>OZ026612.1:7837677-8437677 GCA_964020975.1 Hermodice carunculata | reverse complement strand
GTGTACACATATGTGTACAAATGCAAAATAATGCCCGGTAAATATGTCACACCTACCTGTAAAAGAATTGCACGTATGTGTAAGTTTTTCCACATGTGTAAAAAGACTATTTAACACATGAAAATAGTGTAACACGTTATTTAAATTACTTGTACATAGGTATGTATAACTGTACATTTTACGTATATGTGTAAATCTTTGTCATATATGTCAAGTAAATTACAATTGTACATATGTGAAATGTTTTTACGCATTCAGTGAAACATCTCTTTGCCATACATAAAATTTTATTTTACATTAGCGACATTGTTTTACCCGTGCAGAAAAGATTGACACATATGTGCAAAACTCCTCAGCAAATGTAAAATAGTATACATTTTATTTCGCCACGACTCAACAGAAATAACTGCTCCCTGTCAGGGCCATGTTAACAAGACATAATGGTATATAAACAGATAAGACCGAATATTCTGTCTTGATTTGAAATCCTTTGGTGCAACATAAACTAAACAAAAAAGGCGACGATATGTCTCTGTTACTAAATACACACGTAAACATAATGTTCATAATATTTAAAAACTCTTGTGAAAATGTTTTCAATATCCAATCTTTCATCTTCACTACATGGAAAATGGGCCGCATTAAATGACACAGGAGTACGTTGATTTATATGATTACAGACAATAACGGGAGAAGACAAACCATGCAAAATCCAAATATAATTGGGATGAAATGTAACCTGTATTTTTATTTACTCTCCATTTTCATATTAGCATAAAAATTCTTTGCCATAATTAAAGTGGACATTAAAAAAAAAACAATCTAGTCCCCACTCTAGAGCCCCCCTCCCCCCCGAAAAAAAACATATTACGTCGTAACAAGATAAACCAGGGAAGTCGGTTACTCCAATTGTTATACGTCAAGCTGAGAAACACGTGTTCCCAGCTATATTCATCGGCATGACGTAATGGTGCAAGGACGTGTGATGTATGGGCTGCCCAAAATGCTCCAAAAACATGCAATGCCCAATGATATACTTAGGGTAGGCTTATGTTTTATGTAAATTTTTCTAACCGTTTCATTTACGATTATATATTTTTTTAAAGATAAGAGTTTAAACAGAATGACGAATTCACTCAATACATCCCAAACTTTTCGTCATCGAAGACTTAATTGATGTCATTGTACGTCGCTCCATAAAGTGACATGACTTCTTACCTTTCAAAACTTATCATAACCATACCGGAAACGGAAGCTCCATACCCAAGGTATTGAACAAAGTACATAGCCTTGCAGGAAAAGTCGCTTAATGCTAAACTGTACATGAAAAAACGTTCTAGTAGCTAAAAGTAAAAGAGTAAAAAATAATAACTGTTATGTAGGAGAACGGTTTGAAAGTAGCATCTGAAGCGGACACGTCAGCTGTCGCTTCATAGTTAAACCATTATATGTAAAGTGCAATTAAGGGAAGCCACTAAAAGTTCAATGCTCATTGAAAAACTAAATTATTTTTTAGGTTTTGCTTCTCCTTCACCTACCAAAAACTGAAGTTGACTCAAATTGAAACATCGACCTCCCGGTATATGATATATTCCAAATTTTGCAATATGAATCTCCAGCCTATTTGTATATATATGATATTAATGATGCATAGTAATTGTCAAGTAAATCTGTTTTACTACAATAGAATAGGCTCTTTGTTTATCTAATGCTTTCAGTTTCATACATGGGCTAAACTTTATTTATGTCTGTCATTTCTAATAATCATTCATATCCAGCGCCCATTTTGGCTTGAATGCGTAACTTAAGTTTACCACTTTGCAAGTTTTATGGGCAATGCCTTAAGAAGATATTCTGCTGACGCTTGTATATAAAATTAGATCTTGTCCAATTTATGAAAAATTAGTACAAATGCAGTTTGGCCAATTTCTTCCAATTTAAATTAGATATCGCTGTGCGCCATGCGGAAAATTGTAATGAATAGAACCTGAGCCGATGGATCAAATGATATTAGCGCTTCCAGGCACCCAGACAAGGCCATGTATAAACAAGGTCCCACCCAGTACTTACAAGTGACCAACATTATTAAACATAACAACATTATTCAACATAAACAGTTTTCGCAAGGATGTTTATTGAAATTTTCATATACTTTGCCATGTTTACTTTTTGTTTTAATTACCACATCGAGGTGACCAGCTTTCCTTTAAAATGAAATATATACCTGATAATTCTTTGTTTTATTCATTTTTTGAAAAAAAAATTGGTCAACTGCACACTCAAGAAACTTAGTTAATACGGAATAATGCTGAGGCAGATTACAGCCACGTTGATCAAGGTCTCCGCACCAATGTATTTTTGCCGCATAGATCCTTCAAAGTACTCCCAACATGGTCATCATAATATCGCCGTCTGTGATTGCATTGCTTCATTTGCCCAGAATATTAGCTATTTACAAATGTGCCAATTCGGATTAAAAACAAAGCAAACAAATCAGCGAGAAAGCGCAGTGATTCAGTGTGAGGAGCCGGGGTGAGGAGGATGTGGCAAGGGGAGCTATATCCAGCAAGGAGCACAGAAAAGTTTGAAAAGAAGGATGCTCAGAGGTCCAATGTTAAGCCTACTTTACATTCAATTTAAGGTTTCGAACGTGCCTCTGAATATCCGAATACACTTATCAATATCAGTATATTGTGTTTTGAAGATATCTTGATTGCTAACGCAGAGCCAACCTTAAAATGTTTGGGTTTTTGGTAGACCACACTACTATACGGGAAATTATTATTCTTAGCCAAATTTCAGTTTCTGAAAGGACAGTATGTTTCCTCTAGAATCTCAGCCTTCCTTAATCCAGGTTATGAGGGAAGTTTGTTCCACAAGTCAACTGACTTGTGTTAGGGTGCTGGGCATGGAATCTTGATCCTGAAAAATAAATTAAATAAGTACATATTTCTTAAAACAAGTACATATCTAATTATCTAATTACATATATATTGTTTTATCTCTGATATTGCATTAAATAATCCTTGTTGGCTACTTAGTTGGACGCACTCAAAACAACCTTTTCCAAAGCTCATAGCAATTCTTGCCATATGATATGACCTGAAATAGGTGGGAGCACTTCCCTAACATAATTCACTTTCTAAGGTCCCCCTTTCCCCATAACCTGAGTTTATCTCAGTTCACTAGCTGGCATAATTCTTTCTTAAGTTTACAAAGAACTACAATTTATTTGCTCACAAATCTCGCCTGAAAAAAGGAAGTCTACATCTAGAACATTTTGGGCAGGACGTCCCCTTCATAATTCACTTTCTAGACAGATTCTCCTCTGCCGTTTTCCCCTTGCTCCAGTTCACCAACTTGCAAAACTGTTTCCCAAGCTTACTATAAATTGAACAAATATTGAAGCCACATCAGTCTGCATCGTCTACACATAGTACTGGAGAACTCTCATGAACTTTATGGAAAAAAAATAAACGCTGTTCTTCTAACATACGCCCATGACAGTGGTCATGGTCATTATAATTAACAAAGACAGAGCAAAATACATGTAAAAAACAATATACTTGCACATCCACGTTGGGATATTTCGTTGTGATTTCTTCATCTCTTTTGATGAACTGCTTGTTCAAAGGCAAGCAGTCCAATGAGCTTTATATAGAACAAGTGTTCAAACTTTAAGCACTTTCATACTAAATTTCGAAGGACAGTTGCAGTTGGAAGTTTCTTTTCCGATCAAACGCACATGAGGTGCACCTGAAGTACTGACTTAACTGGCACACCATGCACGGCATGAATGTCATGAATATTCTTTAAAACGACTAACCAATTTCACAAGCAAATAGAAAAGGTGCCCAGGATGAGCATGCATATCATATAGCTGGTCTAAAATGGCTGTTCTGTTTTTTATTGTAACAATTTCAGCAGCAACTAGTACATTCGTTGAAACTTTCCTCCATTTTTGGAATAGATTCTTCAGCCCGGCAAAACGCGAATGTAGAAATTCATGCGGAGATTGGTACACATTCTCTCATCACTGACAAAGGTACAAAAAAGCATTTATGTTCCAAATTGAAGAACCTATAGCCATAAAACAAGTCTGCATTTAATTTAACGATCCTATAAGGTATTCTGTCCCCAACGATAAAATTATAGATGTGTTCGACCACTGAGACCATTCTAACTCTATGGGTGAAATTCTTCGTGTTTTTGATGGTGAGATCAATAATGGTTGAGGATGAGTCAGATATTTTGTGGGTAATGTTCTTTGAAGCAGGTAACGACAATTCATTCGCTTTAGAGCAATCAATTTTAAAACCTGGCGAGGACTTTGTTATCCTTAGCGTTGTCGATCTTAACCAGAAATTCCTCAAAATGTCGACAGAAGTCTATTTTGGTATGAAGGTGTCTGAAGAATACTTGTGCCAGTAAAGTTTACGCTTGATTTAAATAATAAACCTCGTGGTGCTTGCTTGATCACCTCGGGCATTTCCTGAAATGTAATGGTGTTTTTCATGTAGATACTGACTCCTTGCACTGCAGGGAGATGTGGAGGTCTGTTGGGAGGAGAGTGTCACACCCAAGGAAAGAGTAACCAGGGATGGTCATTGCCTCTGTAGGTGTGTCATCCCTTTGCCATGTCTCCGTAAGAGCAAGTATGCCTTTGGCATGAGCTTATTCGTTAGGAAATGCATTTTATCATCAAGTAGTGCAGGATCAGACAGCACAAAAGGCTGGGAGTTTTTTGTTACCCAAACATAAAAAAGGAAAAAAGTAGCCATACAACAGATTTTAAACCTGAGCCGCAGAAATTACGAACAGCATGATGCTAATTGACGTTTTTCATATGAACAAAATAATTGCAATTTTAATCAAGCCAGTTCAAAGGTACCAAATTGAAAAAAAATGCTCGAATATGAAAGATCAGTGATAGCACATTTTTCACAATATGGCAGTTTACCAATATACTACTTGTATCAGGACAGGTTATTGCACCCATCAAAATATTTGGGTATATTTATGTAAAGAACAAAGCAAAACGTTTTTAAAATTCCTGCTTACATGAACCCATTTTATCATACTTTTGCCATATGTAATTCAACCATCTATGCATTTCAAATTACTGCATAATATGTTCACAGTTGTTTTCAGTAACCATATATATATATATATATATATATATATATATATATATATATATATATATATATATATATATATATATATATATACACATATATATATATATATATATATATATATATATATATATATATATATATATATATATATATAGTGCTTGGGGATCTGTTAGTTGTTGTGGTTGTGGATATTGGTGTAAGTTTGTGTGCAAATGTATGCGATACTACAAATGCGTTAAGCACACATAATATGTACGTAAACGTATCTAGTGCAAATATGTATATCATATATATATATATATATATATATATATACATATATGATATGCATTCGTAGGTGCATGTAGGGTATTTGTGCATTTGTATATGGTCATTTCTGAAAGAACTGTATCTGTAACCACATCAATGTTTTGCACTCGTAAAGAAAAAAAGCTCATATGTTTTTCTTTATCTTTTAATGTTCAATGCCCCAAGCATTCGGACACTTATGGGATTTTGAATAAGACTTATGGTCTAGAAGTCCTAAAGATGTCTTCAAATTTCCCAGAGACATTGCTTTGTACATTTTATGTGCAATGTTGTTCAGATGTAATTGAGCGTAAATGTACAATGGTCTTAATTTACTGCAAAACCAAGTGGAAAGAAACGCGTGAATGTAAGCTGATATGTCACAACACCTATATTCTGTGACAAGCCCTCCAGGGGATCACACAATTGCTACAGACATTGCCATGATCCATGCATACAGGCAAAACAATGTTCCGTTCAAATTGCTCTCGCATGAAAGAAACATTTGAAAAAGAATTAACCCTCCCTACCATAGACACTATTGATTACTATGCTGCAGACAATTCTTTATTGATGGTTATAGAAAGAATGTTGTGGCCGTCCTGATGCTTGAAAGTGAAAGTGGTGATGCTACTGGTGCTTTTGATAGCATCGAGATACCTGTTTCAGTTTTTGGTTGGATCACTCCCGGCCCACAACCCAATCCTCGTTGCCCCACTAACTGACTACATTACCATGTGCACCACTTTAATGAGGAACAAACATGTTCAATTCGTTGACGTTCAACATTTTCTGATTGTGTTTGACATGGGTCTCCAGACCAAGTCTTAAAATTTACTTGGCCAAAACTTGATAAACTAACTGGAGTGTATCCATGTGATGGTTGTATGTATTCATTTATATCCATACATGCATTCATATGCAGGCCTCCAACATGTCCTTCAAGCCGCTTTTGCTGAGGGAACTGTGTTCTATTTTTCAATGGCTCTGCCCCACAGTCTCCAGGACGAAACCTGTAACTTGACTGCAGCGTCTGCCTATAAAATGAAACTCATACATGCACCCAGTTCCTACAAAATTTTATGTTTTTGAGTCCAGGTGCAAGTTCAGATCATCACAGTCCCAATTCAAATGACTTAGCTAGCAAATTGGTTTCAAAAGGAATTTCATTTCATCAACTCTCAAGATGTTAACAGATAAGTCGTGATGGTGGCACTTGTTGCTTAACCTGTAGACCCCACTGACGCCTTTGCTGACCACTTTTTTGCTATGAAAGTCGTGCAATATCAGCAACAAATTTCCATGCCACTTAAACTGTTTCCAACCCTCATTCACCAAGGACATTCGGAAATATACAAGGGAAGCAAGCCTCAATTGCATCCTTTACATTTGGCTTCAACTACACCATGCCCTTTGTAGTTAGCCCTGCATTCCAACCATGAAGAAAATGATAAAAATATGACATTTGACGTGTGATATATGCTGTCAGAAATAATGCTGAATGCTTTGTGATAGGACGTCCAGGTGCCGATATCTTAGTGCATTTACTTCACCGGTGGATATATGTTTCAGCTGGAGAAATATTCTTTGCCCCTAGACGTGAAGTCAAGCATCAGCTTAAAAAGAGGTATATACTAGTCTACACTCTTCACCAGCGCATAAAACAAAGCTCCTTGGCAGTGATGCTGTCTTTATATTGTCTTCCAGGCTGTTATTTTGTCAGCACTCTCTACATCCATGGTAAACCAACAGTTGTCCCTCTAATACGGTGGGGATCTTGTCAGTTTTTACTACCTCAATAGTTTGTAGTTGAAACCAGAGGACCAGACAGTTGCCATGAGTTTCATTGTCAAAGTGGCTTGGCCACGAGTGTGATTGTGATCAAAGGTGCAAGATGGTCAGGGCAAACACTTTTTTTTTACTGCCTCCAATAGATTATAATGTCACCCTGCACCTGTATCGTGCAGTCAACCAGCATATGATATGAAAGCAGGCTAATATCCCAATGCAAGTTTTCCGAAAGCCTCATGCTGTTTGGGTTTGGAAACATCTGATGACTGGATATGGCCAATGATGATGGAGCAAAGTGTATCTGCTCCAGCATTGCTGAATAACTCCAGGTGCAACCAACCTGCATCATTACTCTGTCCTGCATCGCTAGCGCTCCTGCTCATGCTTCAGCTTGCAATGGTATTGGTCTAGTGCAATGGTAGCACTAGATATCACCAATCAATGCAGCAATCTATTCACTCTGCAAGCAAGCGCCTATTGCGGAGATGATGAAAGTGAGCATTTTAGTGTTATCTTAGTCATTTTGAAATGACTATGCTCCCAAAGTAAAAAGTACCTCTGGACTTGCAGCATATATATACATATATATATATATGTGTGTGTGTGTGTGTATGTATGTGTGTGTGTATGTGTGTGTGCGTGTGTACATTTATGTACGTCTATGTGTGCGCGTGTGTCTATGTCTGTCTCTGTGTCTGTGTCAGTGAGTCTGTGTCTATCTATGTGTTTGCTCAGAATACCATAGAAAACACTGTATAAATGCACAAGTACTTTCGATGTGTCAAAATGGAAAACCTATGTACAGGGGCCAGGTATAGGGTGGCTGTAGCAGTTGACATGCGATTGTGCACAAAAATCTGACATTCTATCATCCATGCTAGCAGAAAACTATTCCGGGGTCAACCACTTTAAAATTAATCAGATCAACAAGACTCTATTTCTGTATCATATTCTTTCTAATGTGTCTTTTTTTGAGGGGGGGGGTTCTTAAAAGTAGAAAATTATTACAATTACCGTTTCGGGGAATACAATAATGAGAACTACACAATCAGAAAATGCCAGACTAAGCAGAAGCAGGTTTGTCGGGGTCCTCATAGTCTTGAAACCAATAATGGAAATAAAAACTAGCACGTTCCCTGCAACAAACATATATCAACTCATATATCAACTCATTCAGCGTTAATCGCAGTAAAAATTGTGATCATCTCAATAATCATATTAATTCCAGATCCATGTGCCTAGCAATTATACTTCTTTTCGAAAAAATAAAAGCTTGCCGGTTATTCAGTGAAGATAAAAATTGTCATGTCTTCCGTTTTCTACGCCCAAAGCACGTCGTCGAAAGCCGGTGAGTCACTCTATGGTTAAGCACTGGCAAGGTAACAGGGAAAAACATCAGCTTTGCATTTCAATTGACCTATGTTAGTTCGGTACTCTCAGTACTGAAAATATACTAGTGACAATGTGTTAAGTCATACCTCATGTACTTTCTATTGAACTTTATCTTTTATAGCCAATAACACAAACAGAATCCCGTATACCTATATATATCTTCCCTGAAAACAAATATATTTATTATCAGCGTGCATTTAACGCTGACCTTCAATTCTACTCTTCTTTTCATTTCTGTCAGTACTGAAATAAAACACAGCTGGATTATGCATATGCCTCCATAGGGAGAAAACGTGCGAAGTGGTCATTTTTTATGGTGTAAAATCCGAAGTTTTAAAAAGATGGGCATATTACAATGAATAATTTATGGATAATGTAAAAGGTACAGCCTTCCAGTTACAAAAAGTTAATATCAAAGGGGATTCCTTATACAAATTTAAAGTATATTGAAAGAATAATAAAAATTGATCATAAACAACAGTTGCCCTCAAATTACGTGTAAAACTACCAAGCATACCGATATCTGTGTCCTCTTGTATGTGGTCACAAAATCCAAGCGCTCTTTGACAACAGTGGTCACATTTAACAAGTACTAGTTTAGTGCCCATTTTTTAAAACCACGAAGAAAATGTTACTAGTAATAGTATATCGGCTTATGAAATGGAAAAAAACACCTTGTCCTAAAAAGCGTGAGGGGACAAATATTTTGATGAAAATGCAAATTAAAGTGGCAGAATCTATTAAAACGGGAAGTGGAAAACAGCGGCAATTTTCATTACCCATCGCGTGGGTACTTTTATCACACTCTGTTCCCCTTTCTCGGTCCAGAAAAAACAACAACTGTGTCATATATATGCATTTTTCATTGCTGCTTTAACAACTATATATCACTTTCCTTGGGGTTTGGCCGATATAGGCAACAGAATCTGTGAAACAGTCAATGGAACATAATTATCCAATTTATTGTGTTGAATGACTTGACATGAAATGGCTATGAAAGGTTTTACCTTTTGATCGCCAGTGCACATTGCTGTAACTGTATTGCCACAATCTACAGTAAAATGAGTCACTTTTATCTAGTCATTTGTTTTTATATTACGCCAAAACTAAGACAGGCATGCTGCTGAGAACAAATAAGTACATAACAAACATTTTCTGTTAAGTAAACACCAATTGTCATACCAATTTCATTGCATATTCCTGCTCAGGAAGTTAAACCATTCCAACTGCTTCCCCACCCTTCCCCTAACCAATCCTTTAAAAGAGAGGAAAAGAAAACAGCGAATAAAACACAAACAAACATACCTATGGAGCAGAAAAAATCATACCTGCTATTCCCAGTATCGTCAGAATAATCCATATGATAATCACGGGTACAAAGATAACAGTGTCCCTTTCCTTGAGGACAAATTTTAAATAGAAATTTCGGTGAAAGAAGTCAATGTACTTTGCTGAATAATACATACATCCCCAATTCTTTTCTTTCAGTTTGAATAGAGGAGAACGTATTCTCCCTGGCGGTGGCAACCCAGTTAAAGAAAAGCAATATTGTACACTCTTATTGCCCGTTTTGTCTTGCAGTATTCTGGCCAGCGTGAAATTCATGCGCGGCGACCAATATCCGGCTGCAGCCGAGCGGTTGCCAGCCATGTTAGTAAAATAAAAATAAAGATTTCTGAAGTTTATTCTTTTCTTCCATCTGTTGAAAACCCGAACTTTTGTTATTTCCACAACTGTAAAATTGTTGATTATTATCGATGCTGTGGGCGAATTTTGGTGCGACGCCTTTCCAAAATTTAAATGTGCAACTCTTCCATTATGTTCCGAATCTTGAAAAGTTGATGCAAAATGGTTTCTTGAGGCATAAAGGAAGGCTGAAATAAAATATAGTGTTAAACTAGTCTTGATAATACTGTTTTCCTTTGCAAGACGGTGTTCCACTATTTATTTCTGGAAACTCATTAATGTGAATTAAAATAGTTTCTCTATCCACATTGTTGCCTTGTATGTAACTTTTTTTATGTTGTTACCCACAAATTTGTGGAACCAACAATCTTCGGCACCTACCATGTACAACCGACGAGTGTTAAAACAAGAAACATGTTCAGCTGGTACTTCGTGACAAAGAAATTATGTAACTCAGCAGTTGTCCCTCAAGGATATCCATAATTTTTTGGCCTATTAAGGTCCTCGATGATCACATTTTCAAAATAAACATGCTTTACATTAAGTAATTCTGAAGTCACTTTGTTGCTCCTAATATTTGCACCATATTGTGAATGTATCAAGACTGAAAGCTATCTCGTATGGGTAATCACATCAAAACATCAGGTTTGCAAAACTACCAGATACCCATGAGTCAAAACTGTCATTTAGTTACATATTACGAAAAGGAGTATATAAATCAAATATGTGTGTTTGTTCACTCTTACAGGGAAACGATTCCCCTTTGTCATTCGCGATATTTGAAAACCTGCGTAACGTAACAGTTTGGAATTGTGTAAGTGATGTAAAATGTTGTCTTGACTAAACTGTTCATATTGTTCGAATCGAAACACCTTGTTGATTTCATCTGCTCACTCTTACAAATCGAGCGCTGAAAACATGCAATTGTTGTAACCCCTCACGTCAGGTAGTGTTCAAGCATACTTGTCAGAATGACACGAAGTAAAGTGCTGTACATTTAATGGCAAACCAGTAACTGAAGAATACTTCAAAGGTGGAGAGAACTAATTGAAAACCACCAGTTGCCTGTCTCAAGTCAGGAGTGAAATTCATTTCTTCACATTCGAAGTATTGTTTCGGTAATTCCTGAATCTCTGCCTTTTTCTGTATCTAACTTTGCTCTTATTGGTGAGTGAATCTGAACAAGGGTGATGATTTTCTGAAGTATTTGGTTAATTTTTGGCATACTGCTTGGAAGCAAACCCTGTAATTGCTTAATCATTTCGGTCAAATTTACCATGAAGAATGCATACAGGTACATGTGTAAGAAAGTATCTTAATCTGTATCCTCCCATGACCTATCAAAATACACATACTGACACATTTTTGTCTCTTTTGGAATATTTTATCCCATTTGTGGCAGAACACTTGAACAAAGAGTAATTTCAGAATAACTTGTCCTATCCCTTCAAAACAAGGGAAGATGCATGCCTAAGAAAGTGCATGTATGAAAGTATCTGAATCGCCATTCCTTTGTGGCTACCTTAATACTGTGTTGGGGTTAATTGTCTCAAACCAACACTGCACTACGCCACAGTTGTACAGCTGGTAGCCCTGACCTCCATTTCTTTAAGGTGCCAGGATCGTTTGGTCTATGACGGCTGTGCCGAAAAAATCACAAAATGACTTTTGTTCTCTATTTGAGAGATAAACGCCTGAAGTGTTTGGTCACCAAATATTGTTTGAAAAAAAATCCACATTTATATGAGAAAATCGATGAAAATCTATGACAAGTTTCAGCGGACAACTGCACGTGTATATTCTGTTCACTTTGGTATGGTAATGTTTGAACAGCCATCAGCCGTGCTGACCGGTCCCTGACAACGACAGTAACATGACCGCAGGGACAAAAAGGCGGCACGCTTGATTGGGTCATTGAGGTAGCTTTCTTCCTCCATGATTGGATGCACATATCAGTCGAAGAGAGACACACCAAAGGAACTAGTGCCGCTTGAACAACTATTTCTTTCTGCTGTTACAGTGACTTATGACATTATTGGCGATCTAGAGGTATTTTGCACGATGTTATTTATCTAAATGGAGCGTGAACTGCATCACAGCAGCTGGTCAACTTGACAAGGTTCCATCGTTCCAACTTCAAAGTTTGTCAAAACTTAACAGGATTTAACACCTTGCGTCGCTGAACAATGGGCATTATAGCGGTATTTGCTAATAAATTGAATGTTTTCAAGCTATTGTGAGTCATATATTTGATAATATTCACTGGGGTATACATGTGATTTCAGCCAATTGGCTAACCGAGGAGGCTATGCGAAAAAAGTGTCCACTCTGGCTTTTTCGCCAGGTCGATCAATAAACCCGTGCATGTGCATTACGCGGTCCGGCCACTTTGGGCTTGAAATATCGCGCATACTCACGCAAACTATATGCCAGCTTTGAAACCTGGGGAACATATTTCAATTCTATTTTAAATGAATCAGTGGTTGTAAGCCAGTTCATTCGAACATGCTTTGAACACCATCGTTTGCGATTGTATTCGACTGCACCGAAAGCCAACATTCATCAGCTCACCGTTCGCCCGTATTGTCTATTTACCTGCGAGCGTGTACTTTTTTATTGTAGACAAACTTCAAAACTTGCGACTGGTTATTTGCATTTTGGTTTTAAAAGGATTATATCCCTCTCACACAGATAAACATCTATCTACCACCCGTTTTTATCGCAATTTGAATGACCCTGAAAGTCCGAAATTGACACAAAAACCAAGGTAACTTTGTCAGTTTGCGGCCTCAATGTTTTTGTTCGACCGCCATGATATTTTATACCGCTGGAAAGATCAGTAGTTTGTCTGTTTGTGTAACAAGCTCTCCGATCGGTTAAATATAAAGAATTCTGGGACATCCCTAAAAATAGCGTAAAATTCGTCAGTGTTTCTAGGCCTGTCATTGGTAAATTTATTCACGTAACACGCACCATCCAATCACATGCGTCTAATCCCATGTGCTCCCACCATGTCCCCAATTCAGAGGATGAACATGACACGTGCACGTGCAAATAACTGGACTTCAAGGACCTAGTTTCTTTTACGTTGTAGTTTCACAAAAAGATTTGAATTGAGCAAATTGTGAACACTGAGTAAGGCACGAGTGAAAAGTTGTGAGGGAAAGCAAAAAAGAAAAATACGTAAATTCGTCACCACACAGTAACGAATACAATGTCGACTGTGTTGTTATCGTTCTGGGTGATCGCTACATATCGACATGACACATTCATGTTGGAACAATGAACTAAAATTGATAGTTATATTAAAAAGTTCAAATGGAAAAAGTCTGTAACACAGAACCAGATATGAGTAAAATCCATGACGCATGACAGAAAAAATATGGAATGTTACGGTAAATCATGCCCGTGATCATGCAGAGGCCTGTTTTCTGCCACCCATGTTGTTTTGAAAAACTGTAGCCGCATTGAACGCTAGATACTTTACATCTCCATGGGGTACATGAAGTTTGGGTAAACTGACCTGGAAACTGCACAGCTAAATTAATCATGTAATTTATGACAAACTTTTTTTGTGGTCAGTTTCAGTGAAACTTGAATCTTGATACCAAAAAAAGAAAAAAAAAGTCTTCACACGTTCAATCCTACATGTTGCTTGTTGTGCAAATAATTAAACAATTGCTTTGGGGAGCCTCCTTGGGCTAACAGTACATCGCACGCTGACAGTATACAGCCTGGCTCAGATGGAACGATCTCAGAGTATAAAGCCTGCCACCCAGGTATACATTGCAAAACAAACTGTCAAACCACACGTGAACCTCATTGCCGGCTGCAATTTTGAAACAGTGTGTTGTCAGGGCCATGGTCAGGTGACCGCGTAGTCGCTTTACGTCTTCCCTTTGATACTTGGAAGCGGCATGTGAAACCACAGCGCTAAAACCAACATTGTGCCTGGCTCAACAAAATTTGAAATGAAAAACTTGATTTTTACACCACAAAACAGCAACGTATCTTTGCAAGAATACATCAAAGTTGAAGGTTCTTATTCACTCCACCCGTACTGAAAAGTTTGATCCGAGGGAATGACTAATTTTCACACGATGGTCTATTCTTTGTAAAGATTAGAGCCATGAACTTTGAAAGAGATTTTGTCGGAAGTCAATTTTCACAAGATCAATCAAATTTTAAAATGACGCCAATTAAACATGGATAGATATATCTTCTCAAAATAAACGGATAAAGCAAGATAAATGTCTAACTTACGAACAATTGTTTTTATTTGCCCTTTCAACTCTTCCTTCTGTGACTTTTGGAGCTCAAAAAATGAAGAAACTATATAACATCATGATACAAAATTCTATAAAAATTTATAACATCAAAAATTCTGTTCCTGGGGAGTGATCTATATTATAGTTTCAGATAGTTTGCAGATCTTAAAATTGAATATTGTGCCAACGAGCTGAAATAAACTTGTGAATCTATACCCACTCACAAAATAGCATAAAACGTCCAAGTAAACCTCTAAATTGATTCCATGTTATGTTTTGACAAATCTAGACATCCATACGATAATGAAAATATGTAGTTTTATGAGTGAAACGATCAATTTATATGAGCTGGACAGGGTCAAAGTCGGCAGAGTCTGCAACACGCCTGAAACTATCCTGGCACCTTAATATACATAGAAACCCACTCTCACTAGAGGCTTGGCTGCCTGAATAATAAAATTGCTTGATCATGCTGTGCTAGTATCTTATGGGAGCATAAAGGAAATAACAGGTCATCATAAGCAGTAAAGGGAACCACTACGACCAGTTTCCACCTGTGGTTCCTGGAATTGCTTCACAGACTTTTAATTTATAATGACACTGGAACCACCCTGCGTGCAGCAAGACATTTAGGTTTTCATATTTTTTTTATAATTTTGTGTGAGTTTGCAACTTTCAACATCCTGTCTCAAACAGCAGTCTAGACTCTCTTCAAATTTGGTGGAATTGTAGCTGGACTCATTTTCTAGCCAATGTTCTCCTTGCTAGCAAATGTTCCCACTAAGTGGCACTGCTTTAATTTCTGATTTTTTTTATAAACGTTTCAAACATCTGGGATAACTGGTGTGTGGAATAAAGGGTGGTAGTCAGTATGCATGATTCAGTGGTTTTCTGCAAACCCTTTACCAGAGTCACCTTTGGCTTAATGGGGTAAACCTTGATTGGTAAAATACAACTGTATTGTATGGTTATATGCTGCAGTTATCTTAAGATTTTTTTAACGATTTTTCGTGGTTAGGGGTGGGTCATTAGTGGAAAGAAAATGACATTTTGAAACTGCTAGAGCAGTTAAAATAATGACATAGAAACGTTTATAGGTACCATTATATCCTTGTTACTTCAGCAGGCGGTAACACTTTTTAAATGCCTTTGTTTAAGGGGGAAGATCTGAAGTCAGCACCTTTGGATAACCTATGAACCCTGTTTCATATTTTCGGATAGTTTGATACTTAAACTACATGCTCCCCAAAACTCAGATGTGTGAACATAAAATTTATATGAGAAAACTGATCTCAAAACTTTCGTTTACTATGAAAAGCTAAAGGGGTTTGTTTGCATGGGCATGATAATGAAGCATGTCATTGTTTGCACAGTCATTAGTCCATGACCTCTGGATACCAATTGACAAGGGTCACTAAAAGGGAACAGGAAACAATTAGCCATGGAGTGAGAAAGAGGCCAGTTCAGACTTATCACTAGCATTGTTTTGATTACTTTGAAATTAACCATTGATGTGAAAACAAATTGGTACAATCCACTAACTGGGCCCCAAATATGGAAAGCGGCATGTAAACCCACACCCAAACAAGCCATGTGTGATGTTCTCAAGTTAAAAAAGTCTAGATTTAAGCCACAAAATATACTTTTTTTAATGACAACATAGGCTAAGCTACAAGTTTATTTCACACAATAATTAAAACACAGGACAGAAGTAATGAGTATGTGTAATATTTTAGTCATAAATGCGTAAGAATTGGCAACTTTTTCTTTTAATGCAATTTTCTCTGAACCATATTGTGCTCAACCTGTGCAATTTGCATCTCACCTCACAAACGTATGAATTTCCCTATCACATTAAAATAAATGGACATCAAAAGAAAAATACCATATCCAGGAGCGGTTCCCAGGATTTTTTTTCTGACAACCCCTTCTGTGACTTCTAAAGAAAATGAACAATCTGTCAGGACTAAATTAAAAATTATATAACTTTTTATTTATGCTATTTCAGGACTCACCATTGAATTCAATCCTAGACATGGATATATATTTTAGATTGTTTTTAATTTCAACTTGAAAAAAAAAAAGAAAAAAAAATTGTTTGACTTCTGCACGAAAAATGTGAAAATCCTACCAAGTCAGAAAGAATGCTATAAAATCTCAAAAAATTCCAATCCGGCAAAAAAACCCTATTGATACAAATCTATGGATATGAAGTAATCAGAAAATATATAGGTTTAATGTACTTGTGAAAAAATTAAATGGGTAATATTGATCCAAAGTTGCCAGTCTCACTGTGCACCAGCTTCACAACCCTCCACCTTAAGAAGCAGGTAGTATGTTCTTGAGTTGTGTATCGGTGTTCCCAGTCTATAGTCCCTAGCCAACATATCCAAAATACTGCAACATGCTTTCCACAAATTTGGTATAGAAATAAGATGAAACAGAATAGATTTCTGGGTCGCTGTGACCTATGTATCAGCTACAATAGCCTATTTAGTGAGGCACGTGTGTCAACAATATGAATGAGAATATTAAGCCAAATTTACTTTAACTTCAAAGGTATCCTTGCATCATAATAATAAACCCGTAGTGAAGTTGGGCACCTGGTGCTTTGTTATTGTCTATTGCATCTAACTTTAATGAAATACAGTTCTTTGGATAAATTGTGAAAAAGTATATCAATCTATTCTTTATCCATGAATGTTGAAAATCTATGTCATAAATTTCTTGTTCATGACCTGCCCATCTCAACTTTTCCTTCTTATTAAAAATTGTTATGCAAGTTGAACCAAATTAAACTGTAGAGGTGGGTTGGGAATAGGTTCATTTTTCCCTTGGGAAAAAAGCATTATGTTTTGGTGTTTAAGTGTTTCTCCTCCTCTCTGATTAGTGTTTGTTACCATGATATTCTAAAATACACGCCATAGACTTAGCTTCTAGAATAGTCTGTCCCTGTTCCACTGGATAACAATTACATTATCCTCTGATCCCCAGTACGGCCCTTAAAAAATAACAATTGACAATTGGGGTACTTACTTTTCCACCCTGCCTGATAGACAATTAAACAACCAAATGCTGAAGGGAAATATGAATATAACCAACTCATTTTAAAAAATTGACAGTTCAGTTGAATTTCAAATCTTTTGCATAGGATTCTTGATGATCATTTCAGAAACAAGTGCTTGTTGCAAGATTGTCACGTTGGTTTACACTACCTTTATTTGATTCAACACTAGAATGTAATTATGCTTCTGTTTTAACGGGACCAACTTCTCACAGTGCCATCATCAAGAGGTGGTGCGGTAATACTGTGCCTAGACCTATGCTCCTGTCACGTCTATATGCCTTCATATGCTTTCGCAACAACAGTGCTATAAACCATAAAGGATTCAAGATCACCATTTTCCAGGAGGTGAGCATGATGTATTTGATTTTCGTGCTTTTATCACTGCATCCACAGGCTTTGCACATCCAATTTTAATTAAGATATTACTTTGAGAAGATTTTGAATTAGGATGGGGGAGCCGAAAACAACCAAATATAGATTAGAAAAACATTACCTACATTCATTATTTTCTATATAACAATGACGGCAAAGTTATACGCAATGAAAAGGTTGAATTTACGAATTGCCAAAACATCAACATTCATCTTCCAGCACTTATGTGAAAAAAACATATTCTACTTCTGATGTGAGCCAGTCAGTCATTCATAAAAGCAGATGGTCATTTAAAACTGGCCCTCTCAACCTGTCAAATATTCATCAGATGCAGAATCTAGGCTTTGTTCAAAATTTCCAAAGAAACTGCAGAAAATGATATAGTATGTTCTTTTCTAGACATAATGATTGATTGGGAAAATGGTTAATTGAAGTTTATATTATGCGACAAATGTTGTGACTTTGAATTGAACCTAACTTGCCCTTAGATGGATAGTTATATTCTACATGGGCTGGATTGCTGTGTTAATTGTCAACGTTAATGGCCTTTGCTAGAGTATGCACCGATTCTGACAACTTTCACTGCCATCACTTTACGTCTTGCCATCGTAAGTTCCATTTACATTTTCTCCAAACCAGTGACTGGATTCAATTCAAACTTTTTTGTTGATGAGATTCACAATGTTTCTGGTAGAGATACCACATGATTGTGGGAACATATGGAAAATATGAGACCTTGCAAAAAGTTAATGACGAGACCGACACACTTGCCTCATTCAGTAATAATTGGGTTGGAGAACTATCAAGGTTATACAACACTGCGGATGATTAGAGTGATCAGATAAGAGAATCTTTGCAGCATATCAAAATTTGTCTAACTGAATATGAGAAAAGAACTCGTTTTCTTTGAAGATGATAATATTTTAATTTTAGAATGAGCTGTTCACAATGGACGAGAAAGGGGGAACTGACAAAGATTTGGCCCAAATTATTATTTATCTGTAGTAAGTAGTACTTTTTGTGGTCATGGTGGCATAGTTTATTTTTATTCACAGCAAAGGAAACATTTACATCATGCATTTACCATACTTGTTTTACAAATCTTTCATTTTATAATCATGTGGCATAAGCCACTTTGGTATTAAAATGTTGTGAATACTACATGTCAGTAAAGCAGATACAAATTCTTTGTCTTCCAGATCCTTGTTTGTTATAAGATTTGCTAATGTATACAAACATATTTGCTGATAACCTGTTCTGTGTATAACTTTGCTGCAATTATTCGGTTCAAATTTATGAATATGGGTCATGTTTTTGTGAACTCCTCTAGTCTTGAAAACTGTCAGACCAAGGGTGATAGTTTAAGCATGTTGGTAAAGAATCGCCGTGACATAGTTTGATTGCTCCCCATAGATAAAAGTCTTTTCTTTATATGTATAAGACATTATTAGGCAATAGTTCAGGTTATAATACTTAAGTCAATTCACATGGATACTCTATAAATCCTTTTCTTTGCCTCTAATATCATGGGAAAATTAAAAGAATGGTTCAAGAGTTTCAAAATTCACATCAGAATGCTTCAAAACGTTTTGCGCATGCAAAAAACCCAGCAGTTTGTATTTCAACATGGGAACAATATTGCAGCTAAAGTACTTCCTAAGCCTGTGTTAACTAATGTAAGAAAACAGCAATCCATTGATTTGGAGGACAAAAATCCTTTGACGCACTGCAGCCTGTGTCTCACTGTCCTCTCGTCTCCCTTTATATTGCACCAACACATTTGAGGCTGAGCTGCACTTTATATTCACATTTGAACACCATATGTTCATCTTGTGTGTTTATATTGGATTGAGCAAGATTGTTTATAACTTGCATGCTATTGAAATTTTCACCGAGAGCCATCATTATGAACAATATCCAAAAAGCCTGTATTACATATATCCTGATTTTAAATGCAGATAAAAGATTCAATAGTTGCCCTATGAATTATGCCCAGATGACTAGAATCCGGGCACTACTTAACCCCTACAAAGGTCACATTGTAAAATAGGAAAGCTCAAAGCTTGCTATAATTATCAGTTTGACCATTAAACTCACTAACATGACCCTGTGACCTTAGAAATTTAGTCAGGGTCACCCATGTGTAATCTTCAAATTAGCTCTTACACTTGGGACTGTTGTCATGCGCACTTTTACAGTCACAAGTGGAATAGTTAATTCTGATGTTATAAAGCGAAGAAAACATTTATTCAAATGGTCTGTGTTCTTGGCACCGTACTGAAGGTTATCCTGTCTGAACCTGGTTTTTCTAAAGGATTATTATCACATGCAATATCAAGGTATGCATGCTACTTCATGTAGTTCTGGGGTCCTCATTCCGCCACATTAAAAAAATTATATAAAAAATATTAAAAGTCACTAAAGCAAGTATGTGAACTTACGAAGTAGGCCGCCACCAACCAAACCTAATCCCCTGCCCTTATATGTACACATGTGAAGGACAATCATCATGCTTCATTTCAAAGCTTTAGTTCATAAAGTTCTCGATTCTCACCCAAAACCTCTAATAATGAAGCCTTCTATGTATTGGGAATAGACGATAGTCAGTCACTTTAACAAATTCACAACTAAGTGTTTCAAAATATGTCCCTGTGAAATTTCAAAGCAACTGATCGTGCCGTTCCGGAAATCACTTTTTCTCCCAAACATTTGAAGATGAATTACCAAACGAAACAGGTTAAATGTACCCATAGTACCTGTAGATATCCATCAATTTTGATTAAGATCTAGTCAATAATTAAGGACAAAACGACATGCAAATGCTTTTGTTGTAGTAACTATATACTAACATGTCCACTTTTTTTGTAGTACAACATTAAATTCCTTAAAAATCAACCAATAAGAGCAGTGCCTACAAGTGAACAAGCCTGAAGAGTGATTCAGAGCACATTTCTGCTTGAAGAAGTTGAAAATACAAGAGACCCATGGGCTTAATGCTCTGCTGGCATATAATCTGATGACAATCACCAAAAATCTGTTTTCTGAAATGCATTCCCCATATGATCCTGAATTAGTCTGTCATCCAATATCATGCAGAATCAAACTGGTCGTCTGTGATCTAGGAAAATTTGGGAAAAATTAGGCCACACAGTTTTGAGATGTCATTGTAAACATATTACCAGAACATGATAGAAAACTCAAAAGTATCCATCCCCTACTTAGGGAAAGCATTTTAATAGCAGGATCAGCTTTAAAATACAACAGAGACACAAGCTGATTTATCTATACCAAGAATTGTACCTATACTATTAAAAATTGTAAACCCAGTAGTTTCAGCTTAAAGTTTTAGCGATGCAGTCAATTATTTGAAGTTTTGGCACATGATGGACAGATCAGCTTCCTTGGAGTCCAGCTCACTTACATGTGTACTGTGCTAAAACCATCATTATAATTATCTCACTATAGTGAGGTGGCGTATTTCAATGTTTCAGAGAACAATCGTGCACTCAATGATAAAAGCATGAAACTTGATCCAAATATAAAATTGTATATTCTTAATATTTTTTATATGGAGCCAAGTGAAATGTTGCAATGTAATACATGGGATTGGCTTCAAGTTGTACCGTTGTATCCACAGTTTGAGAAAGAAAGTTCCATGTGTGACAATATTTCTGTTTATTTTTGCTAATGTTTTTATTCACCTGCCGCTAAAGTTAGCAAGCCATGTGCAAGCATGCAAAGCAAGATATTACAGACACATGCGTGTAGAAAAGGGTGTGGCAAAATTATGAAATCTACTCTTTAGAAACTTGGATTGTCACACGTAATAGTGTCTCTAAATGTTGCATCAACACAGAAGCAGTATAACTACTCTAGCACCTAGCCAGCAGATGTGGCTTTGGAAGAGTGAGGCAAATGTTGTATAATGCTGGTGGCTTTTGCATGACATTGGCTTTGAATTAATGTTGGAAAAAGTGAATTTGTCTTTCTCTTTCTGTCAGTTCTTGCAATTAGTCAAGGAATATTTTTTTTGTCATAGTGTTTTCTGACACTCCTTTGTGTAAGGCAAAGTTTGTTCAGGTTGAACAAACTTTTTACCACCAAGTTCCAGATAGATAGATGGATGGATGGATGGATGGATGGATGGATGGATGGATGGATAGATAGATAGATAGATAGATAGATAGATAGATAGATAGATAGATAGATAGATAGATAGATAGATAGATAGATAGATAGATAGATAGATAGATAGATATATAGATAGATAGAAACTGTCAAGAATGGGCAAAAGATATAGCATAAATAAAAAGTTATAAAATTTTTAAGTTGTTCCTAACAGGTTGTTCATTTTCATTCTAGACATTGCTCCCAAAGGCATGGAAGGGGTTGTCCAAAAAAATCCTAAGAACCGCTCCTGGCTATGATGTTTCTTCTTCTTCTTCTTCTTCTTCTTCTTCTTCTTTTTTTTTTTTTTTTTTTTTTTTTTTTTTTTTTGTTGTTGTTGTTGTTTTTTTTGTTTTTGTTTTTTTTTTCGTTTTTTTGTTTTTGTTTTTGTTTTTGGTGTCCATCAATTTAAATGTGACAGGACAATCCTTTTGTTTGTGAGGTAAGATACAAATTGCACAGGTTGAGAAAAAAACAGTTCCGAGAATATTCCATTGAAAGAAAATGTTGCCAATTCTTAGGCATTTTTGGCTTTAATGTGTGACATACTCACTTCTTCTGTCCTGTGTTTTAATTATTGTGTGAAATATACTTGAAGCTTTACTTCTGTGATGTTGTCATTCAAAAAAGTATATTTTATGGCTTAAAACTTTTTTTTCACATTGGAAACATCAAACCTGACCACACTTGGCTTGTTTGGGTGTGGGTTCACATGCAGCTCTCCATATTGTCCAAAAATATTAAAAAGTGATTATCGATTATATAAAAAATGTTAGAGGAAAAGAGCTTCGAGCCAAGGTTGTCTATGTACCAAAATGGATGATAAATAAAATGAACTTGAACTCGAACTTGGATTGTGATAATTTGTTTTACATCAATAGAGAATATCAAAGTAGTCACAATAATGGTACTGATTAGTCTGAACTGGCCTATTCTCTCCATGGTTCATGGTTTCCTGTTCCAATGAGTGACCCTTGTCAGTGGCTCACCTGGTTGCTAGGGGTCGTGGACTAATGACTGTGCAAACAATGACATGGTTCATTATCATGTTCATGCAAACATAGCCCATGTGGTCAGCATTGCTGAAACCCTTCAGTGTAAACAAAAGTTTTGAGCTCATTTTTCTTATATAAATTTTATGTTCACACATCTGAGTTTTGGGGACAGCATGTAGTTTGAGTATCAAACTATCCAAAAATATTAAAAGTGATTAGAGGTTATCCAAAAGGTGATGGCTTCAGATCTTCCACCTTAATCTTGCAACCCTGTGGCAATACGGGCGTTCCGAGTTAGGGATTTTTTTAACACCAGGCTTCGCATGGTAGAATTTTTCCCTCCGCGCATGCCCGACATGCCTGGTAACGCAATTCCGCGGTCAAGCTTACCCGGGGTAATAGTAGCACGTGACCAACACAGCGTGACAGTGAAACCCATAAGAGAATCGACATGCAACAGTGATCGTTCAGTTTCAGTGAACATGGCGGGAAATACGGACGACGGAGGAGCGGCGATTAACGTGATTGAACAGACGGAAAATGAACTACACGACAAATTCTCAAAGATATAAGTGGTTGACCTTAAGAAGTTTCTGAAGATTGCCTGCCTAATAAGCAAATGTGACTGGACACACAAGAATGTTCAGAAGTGCCGCGAATCCAGGGGCTACCAACTTGCAGAACAAGGGCACATCCATGAGGTTAAGTTACACGTGCGGTTGAACTTTGTTCCATGCTAACTTTTGTATGTGAAGGCACTTTGTGCAAGACCAACCTCGCAAGGCGAGGCACTGAACCAGGTCTGGGGAATAGTCACGGAAGAAGGGGTCATCCATACTGGCTTTAATAATAATTATTCGATATTTATTTATTGTTTAATGTCGCCAATCTTAAACAAATAATAACAGCTGATCTGAAAATGCTTGAAGGCTTACAGTGTGCCAGTGATCAGGTAACAAAGTTTGCAGACAGTGTATCGCGAATTTAGGTCAGGTGCTTTACTGTTAATTTCTGATTGCACCCGTCAAGTGCTAATCTGGTTAGTGGTCAGCCAAGCGCGAGGATCTTCAAAGCACTGGCAGAAGTGCGCCCTAGGCTAATCCCTCAGAACTCCCCGAGTCAATCAAGGGTGACTTAGTGCATGGTTAGTTGTGCCACAATGCAGGCCCCAATTTGTATAGGTTTTGTCTCAGGTTTTGTGTCAATGTTTTTCATAGTGACCGTGTTTTCTGCCTTCTATGGTACATCCTGGTATCTTACAGATGTACACTGGCATGCTTTCTTTTGAGTTACACTTGTAAATTATTGAAATAACCGGCGTTAAAAAAATGACACCAACTTTCCCGGGTTAACCCAATGGGGACAAATGGCGAGACTTGAAAGTGTCCCCCGAGACTTGGGGAAACGTCCGTGACTTCGCGGGAACATAGTAGTCAGCGCCACCGGTGGCAAAAATTGTCCCTATCTCGGAACTAAGCTATTGGTCAGCATCTGCTTCCTTACCACGGACCTCAACCTCAAACCAGCAGCGTGCTATCTGTTGCATATCATCCAGGTGGAGATTCGCCTCTGACAATTATGGGCCATTTGCAGCTGCTGCTGGATGTCTAGAGTGGTGCGAGTCCTGCATCTGAGTGCTGAATTAACTGCATATTGGTCTTGTCGCCTACTGGCCATGCTTGGTAGTCCTCATTGTGGAATATCCCGAACATCATTTGTTTGGCGGAATTTTTGGCACATATATTGATGGTCTTGTGGTTGACTCCAATGGCCCTTGTAACACACCTGTATCTCTCTCCAGCTTTAATAAGCTCTTGTTCTATCCATTTCTGATAGTCGAGGAATGGTGGCTTTACTGCTGATGGATGCACCCATACTTAATCCTAGATCGATCATGCTTTTATACCCAAGCTTTAATAGCAATTTTCGTTCGCCATTACAAAAGAAACGTGCACTAAAACACTGATATAGTGTAACCCAAACAGGTACATGAAGCCTTGAAGGCTCACTGACACTGCACTCCACATCACAGATACTCGTAGCAAAATAAATTATGCAAATAATGTGTTGCAATTATACTAGTTTTTGCATGGCTATTTGCCACGCCTCCCCGACTTGCTGAGCGCCCAAGTGAGGGCGCTGGTGGGAAAGGTTTGAAACATTCGGACAAAGACCCATCACATCGAGCGCCACAGACCAGTCACCGTTTTGTCACGGTCATGTGTACATTTATCCATCCACGAACTGTTTTCTGCGCGCAATTCATAGTCCTCTGTCATATCCAAATGCCCACTGGGTAAATGGCGTTAAATATTCCATGTGTTGGTCAAAAAAAGTGACAAAACGGTGACTGATCTGTGGCGCTCGATGTGACGGGTTAGTGTCCGAATTTGAACTTTGTTGTGAATCAAGATTTTTGCGGAACCGTGAACTCGGAACAAAACATTTGATCGGTCTGAAAGTCGACATAGGAACTAAAAAAATTGTGTTGGGTAAACGTTGTGAATAACATGAAAGTGGGTTGAATAGACCCTGAGAAATAAAAGCGAGCGTGAGCTAAGTCAGTGTGACACAGATTAGCAATGTTTCAAACCTTTCCCACTGGCGCCCTCAGTTGGGCGCCCAGCAAGTCGGGGAGGCGTGGCAAATAGCCATGCAAACACTAGTATAATTGTAACACATTATTTGCCTAATTTATTTTGCTACGAGTACCTGTGCTCCCAATGGCCATTCCACGAAGTGTGGTTTCTGATTGTCTCACAGTGACCCATATGCAGTCGAACATATGCCCCACTACACTTTCCTGATCTTCAGACACATTGCTGTCTCAGGACTACTCCTCATGCACATTTAAATATCTAAAAAGCGAGTAACAAAGTATGTAATGTACATTAAGTTATAAATGTGGGGACATTTTTTGAGTAGTTTGTATGCCAACAACCAGTACAAATCCTTTCAAATGAAAGTAGAACATACCTACGAGACAGTCTCGTGCATGGGAACCACACAATTGTGATGTGTATGCAGAGCAAGTACAGGTACTCCCATTGACAGAGAATTTAAACGGTTGTGTTACTGAACTGAACTATTTACTAAAATGAAGATTCACAGGAAGATTTGAAAACAAACTGGATGCTGAATCTTTCACTCCACCAATCTCCATATAGTGGAGATCAACGAGTTGCTGCAACCGCATGAACACGCGAGCCATGCTACTGTGCGGGATGCATCACCAACCCAACCCCACCCCCAAAAATTGTTATCACAAGGATTCTAACTAGGTGCTAGCCGGTTTATGCAATGTAACTTCAACCAAAAATCTAATAGCGATACATCCCGGTAGCCTGTAAGAATGTTCTGCATTCAGTCAGTGGTAGTGTATTCAACATGATGCATATAAAACTGCTAATTGTTGTCTTATCCTTTGAAAATTGTTACCTTTGGAAGAAGAAACCATTGCATTCATAGTAAAACAGATTCTGGCTATTTTCTGAATTAAATTGTAGCCAAAGTATAGTATAGCGGACGCTACCACACGGTCCCAAATCCAGTTCTATAATGGAGATCTGATTATTATACTGGGGTCATAATGCCTACAACCACTTTCTGGTTGACATGATCCTATTCCGCAGTCCAAACTCTATAAGCTAACCCGTCCCTGTCTAGCCTATAAAAATGCGGAAGTACTATCTTACATATTACTCACGTTTCTCTGCAGAATTTTGACCTGGGCTGCAACTATGTTACTTGGTGCTTTGTATTGAATATGCGAGCTTTTACGTGACACACATAGGCTCCAAGAACTTAAATTAGCTTTGACTTTCCCTGTACTGCCCATAAAATATGTGACATCATAGAGATTCCGTGCATTTGAAGCTAAGGGTATCAGTTCATCCATCTACCAGAACGCAGTTTTAGAGTTACAGCTCAAATTGGCAAATCAGCTAGTCGTCTACGTTTTACTAAATCGTGTCGAAGATACTTGTACAGCCTGTTCAGAAGAAACCCAGGAAAGCTCAAAGGTTGACCAAAACGTGACTTAATGCAAGACTGAAAAGAACAGCCCACATTTGTATTCATGCCCTTGACTGGACATCCTCATAAATACTGGGCAACCTGCAATCAGGATGTAAAAGTAATCGTGGACATGGGAAGGTACTCTGCTTCCATGCAATAACCAGCATGGAAACAGCATAACTGAGTAAATCTGAAAATAAAGTGAAATTATGTTTATTGGAAGAACCCCTAGCCACCAAACTGTGAGAGTCACCTTGCGGGGGACTTTAGTAGGTGCCACCCCAAACAGGTCCTAGATGCGTAAAGGACAAGTCCTCAGGAATTACATCAACAGGGTCCCAAATAGCCCCCTCAATAGCTTTAGGCCTATTGTCTATCTGCATCTTGCTAAGCCTCTCTTCAACAATAAATTCTGTCCACATTCTCAATTTGAATGCTTATTTTAGTGAAATTTTGTCTGCGGTATTTTCCGCACTTGCTGTTCTAGGTGTGGCTTATGCATGTGCCTCATGACTGAAATGGGGTGGTTCTGCTGTTCACAGAACTAGTAAAGTGTGAAAGGTTTGCCACGATGTACCCGCGCGCTCAACACACATGGATGTCACGTGCACCTGCTATAGCCTCTGACTCATTGCATGCTAATCACCTTTGTTTGATTTTGAACAGCCAATGATAATTTTTTCCAAATTGGTAATAGTCTTTGTTGACCTGTACGAGATTGAGAATAGACTGTGTTCCGCTGTTCTCCACTTTGCCCACTCTGAATCACGTATGGACCAATAACAGAATACAACATATATGAACAGGTATATATATATATATATATATATATATATATATATATATATATATATATATATATATATATATATATATATATATATATATATATATATATATATATATATATATATATATATATATAGATAGAGAGAGAGAGAGAGAGAGAGAGAGAGAGAGAGAAACTTTATTTTTTTAAAGCAGAATGCAAAGTTTCTGGTTTGTTACACGAAATTGACATCATAAAAATGGCACTATTAAGAACAATTCTTTTATTGCTGGTCTATGGAAAGATTCACTCTCTAATAACATTACACGGTTTGGTAAGAGTGCATGCATTAGTTTTGACTGCTAGGTTTATCAAAACAAAATTGTGTGGCATCTAAATTAGTAGATCATACTAAACTAGATAACAAAAGTAAATCTCCACATTTTTGGAATCTGTATTTTTTATGTTTGTAGATAAATATACAATATTTCTGCTGACATGTTGGACATAAGACCTTGTGTACATTATCTGTAATTTGTAAAAACATTGGCACTCATCCTTGGCTGCATTTACACTGGATACAAGTCAGAGTTGAGATGAAGACTTCGCGAAAATGTCATTGGATGGTAACGTTAAGTCCCATTATGCTTCTCTGTGAACGAAGGGTAACGAAAGCGGATTTAGAGATGATCTCTTATTAACTTATCATTTGATTTGAATTTTAATAATAAAAAAGGAAGACACGATTCACTCGGCAAGGTCACACTTGACATAATCTTGCATCAACGGCTATTATCGCAGCTTGGGTGTATCTCTGTTTCTTGAAAATTATTGGCAACATAGGGAATCAATATGGTTAAGCGATTATGTCTTTGTCACATAATCGCTTAACCATATTGATTGACGTCTCAATTATCAGCATTAATAAGCAGCATAACCACCATTATTTTGTACACTTAAATGCCATGAAATGAAAAGAATTGATTGTTTTGAGATGGAGATTAACAAGGACAAGAGAGCCACAAACTACCTCACTGCCCAGTGCTCATTTGCTTTGCGAACTCTCCAGTGCAACTCTGATATGCATCCAATGCAAATGCAGCCAAGCACGGTCAGCAATTCTTACGAAAATCACAGGTACATTAGACAAGATGTTATGCCACACATACCAACAAGAATTTTGGTGATTTATAGAAAACATGTAAAAAACAGATTCTGGAAATCATGGGGAGTTACTTTTCTTGCCTACTTTATTTTGACATCCACCTTCAGCAAAGTAAAAAAAGTCAATTCTATCTTGGAACTGCCTGCCCCTCCATGGTCAGCAAAACAGTTGCGAGACAGTAGACTGAAAAAGTATGAATCACGACTGGACTTGCAGATCCAGGTACGGATGCTAACTTGCACATGCAAATGAATCTCTTCCATGAGGACTCTTTCAACCTCACATGAAATTATTATGACAAACAACACATTAAACATTGACAGGTCACGTCTTTTATGTACATGTATGTTTATATATATATATATATATATATATATATATATATATATATATATATATATATATACGTATATGTATGTATGTGTATGTATGTATGTGTGTGTGTGTGTGTGTGTGTGTGTGTGTGTGTGTGTGTGTGTTTGTGTGTTTGTGTGTGTATAATGTTACCGGCGGTTGTGGCACAGCTTGGTTTGGCTATAATGCTGATACTAGATTTAGTCTTAATGCAATTATTATGTGTAATGTTGTTTTGATATGACTCTTGCATGCACATATACTCAAATGCAATGTCACACATACTTTCTATTCCTTTCAATGACTAGACATTTCCAAAATCTCCCAAGTGATACTGGCTGTGCTCTAAAGTCTCTTATCAACCACTCTTACATGCCACTATTTACCCCTGGGACAATTTTTTTAATGGATGTATTTCTACCCCCAGGGGCAAATATCAGATGGGGGCAAATCTGTGGCATGTTCACATTCTTCAATGGAAGTTTAAGGGTCAATCAGGATTTTGTATATTCCCGGAAAATAAGTTTGCAGAAAAACCAGTTTTCCATCTTGTTATTTGACAAGCTGTTGCAAGATGAAGTCTTGTTCACATTTGAGGCGTACGAGACGCAAATCTAATTGGCGGCGGTGATGGAATTGTGTGGGGTGGTGCGAGAACGAAGGGTGTGGGGTAAGAAAAGAAGTAGAGTTTGATGGATTGATATTGTTTTAAACTCATTTGGTGACGTCCAATGGAAGGAAAATTTTAGAATATGAAGGACCACGTTTGACTCCATCTGTGAAATGCTGACAGGAGAACTACACAAGAAAGACAGAGTAAGACCAGCCTTGTCTGTACAGCACCAGCTAGCAATAACTGTCTATTATCTGGCATGCACTTCAGAATTTAGAACACTTGCCAATCTCTTTGGTGTTTGCATTTCCACTGTATATGTCTGTGACCGCATTGTGAAGAAATTATTCACTCTCTTTTCGCATGACCACCGGTAACGACCTGCAAGATGTCATGTCCTTTGTTTTTTCCCAACTGTGCAGGAGCCATAGAGACGGAAGCCGCATTCCCGTCATAAGGCCATCTGATCACCATGCTGATTATGCAAATACAAAAGGATGGTATATCTTAATTCAAGCTGTTTGTAATGACAGATATCTGTTCACAGATATCAATATTGGATGGCCTGGTCGAGTTTATGATGCCAAGATCCTGACTAAGGAGCGCAAGGAACTTCATTTTCAACCCTGCCTCATCCAGTCACAGTAGGAAGACAAGCTGTGCCTGTGGTCCTTCTAGAAGACCCAGCATACCGTCTGAAAGATTGGCGTCTGAAGCCATTCAGTGACCAAGGCAACCTAACCGCAGAACAACATTACTTTAACCATGTTAACTATGAGGAGTGCACGGATGAGTATTGGGGATACATTTGGACGTAGAAGAAATATACCAAAAGGGGGCAAATAAAATTTGCTCCACCTTCTAAGATGGGGCAAATGTGAGTGGCAACTTTGAATTTTGCCCCTGGGGCATTTTTAGCCCTGTTAATTTAGCTAACATGCAATTTTTACTCCTTAGGGTAAATAAAATAAACCGCCAAGAATTAAATCCCCTGGTGGTCACCAGTGGCATGTAAAAGTGGCTTATCAGAACATGGCAGGCATGTAAGATAGAAATGTCAAACCCTAAGGATGGAGTGGGTAACCCATATGAGCGTCGAAGAAAACTGATTTTACTATCGTCCGCAAGCCTATAAGGACCACAGAGAAAAAAATAAAACCGGAAAGTTTGATTTAAAAAGTCGAAATTTCGACTTTTTTCTGGCAATGTCGACTTTTTCTCAAAATTCCGACTCTTTTCTCGCATTTTGGGGGTTTCATTCTTTATTTCTTTTGTGGTCCTTATAGGCTTCCGTATATACACACCAACAGAAATGTATATATGTTTCCTCTCTACTTGCTTATAATTTATTTTAAAAGGCAAAGGCGCTTTATACCAAATATTGGTCAAAACATGAGACGAATACGTCTGGACACGATGTCTCGACCTTGATCTACATGAAACGTGGGTCCTTCGTTCACGCCACTTAGTCGCCAGGCCACTGGCTGCTTCTGGCACAACGCGCCTGCAATGGCGTCAAGATTTTACGGAATCTCGCACACTTCAAGTTATTTCTCGGCCTTTAATATTTTGTAAGTACTTCAGTTAGCTTCATTGGTGTATCCACAAAGTGTTGTCATAAAGAATCATGCCCTTTTATACCAGCCTACAATCGTGCTATACATGATTTTACCCCAAGGTGTGAGTAAATGTGGCACAAACGGGGAATTCATTTGCCAGTGTATATGCCGATTTCAATGTCCGCCACGCGTGCACACATCTTTTGTAATGTGTTTAGTGCAATCAATATATGTTTGGTTTTTTTCCCCGCTGGGTGGTTGGTGCCGATGGTTGCCGTCCCGTATTAAAAAAGGTGAAAAAGGACATTAATGTATATTATTTATTAGGCCTCTTGCTATCTACCAATCCTAGCCAGGAAAATATTCGCACGCCAGACCATGATTATACAAACATCGTCAACAGTGTAAGACGACGTGCCAAGCCTTTTGAGATGGAATACAATCGTGTGCAAACTTGGGTGCATTTGATTATGTTCAGTCCACCTTGTATTTTCATCCATGCACATTGCAAACAGTGCTGAAAACACGTGACCCCGATTCACTTTGATATCCAAATCAAAATATACTTTTGTGCGACTGTTCCACAATGCATTGTGCCATGTTCAAAATGGCGCTCAAAAATACATACATGATTTGCCAGGGTATCGTGTCTCATTTCGATTTGTACCTAACGATGATACCTGCTTCAGACACAACCGAGCGAACGGATTAAATTTAGGATAGTAGGTCATGTTTCAAATATACTTTAACAACTGTTTGCCCTGATTAGTCGGAGAATGGACACCTGAAACCTAGCGAAATATTATGATAATGATAGCTGAACAACCGTGGCTATGCAGCTGTGCTGAGGCATGGAGCTACCACCTGAGCTCCATACAGCATAGTGTTGGCTGAATGGCTGGGGCTATGCTGTTTCACCAAACAACCATGCCTATGCAGCTATGCGGTTTCCCCGGCCCAAGTTAACTCTCCTGACAAGTTGAAATAAAATGCTGTGTGGCCCGTGTTTCACTTGACTTTATTTCAAAATAACGGCACATGACGACCACTTTCTCGATAAAAGCTTTCAGGGTCGATCAATTCTTATGAGGAAAGGGCGGCTGAAAGCTTTTTTTATTGTGTCCTAAATTTCATTTAGGGTTGGGCATTTTCGGCAGTGTTGGTCGGGTCACTGGACCCACACATACATATTTGGTAGGCCTGAGGTAAATTGGACATTTGTTGACACATGTTTAAAAATATATGTTCTTCCCTCTTTTACACAGTACTTCCTCTGACATTAGTTTAACTTGTTACCTGGGCACAGCTGGAGGCACGTGTTAACATACAATTAACCACCTTGTGGTGCCAGCACTCAGTCATTCCCTTTAATTTACAATAAATGCTTCACCCTTTCACTGAAGTTAAGACACCATCAACAGCATTCATAGGCGCACTTTGAGCGAGGACAGCTGTTATCTAGACTATTTTTATGGTCTTTGCAAGTGTACATAGACATGCTGCTACTTGAGAGAAAGGTTGGTTTACAAAGAATATGAATGTAGTGTCATTATGACAACCCACAGCACAACGAATTTTGTCGAAATTGGCAATGAAAGAGTTAGTAATATTGATGAGGCATCAGTCTTGACGTCATGACTGCGGTGGCATTAGACTCAATCAGTGCAAAAGGGTCTGTCCTTTTTAACGGGCACATAGAAAAGACCTTTGGCGGAGGGACTAGCATCATAACCCATGGACACTTTAGGACACACTGGACAGGTTCTCTACAAGCATATAAAGTTAATATACATATTTAGCAGTTTACCATTATACCATATCTATATATATTATAGTATATCTAAAATCAATGTTTCCCGTGTTCAATTCGAGTTTGAAACATTTGCCCTGATGCAGAGGCTGGACTTAAAGACCTCCACACCTCAATATATCAAGATCAAACTACTTTTTTTTTCAAAATAAACATACATTTAAAATTTCTTTGACAAATGAAAATATACTTTGTCTGTAAATGTAGAAAATATGTGCTTGAAAAAATTCACGGTTCATTTCATAATATAGGGTCAACGCCTTTCGAAAAATGTATAGCAGTGTATATTAAAACTTTCTACTTCCGATTCACTAAAATAGTGCTACTTGACTCATTTGGGAGGCTATAGATAATTTGCCCAAAAAGCTATTAAGAACATTGGATCCTTGACAAACGCGGATTCTAGTTCAACAAGGCTGTTACGCCAGACAAAAAGAAGGTATATATTATACATGAATATGAGGAGGTGAAAAATGTTCAACAAACAATTCAGTGAACTACGTCAAAGATAACGTCCCCGGTTTTGACTTACAGAGATGTGGTCCTTATGTGTACATTTATGCGTAGAGATGAAGCAGTTAGATTTCACTGACTGCAGGAAGTAAGTGTGTGATCGGCTGTGGCTGCAGCTCTCGCCTTTTTTGTATTTTTCCTGGTGCATCATTGAAACAACGCCCGTCTTGATGTTTACGACTCGGCGACGAAAACGGTTCCTCAAGTGGAAAGATGAGAAAAAATAGCAACCCGGTTGATTCTTCCCGCCATTCGGATAAAAGTCGGCATGACCTACAGGTTTCAGCATGCCCAGATGGTAAATGATACCACCGCCGTCTGTGTGGATTACATCCACAAACGATCCACTGGTACGGTTTATTCCTCTGTTAAAATTGACCCACAAATAACCCGCTGGATCTAGACCTGCAACGACATTAAAGACTGTGTCATTTCATTTATTCATTCATACAATTTTAGTGTTCCCTTTTGAAAGGGCTCTCGCGACTATGTCTTCCATATTGGTGTTTTATCAATCTATTTCCTGGCGTAGTTTTAATGTTTTGCTACATGGTAACTGTCCATTAATGATATTCAGAGACAGGCAAATAACATCACGTACAGGTTAAACAAAACAGCGAGCAAATGTGCATAATATAATTATGAGTCCTTATACAAATGCGACTCACTAGCTCCTAGTTAGGGACTAGTTAGTGCTTAGGGCTCGTTAGCCAATAGACAATATTTCCAACACAACTAAAGCAGACATGACTTTCTAGTAGCTAGTTGGTATTCAAGTGGTCCCTAAGTGGGAGGTTGCTTCATGACATGCTGATCGGCTAGCTTCTCAGCTTACTGGTCATTACTTTGCAGTAACTAATAACTGTTCAGTGGCTACGTTAACAGATTGCATGTTATTCCCATAATCCCCCACTTGGCAGGAACCTGACTCCAGCCATTTATTGTAGTTACATCCTAGATGCATGCTGAGAGCAGGAAATCCCGATCCTGACATCCGCCAAAAACGTGAGCTAGGATGGCTTTCTAAATTTGGTCAAAAATATTTGCAAATGAGAGAACCAGATATTGTGATACCGGTGCCCCAATTGCTTTATCAGTGGCAGGCTTTGTCGCGAAACATTTTAAACTGTTGCTTATTACTGTCTGTTAAAATAGCGTCCCCAGTATTTGCAGCAAAAGGTGAAGCCACAGTTTAGAAGGCTTTTTTTTCAGAAACCACACACAGTAATAGAGCTCCACATAAAAATATCACAAACAGGTATGTGAGAAAGGAGCTATGCATGAAAATATCACGAACTGGTGGGAAAGCAGCTCTACGTGAAGATATCACACATTGGCATGTAGGAAAGGAGCTCAACATGCAAGTATCGCAAACTGGAATGGACTTGTCCATAAAAATATTACAAACTGGTATAATATATTTGTTGATACCTGTGACTCTCCCAAATTTCAGCAGATGTCCAGCATTGCCGCAGACGTGAGCTCCAAGGCTGTGCCCAACGCACCATAGAGCCTTTTGTTTTATTCCAGCTGCCAGCATTGATTTGCACAGCGCAGTCATGGCCAGCCCAACACTAAAGGTGTTGGCACATGCAGTTGGATACCACCAGGTGCCAGCACCTTTACTCCAGCCCACAATCACAACATTGAAATCTGCCTGTGATGGAATATATGTTACATGTTTATATGGTTTGTTGCGTCGCACTGGAATTGAAGATCCCGATTATATATTGTTCATGTTTGGGTATTATGTATGCAAATTGCCCTATCTGTTTCAAAAGAATAGGAGGGCAGACCTTTTATATTAACATGCAGGCGTCCACTTACGCCTATTTCAATCATCTTTTATCATGTCCACTGAAAAGTGAAGGTAATGAGCTTTGGAATAAAATGCGAATCAAAATCCGTTAATTTATCTGTCTATCTATCTATCTATCTATCTATCTATCTATCTATCTATCTATCTATCTATCTATCTATCTATCTGTCTGTCTGTCTGTCTGTCAGGTAACCCACCCTAGTACGGAACATAAAGTGAGGTGTTCTCTCGTACCGGGGGCTGAGATGTGGTTAATACAACAACCCTGGAGGTGTTGCATGTGAAAAATGGACAACATTCCTGTCCGTTTTCGCAAAATTACCCGCCATGGTGATGTCAAAAACAGATAAACCTGTCACCAAGCAGATGAAGTCACATGTGACACTGGCTGAATGGTGATAATTTGTCTAGCAAATCTCTAGTGTTAGAGCTAGGAAATGCACATCAAATATGCATATGCACTTCCGGAATGAAAGAAAAGGAGGACGCAAAATAAAAAAATCAAATTTAAGTTTCTAATTTAAGCACACATCCCCCAAAATTATTCCATAAAAAGAGCGATAATGATTGAATAAATATTATAGTGGTAGTTTTTATTGACAGAAATATAACGGGGTGAAATAGAAACAATATTAATAAAATTATATACATACATATTTATATCATGTTTGGGTCGATTTCAGTACCATAACAGACTTTGATATATGCCAAATCGGCTAGGCCTTGGCAAAACACAGGAGTGGTGCTATATGCACAATCTTATAGAACTCTTCCGGGAGTACCTATAACCGGAAAAGTTCTATAACTAGACCGGAAATGATGTAGGCCTAGTTCAAAACGCAGCGTCTGCAAGGCCTACGTTGTCTTCAAGTCGCTAGATAAATTTACCATGGTGTTATTTGAACTTAATCGACACAAAATATGAGATAAATAAATTATAGTATAATTAGTTGGCGATATGAAGTCTATGGACTCGCACAGGATACCATATACTTCATATCGCCAACAAAGTATACTATATTCTATACACACACACACACACACACACACACACACACACACACACATATATATATATATATATATATATATATATATATATATATATATATATATATATACATATATATATACATATATATATATATATATATATATATATATATATATATATATATATATATATATATATATATATATATATATATATATCAATGTCTCTCAATCCGTTATTAACATTGAGAATGAGCGGTGTAGATCAGCCGTGACAGGACAGGAGAATAGCATTGGTTGCTCGGCTGTACTTGACCGCAGCTACAGAGTCTGTGTTCTCATGGTATTCGGGACCAACGTCCCCAATCGTTAATCAATGAGATCTTATTCTCAAATGGGCAACCGCAATTCTACACCATTCGGGGATGTCTCGTTTTTCATAAACCTAGTGTAAACTTCGAATGAGGGGTTAATATAAAGGTTTTAAAGTTTCGAATAGTTAATTTATACATATGATGCTCTTCAAACACAAAAGAGTGCCATACAATTGAGGGTCACGAGGGGCGCATATGTTTCCCTCTATGCAGAACCATGCTGCGGAAAATTGCTCTTACCAGGCTTATCATGCAACGTGACGCGATGCCTCAAACTGCGTGTTACATAGCTGCCAAAACACAGGTAACAAGGAATAACTAATATTTATGTATGGTAATACCTTTTCCAATAAAGCATCTTTCGTGTCGTGAAGCCAGGCCATTTGTGGCGTGTCTCCGTATCCATGTACCAAAAATATTGTCCGTTGTCGCCTGACGTCGAAAACATTTCTGAAACCGAAAAGACATTACAACTTTCTTTCTGCTTCACCTTTTTCAGCTACAATAAGCTGTGACGCCTGTTTTGCTTTTCGTGTTGTCATATTAACTTACATGTGTGTCCAATTTTACGGTCCATTTAACTCTATATTAAAGGTAACATGTAGATTGATTCTGATAAAACAATCAAACGCTTTGTATGGTTACATCCAAGTAGACATCATAGACATATGAAGACAAGATTTTCGGAACACTCACGTCAGATTCTTCACTGTTATTTTTTGTGCAGCTTGGCGATTTTTCCTGGTGTATAGGTTATACTGAATTCCCATTTTGTCAGGACATTTGGCAGGAGGAAATAATAAAGTCCCATCGTATTTAACGCATCCATATCCATAACAGCATAATTCCGTACATCTAACACAAAAAAAAATATTTTCAATTGAAATTATATTGAACTCTAAGCAATATTATATTGGAAAGCATATCATCAAAAAATAATAACGCAACACTTTTTATAAGGCTTTGGCAGTTCTGTAATATCGACTATTCCCGTTGAGTACACAGAATTGTAATGTTCGATATACAGTGGTATAATGACATCGATATTTGCTTTATCTGTGACATAAATGGTCTGTGTGTGTTTGAGTGAGCACAATGGAGGATGTTTTTTGTAGATGACACCAATGGTAACTTAGGCTTGGTATGTGGCTCCTTGAAAATGGAGTTACCTCCTGGCGAGTAAAAAGATCCAGCCTTTCTTATGGGCTACTAGTGGTCAAGCGGAAATGATGTGGCGTGTAATTTAATTCAACGGGAACGATGTCACATGCAACCCCCCCCCCCCCCCCACACACACACACTTCATGGATGAAACACATCTCACAATGAGTCAATTTCACTGACCAGAGGTACATGGACAAAAAGGCGTCAGTTTTGTCAGGTTACCCCATTGATGATGAATTAGACACATTCATTTCTTTGTTTAATTAAGCTTAGTTTTCACATAAATTAGAATATTCGTTCGATGATCAGTATGCATATATACTTTTAGTAAAAAGGGTCTCTGAAATACATGTTCAAAATACATCATTGACACCGAGATATAAAGCTGTGTTCCCCAATCCTATAAATAAATGTTTTGAAGCAAAACCCCACGGAGACACGAATAATTGCGTTTTGTAGCAAAGAAAATCCTGACAAATTTCAACTTTTACATAATTGGTGGCTGTTCAAAACAAGGTATTGACATAAACGGTACAGAAAATCTTCTTGAGTTCTGAGTGAAACTTTTTTGAGTTCACCAAGACACTATGCTGCCTTTCAGTCACAACATTAGTGAAGTCTGTCAAAAGGCAGTTCAACTCCGTGTACTCAGGCGCTTGTGCAACATTCTTAACAGCAATGTCAAAGTGTTACTTGTGAGGAGCTTAATATTCATGTTTAGAAGCCACGTCCAATGTTTTTTTCTGCGCTGGCTGAAATGTAACAAGAGCACTTCTCACAAGTTGGGGCGAATACAAGAACATGCATTCAGATACATCTAGAATGAATACAATTTGGCAAACTGCAACCTCCTCAGTGCCGCCAATCTTCCTATCGTTAAAACTGAACAACTCCGATCCCTTCCCATAGAAGTATTCACTTTATGGCTTATCTGCCCCGTACACGCAAAAGTTATTTACTTTCAAGCAAACAAATTACAATTTCCGTGATAGTAACGATTTGTTGTCCCCATATGCAAAACCGCTGTGGTCTGAGTTCTGTTTCGTATCCCCAGGGGCACTACCCACAATTTAGGGTCGGAGGGCTCTACTTGCTGTATAAATACCAGACCCCATGAAAACTGAATCAACGTGAAAATAGAGGAGGGGGTCCTGGGGAGCTGGTTTTAACAGGCTGGCACAGTATAGCACCCATAATGAAGTCTTGCATTTTAGTCCGAGTAGTCAACAGGTTGAATATTACGCAAATTTTGGCCAATACACAAAACTGAAAGGTCGAATAATGATGAGTATCTTCACAACTATATAGATAGAGCTGCCATTCCAATTTCAATTTACATGTTTGCTCTTTGGCCACAATCAATAAACAGTGATCGTTAACTGTGTATTTTTTGAAAATTTCGACTATAGATAGAGGTGTTATTACAACATCAATTTATATCTTTGACTATGAGTGTATCCAATAAATTGTGGCTGAAAAAGGGCAGCTTTTAATTTATGCAAATTTCAACCAATACACAGTATTACGTGTTTTAGAAATAATGAATATCTTCAAATTGGTGACTGAAAACTGACAGATTTCAGTTTATGCATATTTCGGTCGATATGCAAAACTGGAGTGATAAATAATAATGAATATGTTCATAAATATTATAGATAGGGGTTAAATTCTAACTTTAATATGTATGTTTGTGTTGCGGCTGCATCCAATTAAAATAGTGACTTAAACTATCCGACTTTAACTTTTAGAAATTTCAGTCAATACACAAAAGTTAAGTGTCGATTAATGATAAATACCTTTAAAATATTGTAGCAAGCGATACCATTCCAACTTCAATTTATCTGTTTGAGCTATAGGTGCATCCAATGAATTCTCACTGCAACTGTCAGATTTTATTTTATGCATATGTGAGCCAATACATAAAATTGCATTGATTAAAAATGGTGAATACATACATCTTCAAAATTATTATAGACAGAGGTGCCATTTCAACTTCAATTCACATGTTTGTACTATGAGTGCATTCAATAACAGTGACTCAATTTTTTGAGATTTTACTTTCTGCAAATTTGAGTTGATACACAAAATTGTAGTGTTTAAAAAATGATTAATATCTTTGAAACCATCGTAGATAGAGATGCCATTCCAACTTCAATTAATATCTTTGAGTCGTGAGTGCATTCAATGAACCGTGTAATGCTAATAAGGCCAATATACAAAATTTCTATATTGAATTTCTGTAGAACTATATAGTCCCCTCTTGTGAGGCCACGCCAAAGGCACCAGAAATGTGGCCTTATAAGATGGCTGGTCTCTCATGAGGGAAAAAATATTGTACAAAGGTTAAAAGTTCTGCATTATGAAGTGGCCTGTCAAGATTGGGTGGCCTCTCATCAGGGGGCTTTTCAAGAGGGAGACCAATGTATTAGAGATACAAGTTTACTTCAGAAATAGATTTATATCTTTGTGCTATATGCAGGCTAACCCAATCTGGCTATTAATATTCGCAAAGGTTTCACACGCGCACACACACACATATACACACATAGATTTGCAATCGAGCAAATCTTGGGGGTTGGGTGGTTTGGGTTTTTGGGGGGTGTTGTGTTTTTGTTACACACATAGATTTGCAATCGAGCAAATCTTGGGGGTTGGGTGGTTTGGGTTTTTGGGGGGTGTTGTGTTTTTGTTTGTTCTGATTTTTGTTTTTAATTCATTTTGGCGGAGTCGACTTAAAAATAATATTTTCTGTATAAAATATATAATTAATCTGAACGGAAAAAACGGCTTGCTGTAATGGGAGGCTAATTATCAACAGGAGGATGTCTTTCCTCTAATTCCTCTGTTGGTTTTTCCCCTGAGTATTCAAGTTCGTTTGCGGCTTCATTCCATTTCGCTGCAGTATGTGACCGGTGTGCTGAAACCTTCACGCAAATTGCTTCATGCTTTTGTTCTTACATTATAGTGTTACTTTTGTCATACTACGTTTTCACTGGTCTCTGATTGCATTCATTAGCCCAATTTTGAAAGAGAGGTTCAAAGTCTGGCCCGACAAAGTTATTGTCAGAGAATGTTCAGTTGGTCGCTTTCCGAGTTGTTACTGAAGCTATGAATGAAACAGGGAGTGTTCAAGTTATGTATTGAAACCACCTGGATGTCATTAGGTCAAAGGCGTAAATTCGAAGAAAACCTACCCCAATTACAGAATTATCAAAATATTAGTTATCGAAAACGATAATGATTACCAACAAACACAATATTTCCAGCTTGCCAACAAGCACCGGTGCTTCCAACGACCCTTCATTCCCATCCCTGGTGCGTCTATGGTACCAGGTTTTGTCTCTGGGTATTAGACGGCCGTAACACATTTTCTATATTTCAAAGCCAGGTGATGTCTTTACTACTCTTCCCTTCTGTTATGTTATTGTATGAACAGAGACATATTGTTTTCCAAATATTCTTGCTTCCTTTCTTTCTTTTTCTTTCTTCCATTCATTCCTTCTTTATTTCTCCCCTGCCTATCTTTACACTATATTTTTGTGTCCAATAAAACTCAGACACCACGCGAGCCAGAAACTTCCAATTTGGCATGAATATAGCACATATGATAAAGTTTCGCACATCGTTCAGATTATTCAACAGGGTAAATTGATGCAAATTAAGGCCATTTGAATATTTCAGTCCCTTCCAGCTTCCAAAATGTGCAACATCGAGGCCCAAATGTTCGTTATGTTGATACATTTGTTGGGGCAACGAATTTGTATAACGTGCAAAAGAAGACCAGTCTTTATCATGATAGCAATAGAACAAGATCAGTCATGCTCTCCAAAAAATACCAGTCTGTCTCTTGATGGCAATAGGACTAGATCAGCTATGCAATCAAAATTGCGCATTGGCAATTGAACACAATTTTACATAACATTAATGGCCAAGATTCTAGAAACTGCTGTAATGTGTTATCAGTGGATATTGTAAATGTCACACTGTCAGATTGCGGGTATGGCCCCCATCTTTCCTGTCTGTACGTTGTCTAGTTTCTAATGATGTTCCTGTAGTTTGCCCCTTAGCTGCGTCTTATTGCAAACTCAATCCTGGCTAATCCCCATACAAAGAAAGAGTACATATGCTTCTTGAATCAGATTCAATTGACATATTACTTTTACAGGAAACATGGCTGTTTAAGAATGACTTGTCGATGCTGCATGGTATACATCCTGCCTATAATAATAATAATAATAATTTTATTAAAACCCCCGAATTCGAGGAAAAAATACACGATACATCGAGATAATCACAGTAAGACAATACAAGTAAAATACACAGAAGTTAATACAGGATAAAACAAAATGCACCGTAAAACTAAAAAGCTTTCGTCAGCAGTGATACAAGCATGTGTTCTTCCCCATACGGTTTAATACAATTTTCGTGATGCAATAAAAATCTTAAAGAGTCGACTATGCCGTCTTGTCTGTTAAAATGCTTGCAGTTAGGCCGACTTCCAAACGCTAAAGACACTGGAGAGATCCCACTTTGGGTTACGTGATCTAAAAGTGTCCCTGGAATAGCTGAACCAGTTAAAACATATTCTGAAAGCAAATACAAATTCAAGTCGCGTACACATGTGTCAATCTTAAAAATATTATTAAACAGTGATAAAGCACGTTCTCTAATTAAGCACTCGACAGGCTTTACATTTAGAGCCTTCACTAAGCACGTATGGTGATGTCGCTTCCCAATCCCTAGACACTGTTTAAGGAGACAGCCCTGCAGAGACTCCATTTTATTTATAGATGAACGATCAACATGAACACATTCCATGCCGTACAGAAGAGCAGGGGCACAAATGGTGTTCCAGAGATGACACTTTGTTTGGGAATCTAGCCCAGGGTAGACCATTCCGACTTCTCCGAGTCCATAGAAGGATCGTCTACAACTATTGATACGGCGGTCCACGTGACAACCACCAGAGCCATTACTAGTAAACAGGGCACCCAAGCTCTCAAGCTTATCTACAGTTTCTATCTCATTTTTACCTAACCACCACCTTGGTTTAGTTGAAAAGGGATGCTGACCAGAGATGAAACATTTTGTTTTAGCAGGGTTAAAGGAGAATCGCCACTGATCTGCGTAACGGTAGCATATATCTAACAAACTCTGAAGTCCAGTTACTGTAGAGCTAAGCAAGGTAATGTCATCTGCATAAGCGTACGAGTTAAACTTACAGGTGCCGACACGCACACCAATATCTGTCCTATACAATTCAACCAGTAAGTCATCTAAGAATATATTAAACAGGTAAGGAGAGAGCAAACTCCCCTGCCTCGTGCCTGTAGTGATACTAAACGAAGTACTGTATTCTCCGTTCCACCTCGAACGAATGGCCCATGGTATATCATCTATTGCAGACACTAATCAGATAATGCATGGCAGACCTTATCGGGGTGTTGCCGTACTTTGGCATAAGCGTCTATCTCCTTTTGTCAAACCATATACGAACTACAAGAGTAATAGAATGTGTGGTATAATTCTTAAATTTGATGATTTTAATAAAATTCTTGTTCTTAATGTGTACTTACCATGCGACAATCATAAAGTGTCGACCGTCGATTATGAATTTGCAGATGCAGTTAGTCATCTAGAGTATACGCTCGACCAATTAGAATATAAGCGGGGGACTTAAATGTTGACTTTTCACGCAACAATGCTTATAGTAATTAGATCATAGACGTGGTTACCAGATCTAACCTGAAGCCTACCTTCGATCACGCTCTATCGAACGGTGACCCCACATTTGTCAGTAGCGATCTTACCGAGCTAGCCACTTTAGACAATTTTATTCTATCCAATGATTTGTATGATGAGGTAAAAGATATAAGTGTGGTCAAAAATCCTACAAACCCTTCATGGCACAGATCTTTGCAAATTGAACTGAGAATTAACCCTCCTGGCTTTAACAATCGGTCGTATTCTGAACCGAATTCGAACTCTAAATGTAGACCAATTTCTTGGGACAGGATGACAGAAGATATGAAAAATCAATACAATGCTGATTTATCAGTTGCCCTAGGATCTATCTATATACCACATGAGGCTCTGGACTGCACTGATCCGTTGTGTCTAAATGAATCCCATTCCAAAGACATTAGTACGTTTTGTGAAGCTATCATTGATTGCTGTATTAAATGTGCAGACTTAGTATTTCACAAAGTCAAAAATAAGAAAGCTCACAAACCATACTAGAATACAATTGTAAGACCCAAACGGGATAATTTATTATTCTGGGGTAGAATCTTTAAAGACTGTGGAGAATACCGTGATGGTATTGTTGCAGACATATATCGTAGAACAAAAAGGGAGTATCATTACGCAGTTCGGCACTTAAAAAGGCAGGATGAGTATTAAAGAAAGCAAAGAATGGTCGAAACTTTACTTCACAATAAACAAAGACAGTTCTGGACGGGAACTAAGAAGGTGTCCCACCACACATTAATGGTATTAGTCATTCATCTGATATAGCAGATAACTTTGGTGACAAATTTGATGTTTTATATAATTCTGTACCGTCCAATTCAGATACCATCTTTCATATCAAAGACACAATACTAGACTCTCTTCAAAACTGTAACATGCCTGACTATGTCATACAGACTGAGGAGGTTACAGATGCTGTAAAACTACTAAATGCCAATAAGAAGGATGGTGATAAGGGTCTAGACTCTAATCATATTATCTATGCACCTCACTGTTTGTATAAATATTTGGGTCATTTATATGCGGCTATGATTGTACATGGCTCGACGCCACATGACATGTTGTCTCCTACCATCTCATTGTTACCTAAAATTGTAGTAAAAGTTTATGTGACAGCAATAATTACAGAGGTATAGCCTTGATCTCCTCACTTGCCAAAATACTAGATCTTATTATTATACGCAGATATTCTGACTCATTTCATACTTCGTCACTCCAGTTTGCCTTTAAACAGCATCATTCAACTGTAATGTGCAACCTCACTTTACGTGAGATAGTTCATTATTACCTCAACAACGGCCCTAATGTCTTCTGTTGCATGTTAGATGCTAGCAAGGCAATCGACCGTGTTCGTTATGACAAACTTTTCAATATTCTCTTAGAAAAGGGCATACCACATATTGTTATTCGTATTCTCTTAGATATATGTGAAAAGCAACAAGCACGAGCAGCTTGAAATCATAACATGTCTGATTACTTCACTGTGAGAAATGGTATTAGGCAGGGTGGCATTATCTCGCCGCTGCTGTATACTATTTATGCTGATGAGTTGATTAAACGTCTACAAAGTTCAGGTGTTGGATGCCACATCGGTCACTTATATGCTGGCGCAATCTTTTATGCAGATGATACTGCTATTCTTAGCCCAAGTATTAAAGGATTACAAAGAAAGTTGAAAATATATGAGGAATTTGGTGCAGATTACGATATATTATATAATGAAAGAAAAACAAAATGTATTCGATTTACCAGAAACAAAACCATGTGTGAATTTTCAGTCTACCTAAATGGCAATGCTCTTGAATGTACTCACTCAGTTAATCACCTAGGCATAATGCTAACTTTTAATCTCAATGAGAGGGTCGAACACGGTCAAACAAGAGGAGTTTTTATCGGCCGGTATAACCATATTTTAAACAAGTACAGAGCATTATCTAGTGAAGCTCAAACCAAGCTTCAATCTTATTGTTGTCACCTTTATGGCTGTGAGGCCTGGTCTTTTGATGAACTTTATATCCAAAACCTATTCACTTCTTGAAATGCTGCAATTAGGAGGGTTTGGGATTTACCCAGAACCTCTCACAGAAATCTTCTTCCCGGCCTATCTGAGTCACAGCATATATCTATCTGTGTATTCAGACGTTTTTATCATTATACAGTAAAATATGCAATCTCGTAACGAGTTGGTGAACACGATAACTGCACAGTCAGCTGTCAATTCAAGAAGTCACATTAATAAAAATATGCAACATATCAGTGTGAAATGTAACGCAAACATCGAGCTGCTTTTATCTGGTAATGTGTTCATAAACGGTACTTTCAGTGATGACAGCATATCAACAGTAGAACAGATGAAAGAGTTGAGATCTGCAATCGAGGGTACTTGTGTCATCTCAGGCTTCTCCACAGATGAACTCAAATGCATGTACGATTATAATCTACTTCTTGATTTAAACGACTTTTGTAAATAATGTCAGCCTTCAGCTTGCATTTATTTTATATATTTTTATACCCTGCTGTACCAACATGTAATTGTGTCGAATAAAATGATATATATATATAAGGCAAATTGTTGTTGCCCAATTGAAGACATGTTTAAGACAAGTTGGTCTCAGCTAGAATTTTTTTTTCATCGGTCGCATGTATGATTGGTTGCGAGACAGTATTGAATGCTCACAACCAGACTTTTCACAGACCACACCCAGCTTTCGAGGTTGACATGGAACTGGACATAAATGTGGTGTCTCTTGAACTTTGGGGAGTTTTTCGTGCGTGGTGCAGATTTGGTGTGACAGTCAACCATATGTCACAGTTTGGAGCTCGGGCAGGCCCAAAGGCAAGTTTTTGAATCCGTGCTTGGGTGAAATCTCCTATTTGGGTACCTCTGTACAGATAGAGACAAATTGCATTCATGCAAGTGGATAAGATAACTGGGTCTCCAATTATCTTTCAAGACAGCATATCGACCTCACGAATGAAAAAATAATTTTCATCTGAAATCGGTGAAGTGATGGTGGGAACTCAAGCTGAAGTGGACGTGTTCGGGTTTATTGCTGACTGGTAATAAATGAGATTGTCGATCGTGTTATTCATGTATAGGCAACGGCGGATAAAGTTTGCTTTGATGTTATAATTTATGTTACATGTTATTGCTGACTGGTAATGAATGCATCTTCCTTGGGTTCTTGGCTCCTTGGCCCGTCACTGATGTGATTATGGTCAGTTGGTCTTTGCATCTAGTTTATCAAATTGTGATAAATTAACTTGTTCATTACGGCAGACACTGAAGGAGTAGTTCAAGGCAACAGTTTTCCTTGGCACGCTTTGTGTGAAAAGTATGAATATCAGGCACCAAGACGACTTTGTGCTCACACTGGTCACCTTTATATTTGTTTCTTTACATTTTACAATATTTGCTGCCAACAACCTCAAAATCAATCAGTGTCAGTGCACAATTTCTGAGCAGGACAATACAAATAGGCTGTCTTGATAAAGACTTATTTGAGGAAATTGGGGTTATTAACTTAATTTACAAAGAATATTCCTGGGTCAATATTACGTTTCTGACATTTTCTTTTACAGTGTACATAGGCCACTTGATTAATAAAAAAGACCAATAAAACATTATTTGCTGCAATCTTTCAAAATAAAAACCAAAAATGGAGAAAATTGTAGAACTTTGCTTATAACGTAAGGTTTGGAAGCGTTGAAACTTCCGCATATGCATATGTAGTGTCTGTTAGTTTAGTTGTGATCGTTTCCTGCTAAAGATAAACATTTGTGTACATTATATGTAAAAGTAAACGATTCATTTGCACAAAATGAATCGGTTATTTACTTTTGCCGGGTTTGAGTTTCCTAGATTGAATTCACTGGAATTAATATTACCATTGCTCTCTGAAATCATATCTGTCTTACGCATGCTGCCGCAATCACTCGACCGCTTCCATTGCATTTAAGTGCTTAGCCTTAGTATAATTGTATGATTATAGGTTAGGAGGGATATGTCACATGATGCTTGTAGGGTAGTTTTATTGGGGGGGGGGGCGGGGGTTATATAATTTTTTTGTTTGTGGATTTTTGTTTGTTTGTTTCTTTTTGTTTTGTTTTGTTTGTTTGTTTTTTGGGGGTTTGGTTTTTTTGTTTTTTTTTGTTTTGTTTTTTAGTTTTTGGGTTTGTATGTTATTCGTTTTTTTTTGGGGGGGGGCTTGGTTTTGTTTTTTGTTTCAGTCGATACCAGGAGACAGCTTTCTATGTGGAGTATTTTGTATAATTGTATAGTGTTAGATTATGCATGTTTGTCCTTAGTCAAATGCAAATCTAATTGGTAGGAGAGATCACAAAATTCCTATTGTTGAGAATGGGTTTTCAGGTTTATGTCCCGCCTTTGGTCATTGCACCTATCCAGTTTTGGTTTGTCTTACATCTTACCGATTTGTCAGGGTTATGAGAACTCTTCTCAATAAATAGGCATTGATCTTTGCATTTTTTTCCTAGTCGTTTTGGAAGAGGTAGAGCAACTTTGCTTTCAAAAAAGATGTAATTGTGCAGCTCATTTAAGCAGAGAGGGATGTGAAATCAGACGCTTGCCACAGTATTTGGAGTTTGCACTAGCTACAGCATTACCCTTTTGTGCCTCTATGAGGAAGTTCAATCCATACTTTATTCCATGTATGCTTGGCATGTGGTTTAAACCTGGCTACTTTTCCCCTCTTTCCTGTCCATTTTTATTTGCTCTTTATTTTCCTTTGGAGGTTCTCTTTGTTTTTTTTTTTGGGGGGGGGGAGTGATTAATAGTTACTTGACTTCAACTGTTCATTTATACAAGATATGTTCAAACCAACAGTTATTATTATTTTTTTTTAGTTAAAGTCAAGTTGACTTTTGCATTGTCATGTCACGTCCTAGATAAAATGATTATTTGTTGTGGCATACATAAAATGTATACTTTACTTATCTTCACTGTTTGTATGTTCATTTGCAAATTTGTGCTCTTTATGTTTAAAGCCGTCACAAAAAAAAACCTGCATTGGCCTTGACATCGCACCCCGAACAGGTCCGGTAGACACTAAACTTAACTTATTGCTCAAGCGTACGAAATTGAAAGTTAATGATACTCACCCTACTAAACTGGAATAACATGTAACGAGAACAAACCATAGAATTGTTGCCATCTTCGGTCAGACACACAACCACTCTTCGTGCACGTATTATCTTCTAAAGGTGCCTTAATAAATCAGCATAAATGTATTGCAAGTTTTATTGGTCCATGTTGTTAAATAGCGATTATGCCACATGACCTCGCAAAGCAGGAAATAACTATAGATCACGTCACCATTTAGATTTTACGGGCAACGCAACTGCAAAAATACCCGAAGGAGGAAGTGTGTATGAGTGGTCAAGGGCAACGCTACGGGTTAACAGGAACTGCGAAGTATTTTTTTTAAAGTCGATCTTGTTATGATCATGAGGTGGATTAGCGACAATTACAAGACTCGTTTTATTTTTGCGTTTCGATTCACACTGCCTTTGTTCTCTGGCGCTTAAAAGATGGTAAAATATGTATACATTCCCGAGTACATAGTCAATTGATTATGATCAATATGAAATAAAATGAGACGGAAACAAATTAAGTGTAAAACGCGTTTTCTGTGTCGCTGGTATCCTGTTGTGAAACGGAAGTTTTCCATTTATGAAATCTCAAGAGAAAGATAGCTTTGCTACGCAAGGAACTGATCCTATCACAGGTATGTAGTTTTATCATGGTGTTGGGATGTATGACAGTTGTTGTTGTTGTTTTTTTTTTTTTTTTTTAAATCAATTCTATAAATGTTCAAAAATGTTCAAACTTATAACATTGTACAGACATAGTAACATGTAAGATGCGCAGTCTCGCTAGTACGTTATTAAAGTGTGTGTGTCGACACACACTTTTCTGTTTTTCTAGGAATTCTTTATTTCTTTCTTTCTTTCTTCTTTCTTTCTTTCTTTACAGGCAAATTTGTCCGACATTTCATTTGAAAAGTATTATATGTAGAAACTCCAAACTTGGCACAATTACACTTCTATAGATAAAGTCTGGCCTTTTTATAATGAGAGGTCATGCTTTTCAAAATTATGCAAATGAGGGCTAATTAAAGTTTTAAATCTTCAATATCTTATATACTATAGTAGATGTGGTTCTGAGTGTATAGGAGTTTGATCATAGCAAGGTAAAGGTCATCTCAAATGTCAAGGTCAAAGGTCAAAGGTCATGTCAAGGTCAAAATTCAATTTTAAGCCAAAATGTCATTTTTGAGGTCAAGGTTCGCTTCAGGTAGAGGTCCTCTCAAGGTCAAAGGTCATGTCAAGGTCAAAAGCCACTTTCCATGGTACTTTCTTCTAGCCATAACTTGGTCAATTTTTATCCAATTTTGATCATGTTGGGCTCAAATGGTAGCTATGGTAACACTACACATTTTGAATTTTACATGTGACCTCTAAAGGTCAAAGGTCAAGGTCATTTGGACCTTTGAAAGTTTCATCCAGTCATAACTTGGCCAATTTCCATCCAATTCTAATCAAGTTGGACTCAAATTGTAGGTATTGCAACACTGCGCATTTTTATAAGCACATCTAACCTCCAAAGGGCAAAGGTCAAGGTAATTTGGCCCTTTGAAAGTTTCATCTTGCCATAACTTGGTCAATTCTCATCCGATTTGGTTCATGTTGGGTTTAAATTTTGGGCACTTTAACACTGCGCAATCTACATGTGACCAACTTCTACTAGGGGGTTGTTAACCACTGCGCAGCTAATGAATTAAAACTAAAAGTTGTAGCAATTTAGATTATGCTAAATAGCACCTTTAGAATTTTTAAATCTTGAATAACTTCAAAGCTATAATAGATAGAGATGCCGTTCCAACTTGTACTCCTGTGTTATGGAATAGTTGTACATTGCCCCGCCAATATGCTTTGAAGACACACACACTGATTTGCTATGCAGCAAATCATCTTTCCTAGTTCCGATCTGATTTTATTATTTCAATTTTGGCTCCACTTGCTTGCAAGCACAAAGTAGCAGATAAAACATAACATGTCAAAAGAGAGCGTCATATACCTTTCATGCCGTCAAGTGAAATGCCGTCAGTCATCGGCAAAATTTTCGTTTTTAGGATCAATGCACTCTAAAGTTTTTAATTTTGTACAAGCAATTCGGTCGATGGTATTTTAAAGTCAATAAATTGTTTTACTTTGTTTCATTGCTGTTCAGTTTATTGATCAGCACATTACAGGCAAATTACAGTGATTGAACTCATTCAATGCCAACTGCCACTTACATCCAATACTAACTGCTAAAATTGAAAAATGATGTGTTAAATAGGCCTACAGAGTATTATTAGGACACGAACAGGACATCCTGTTTCATTGAAATGAAATATGTAGTTTCGGTCTGCTCACTCCGAGTTGACAAGGCGATTGAATACACAATCGGCAACTATGAATCTGTTTGTTTGTTTACGTTTCTGACTGATAGTGGTCACTACTGCTGAAGAGGTACATCCAATGGCAAACTAGAAATGAAGATTTGCTTTTACTAAATAGAAAAGAAGATTTGCTTCAAAGCAAATCTGCCTGTGCCTTCGAAAAATATAAATATTAAATGCTACAACTTTTATCCTTTGGTACTTCACATCACGTAAAGCTTATGGCTGGATGCAAATTTCAACGTTCAAATGACCTTGACCTTCGACCTTGTACCTTTACAGATCACATGTAAATTGCACAGTGTTACAAAACCCCAACATGAACCAAATCAGATGAAAATTGACAAAGTTATGGCAAGCTGAAACTTTCAAAGGGCCAAATGACCTTGATCTTTCCCATTTTGAGGTTACACATTCTTATGAAAATGTGCAGTGTTGCAATACCTACAATTTGAGTCCAACATGATTAGAATTGGATCGAAATTAGCCAAGTTATGACTGGATGAAACTTTCAAAGGTCCAAATGACCTCGACCTTTGACCTTTAGAGGTGACACGTAACTTTCAAAAATGTGCAGTGTTACAATAGCTACAGTTTGAGCCCAGCATGATCAAAATTGGATAAAAATTGACCAAGTTATGGCTAGAAGAAAAGCCCCTATCGAAAGTGGCCTTTGACCTTGAAATGACCTTTGACCTTGAGATGACCTCTACCTGAAGTGAACTTTGCCTCAAAAATGACATTTTGGCCGAAAATCGACCTTTGACCTTGACATGACCTTGACATTTGAGATGACCTTTACCTTGCTATGATCGAACTCCCATACACTCGGAACCACATTTACTATAGTTTATTAGATATTGAAGATTTAAAACTTTAATTACCCCTCATTTGCATAATTTTAAAAAGCATGACCTCTCATCATAAAAAGGCGAAATTTCATCGATAGAAGTATAATTGTGCCGAGTTTGGAGTTTCTACATGTAATACTTTTCAAATAAAATGTCGGACAAATTTGCCTGTAAAGAAAGAAAGAAAGAAGGAAAGAAAGAAAGAAAGAAAGAAAGAAAGAAAGAAAGAAAGAAAGAAAGAAAGAATGCCTAGAAAAACAATATGTGTGTTTTGGCACACAGACATAAATATAGTCCTACACGTGCATTGGGGAGACCTAGTTTGCAGGAATTTTTTGCTTTGGAAATACTATTCTTGATAGATTGAGGGCGAAACGAGCACGGGCGACGCGAGTTTGCAAAGCAAACGAGAACTGGGCAAAGCCTAAAGGTTCAGACCGCGGTCTGAAGAAGGCGATGCCTGTCCAGCGCGGGAAATCTGTGGATGACGTCATCACAGAGATGTTTTGCTTGCTCCTCCATAACTGGCCCGGTGACAATAATCACCCAACTCTTCAGCGCTGGCACCTCCTCCCGCTCAGTGGAATTTAAACCAGAGTTCACAGAAGCTGTGGTTACTGCAATGGCATCCCGATATTGCCGATAATATTTAGTCCAATCGGACACGCACGGCCACTGTAAAGTCACGTAAAGTCAAAGCATCATATATAGTTAATCATACCGTGGACGCATGATACGCCATGCCATGGTCAGTCTAAGACTGACCATGGCATGGCGTTGTCAGCATGCTGAAGTCTGCCTGGAAGTTGTGCAGTTTTGCTGCCAAAATAGTTTGACGGCATATCCTATCTGATGAGCAGATGAAAATTATATGAAACTATGTTCAAAGCACGATCAAGGGTTGTGATGACGTCACCGGCACTTTTTTTCCCTCCGGACAGACAGCGCCCCTCCCCCCCTCCCCCCTCCCCCCATCGGACCACGGTCTGAAACTGTCGGCCTTGCCCAAACCTCGTTTGCTTCGCAAACTCATTGCCTGTGCTCGTGTTGCTTTCAATCTATCAAGGACACCACTTATAACGGAAAAAATCCCTGCAAACGAGATCTCCCCAGTGTATCCTACACGCTGTCTTCAATACAACTTGGTATTTGATCCAGTCTTCATTGTGTACCACATGATGACTGTTGTGCGTCATTTTCAGTAAATTTGTAGAGAAATTTAGTGATTTTCAGTTGTTAAAAATAACTTCACTTTCAAACTTTTTCTGGATAACTTTAACTCTTCCACAACTTGCGAAGTCCATTCATGCATGGTCAACTGGCAAATGCACAACTGTGCACTCCTGCTGCTTGGTGGGGGGGGGGGGGGGAGGAGGGTCATTCCAAAGGTAATAAAGCAAACTTATACTAGCACAGTATAACATGCTGCACTTTGTACCTTCAAACGTGTGTGAACGTAAGAAGTGTGATCTCACTGCTCATGTATATGGCCCCACAAACAATGGAAATTTGGATACTATGTTAAAACTATAATTCTGTAAGACCAGCTGTGTAGACAACCTGTAATCCTAAGTGCATTATCCTTGATTTATATAATAATATTGGAATATTTTGCTTTTGACTGTAGTATTTTGAAATGTGTAGGCTTAAATGTGATATGTGATTCGTTACAGTCAGACACCACTTCTAGGCCTCTTTACCAGAGGCTGGAACCACTTTAAAATTCATGCCCTTGCTAACTCGGAGTGGACAGACTGCAGATAACTGTCATATTATTCAAGCGAAGTGTATGAAATATCTATTTCCCATCATGAGAGCAAGTGTTGTTGCTCTTTGCAATAAGGGCATCTTTGCTAATCTGGTAACACCTGATGTGGTTTGATACTTCATGCTTTTAAACCTGGGAACATCTACCTGTATGTTTATGCACAGTATGCAGTCTCCATTGTCACTGATGAACAGTTACATGGAGAGGCATTCAGTAGTGACCAGAGTGCCAGATGAAAATAGCTGTTACTTATTTTCTTTTGTCTATCATGTGGGCCTTATGAGCACCTTACTGTGCTTATCAGCATGACACGTATAATTAGACAGTGTCATTACCATATCCAAACCGTAGTCCTAATGAAACAAATCCAAGTCAATTGCACATATCATTAAATAAGCTTAATTTGGACTCCCATTGTCCCCGAGTATGCTTTTCATCTACTAGGGGTATGGAGCTCTTCTGCCTTTAAACCGTTGTCTCCAGCATGTGCAAATTCACCTAATTTCGCAGAATTCCTATTTTCGCAGCTGAAATAAAACCATAAAATGAAAAAGCAGAGAAATAAACTGAAAAGAAGATTTAAAAGGAAAAAATAAATTGTGCGTTGGAATCAAAGTTGGATCAGCAACTTTATCTAAAAATCATTTGGAGAAAATATTGAATACTTAAACTGATTAGCATAAGTGAAGCAGGCTTAGGCCTAGCAGCTTAAACTGCAAATGCTCACTCGGTGCCTCAGGTGATTTAGAAGTGTCCGCCATTTTGTTCCCCCTGAACAGCAACTTCCTTGTTGAGAACAAACATTTTCTTGTAGAAACTTGTCTTTTTTGGAAACAGACATGTACTTCCCCTTGCAGAACCGTTAGAGTTGCATATACTCTATTATTGAGACTTGTTGCTCACATGGGTATATATTTAATTAATTAATTAATTTATTTATTTATTTATTTATTTATTTATTTATTTAATATTCATTCATTTATTTAGTCATTCAGGTATTGTTGGGGTTCTTTCAGGCAGATTAGAGTTATAAGCTCTATGCCCAAAGTAAGATCATTGTTGGGTGTAGAGGCACTATACTCAACCGTTTTAATACAAAATGGACGTTATAGGTCTCTCTCTCTCTCTCTCTCTCCCTCCCTCCCTCCCTCCCTCCCTGCTGGCCCCTTCCCACCTTTCCACAACCAGCAAATTGTACTCCAGCTGTGATCTAATTTAGCACAGCATGTATCGAGATTGGTAAATTTCATGTTTCTGATACAACGTCTAGTTGAACTTGGCCAGCCTTGCATTTCTCTGCTTACACAACGGGCGAATGTGTCACATAGACAAACTAAAATAAAAATGAAATTTTTCACCACAATAACTGAATCTAGTCTTATTCCTTTAAATCACTGTAACCACATGTACTATTCCAATGCTTCATGCAAAGAACTTTCATTTAGGTATGTCAGCAAGCCTAGATGTTCCGTGGTATTTTCAGTTGAAGTTTTGTCTAGAATAACAACTTTCCTCAGCACATAGTGCATGCACTGCTGACAAACATCGCTGAGGATAGCTCGTGACTCAGTCCATAGCTTGTACATTTACACAAACAATGTCATCAATTTATATACACATATATATATATATATACATATATATATATATATATATATATATATATATATATATATATATATATATATATATATATATATGTTGACATTGCTTGTGTAAATGTACAAAATTTCAGTGAAATGGCTAAAAAAATTTACCCAAAGATATCCCTTTGGACGGTAACAATTCAGATGGTTTCAGATATGTTGCTGGACTTAGATATTCGGGTCACCAATGACAGGTTTTGCATTAAATCCATCACAAAATTGAGGAGTTTAACTTTGAAGTAGTTAACTGTCCCTTCCCTGACAGTAATATTTCGGTAGCTATTGGATATAATACATTTTTTCACAGATTTTGAGATTTGGTCGTATTTGTTCTTAATTTCAGTACTTTGCATCTGAAGCCACATTTATTTGCAATAAATCTGAATCAAGAGGAATCAAAGATGTACTTTTGATCAAATATTTCAACAACGTTTGCTTTAAATATCCAGAGATTGTTAGAAAGTTTGGGTTCAATAATTTTAGACATTTTAGACTTGCCTGTTTTGCTGATTGTTTTTATCTTTTGGCATCATTCTTTTTTAATATTCACCTTTCAGACATTTTAGGCTTACCTGATTTCGGTCAAGTTAAATCCCCAAGGGCTATCGGTAGCAAGCAGCGGCCTACGACAGTTACAAGTTTGCCTAAATGTACTTAATCTGGTTAAGAAAGATTATATTTTAATAACATCTTCTTGACTTTAATGCTAATGACTTTCATTCTTTTCTGGCGTGCCTATGTACACATCTACTTAATGTCAAAAATTGCTCAAATTTGACAGTGTTTACTCAAATGTCACAAACTAGACCCATTATGTTGAAACCGCTGAAGACTCTTTCAATTATTTGAGCTAATACAACTTATGTCAAAATTCTGCACAAATACGTGACAATAGTACTTCCTTTTGTATGGAAAAGTATTATTCTTCCGTCACTTACTCATGGCGGTGCAGTGTGGTTATGCAATACTAAAGAATCTGAGGCTTCTCTGAAGTCCATTCAATACACCATAGCCAAAGCAATACTTCAGGTCAACTCTTCACCTGCAGCTGTGGCTACCCTTGGTGAACTAGGATGGCTCCCCCTAAAACTGATTCTGGATCGCATTAGGATAAAATACTTTCACAGGATGAAATTTGAGATGCCAGACACAAAGCTATGTAAGCAAATTTTTGACACTCTTTGGCAAAGAAATGATGACACACCTGCAAATATTTGGCCATATGTTGACGAAATTCAGAAGGTCTTTAATAACGTAGCCATAGACCATGCTCTGGAATCAAGGAATCCAGAGTGGCTGGGATGCTTTCTAAAATTATCGCTAGAAGCATATAAATTAGACTTTTTCCAGGAAATAGACTTGAAAAAGTCTTTAAGGTGGTATCAAATGTTCAAACGGTCCTCTTTCGGTGAAACTTATCTTTTTAATGTAAATAACTTTGCCGGTGCACGATTAAAATTTTTGGCCCGCACTGGCTGTCTGGGTGTCGGGGAAGATCTGGAAAGATGGGGTTTATCAGACGGAAGATGCCCTTTATGTAAAGATAGTAGAGAAGATTTATTACATTTTCTATTTGTGTGCCCAGCACTAAATGATATCAGGTTACAGGCATATAGAAATTTGGAAGTCAACTCTCTAAATGAGAATTGTAAACAGGCATGGCAGCGTTTTTCCGCCTCCTTGCTGAAAAATAAAGTATGTTGGTTCCTTGGCGAGCACGCATATGATCTTGGACAGGACATTGGTGAATTATTTGACCAAACATGTAAAAAAAATATTGTTGAGGCTTGGCATTACAGGAGACAGTCACTTAATGACTTCTCGGAATGACAGATAGATTGTATCATTGTTCTACATGTACCTCTTGTAAATAGACCTGCTCCAATATATATATATACCTGATTTTTTTTCTAAATAATGACGCTGGAGGCCATATGTTCTGCATTGTATATGAAACGTGTATAATGTACATGTCCTTACGGTTTCTAGAGTTTTGTCCCAATGAGTGGTTTGTCTCCAGTTTTGGTGCGGAGGACATAAATTATTACTTGTATTATTATAGTTACTGTACTCATTTCAACATACGAAGATTATTTGATTGATAATAAGGATGCCTGATTATTGTGTATATCTTGGACGCATCATGGAATTTCCCCGGTTCCGTTAGTGCCCCCGCTGTAAAGGGGAAGTTTTCCTAATAAATTATTATTATTATTATTATTATTATTATTATTATTATTATTATTATTATTATTATTATTATTATTATTATTATTATTATTATTATTATTATTATTACAGGTTAGACAGTGACAGGTTAGCCTATGGAGTGTAGAGAGTTCGGACGACGACACAGGGTAATGACTACCAGGAAGTGGTTCTGCATGAAAAACAAATACAATTTATATATATGTATAGTAACAATCTAAGTATACATATATTGGCGAATAACGTATCCGCTGCCCTGTCTTCAGACTCGTGACTTGTTTGTCATTGACAATAATATCATGTATGTCTGTCATACTTTACATTAAACTGTTTCCAATGTTGAAATGTGCGTGCATGATACAAGTTGTATTTGTTTCGATGTGTAAACGATACGCCAAACTAGATGTGTTATACAAGTACAGGAGTCACAATTTCCCCCTTTTCGTACCACTCTAGTTGCAGGCGAACCTTCGCCAGCAAGAAAAAAAATAGAAAGGCTATATGGAGAATTTTATAGAATGTATCTACAGCACATTTCACTGTATATAATTTTGCTGATGGCACAAACCGTAAAATTAAAAGCGCAATAAAGTAATATATTAACGTAGCTTTCATAAGAACTGTGCCTAACATAGAGAAATAAAAACTTCAATTAAATGCTTGAAATGCAAAAACCTTAAACATTTATGTTAATGAAAGTAAGTAAATTAACAGTCTAGCAGCTCAAAACTGAAATTTACTGTTTTATGCGTAAAGAACGCAATCACATCAGGGAAATCAACCCGAAATGCTGCATGCTCAATGTTAAACTGTTGTCAACTATAAACTAGAGAGTCAACATTTTCCTCAAAAGATGGCGACATTTTCATGCTTTAATACCCAACTTTCATTGAATGAATCGCAGGTTTGTAAGCTATCTGAAAGAATGCATACTTTATAGTTGAATGTACAGTATTGTGCGCTAAGAAGCTGGTGGTCGCTACAAAATAACAAACTACCGTATAGCATTTAGCTTCAAAAAATACCATGAAAGTGACTATTATACAAACATAAAAAATGTATATATCCCCATCATTCGACGAATCTAGAGAATGTATTGATCTAATACAAAATTATATCATCGTGTCAAAATATATAAACATGGCGAGATAAAAACCAGGAAAATGGTACTTTTATTCCACATCTGGATACATTTGAAAATAATTGTAACATCAGGAGCATTTTGGGGTAACCATCAAAACAACAACAACAAAAAAAAAACAAAGAAGAAGAAGGAAAAGCTGCAAAGCGTGAAAAGTAGTTCAAACTTTTGTGCACGCCACACACGCGCGCACACACACACACACACATACATATACATCTATATCTATATCTATACATATATATGTATGTATGTATATCTATATATCTATATATCTATGTATATATGTATATATATATACATATATATATATATATATATATATATATATATATATATATATGTGTGTGTGTGTGTGTGTGTGTGTGTGTGTGTGTGTGTGTGTGTAGTATCCATGCTGTTTTCCAAATTCCCCGGCCAATTTTAGAAATTGAATAATGACGAATATCATCCAGGCTTCCTGGTCAGTTTCAGGCCCATTTTAACTGTAGTGAGGTATTGCGAATAGATGATTTATTGTTAAGTCATTGGCTCAAAAGCCCGAGTAAGGCTCGCAATGAGGTTGTTTCGTGTCAAGTATTCATGCACACTGAAAACTAGCCTTTCTAGAGACATTATACAGTTGAACAACATTTGGCTTTCAACTGCACATCTGTATTTGCTTGGGGGGGGGGGGGGAGGGTTGGGTTTTTTTTGGGGGGGGGGGTGTTTTGTTTTGTTTTTGTTTTGTTTGTTTGTTTTTGTTTTTGTTTGGTTGGGTTTTTTTTTTGGGGGGGGGTGTACAGGACAAACATTCAATGAATCGTCGATGAAGATATCAGTTGTTAAACGCATACGAATGTCATGGCTAAACTTGCTGCGTTAAGACCCCCAAGTAAAATTTTTATCAACGCAATCATTGGAGCTAATATTCAAGTCAGCTATCTAACTTATTGTGGAGTGGTCGAAACCGAATGACCCGGGGGGGAAAAACAACCGTGCACAGACAGAGTGATAGGTGCTCTTCCACACCTTGCTTCATGGGCCTAGAATCGAACACGGGTTGCAGAAGTGAAAGGCGAGCGTCTTACCGCTCCTTCAACCGCGTACCCAAGTCAACTATTTTACCGTGTATCGACAACGCCTGGGGCATAGGGGAAGAGTGGTGAAAACGCCTTAATATAGTACAAAAACTGCAATGCAACAGACAGAATTATTCCAAGTAATTATGATTACATCAATTAAGAGCTGGAGATATTGTTCAAAGCTTGAAGTAACAGACTATCAAACAGAGAAGACAATTTGAAATGGCAGCCCCAATGCTTAAAAGAACGCGAGATCAAGCACCCAATTACCTGTGCGACCAAGTCAATTTTTCAAATGAAATTAATCGGTACCCAACTAGATGTCCATATGACTACCAACACCTATGTTCCTATTCGTTTTTTTTTTTTCTCAAGTATATTTGAACGTAGCTTTAATTTGTGAATAATACTCCTTGCATCTACAATAGCTTCACAAGTTGAAAGGATTGTGATAATGTACGACATGCATTTAAATATGTGTATAAGTCTCACCTTTTAAAATGATAATATTGTCATCGTAACTGTAATTAGCTATTTGTTTCAACGTTAGTCCTTTATCTTTTACTAATCTCGTGTCATTTTCCTGCGAACTTTTCAGAATGGTGCTTCTATATGGCCTTGTCATTATGTTCTGTATAAATTACACTGTCTATAATTTCGGATGTATTACACAGGGTCCTGTGCACAAACAGTCATTGACTGAACAGGTCACGCTGTATAAATATTTTCAAGTGAAATGATGAGAAGATCTCATCGACGAGACAATGCGACTTGTGGAATTCTCATAATGCAAGAAAGATTAATACCAGGCAGGTCTATACCACAATTCATTCCTGCCATCTACTGTCAACTTGTGGAATGACCTCCCTACCGGAAAGCGAAATTCTAAGACCTAATTTGAATTTAAGTTGTTACTTAAAAGGAATACATTTTGTCAAAACTGTGTTCCAGCTTACTTTATGCAGGGAACCAGGCATCTCCGTATTTAGCATTACTCAACTTCGTCGACCAAAATGAAATGCTCAAAGTCAAAGTCAAAACTCAAAAATCTTTTATTTCACCCTTAGCTCCTACAGCTCATCTTTCTGAATTAAATATTGACTGTTCACCACAATGCAAATGTGGTCATCTTTATAAATATCCTGAACATTTTTTTCTTTTTATTGCAGATTATATACTAGCCCCAGATTGCAGATCTTTAACACTGTCACCCCCATATAGGCACGGGGCGTTAATTAAGGAGCACTACTTCACACGGTGCCAGACAGATTTCTTGAATTGCTTTTGTGCGCTTCAGAGGACCTTCACGATGTGGGCAATTTTACATCATAATGGCGTTTTTCCATACATGCTTAAATGTCTTTGACTATATTGTCGTGTGTCTTGAACACACTACTTGTGCGTGTAAGGAGAACCCACATGGATCAGTTAGAGTGTCTCTACCAGGCGATCCAGTTGAAATAAATACGTATACAAAACATACATATGTAAATAATACATACATGTACATACATATTAAATGGCGTGATCCAACAATTTAGATTTTGAATAACATTTTACCTCATTGTTAAATAAACACTTCGTTTCTGAAAAGCCTATATTCTGTCGCGCTCTCGTACAAACATCGACCGTTGTTGTGCAGGTTCAATGGAATTCGAAAATCTTGCACCGAATTAATTATATTTAAACATCTGAAGGACTGTCAAGATCTAGGTTAGTTTTCCAAGGATCGCCTTTTAAATTTGAACTGATCACGGCAAGTAAGCATTATTTTAGCATTTTATACGTCTGAAGCTATCAGAAATAAAGAAATTTCCTCACATGTTTTATCATTATATGAATGAACACGTTGAACTTTTTAAAGATTTTGATTATACCTGTCCAAAGTTGTGTCAAATTGATGTTTACAAAGGCATATGATATTTTGCATGTTTATTCCAAATAAAAATTTTATGTAAAAATCATCATATCAAATTGTAATTTTAAACGCCTCCGACATTTATGGATCATGCCCTTCCTGAAAATATTAATTTTGTAAAAGTTAGCACTTATTATATTACAATACATTATATTATAAGGATCTCCACGTACTTCGTCTCCCGATCATTATTATCGGTCACTCTAGGAGGAATATATTTTTAAGTTAACTTTGTAATCTAGTTTCACTAACTAAGCCTTGAATAACATGTTATCTTCAGGCGTTTACTTTGCCTCACCCGAAGTACTGGGAAGCTATATATAATATTATACCATAATATGGGTTAGGCTAACTATACAAAAAATGTATTTAGTATTACATGTTATATGAATATGAATTGTTCCTTTTATAAATTAATTTGCTATTATGATTTAGAACAATACAGTTTTTCAGTGAATAGTACGGAATAGGACTTTGCTCTTAGAATATCGGACTTGATAGTGTTCAAACGGTAGATGGGCGTACAGAATTAGGTTTATTAAGTTTCTCTTTGTATCAAATACGTTTTTTGCAGGAATATGATTCTGACTCACACAAAATATTTTCTGCCCAGGTTGTTGCTCGGCAATACCCCGCTGCACACGACTTGCCCTCCCATACACACACACACACACATACATCACGCATACACACACACATACATACATACATACATACATACATACATACATACATACATACATACATATATATACATGCGGACATCAAGACACTTCAGACATGCATACATAGTTGGCATTTGCTTTTAGCACATACCTCTTTATACATGCACTTCGATAATTTTCGTTCAAAGTTATAAATTGTCCTGCATGTTCGGTCCTTCTGGTGGCGATCATAGGGATTCAGCTCTCAAAAAGAAGGAGGTAACCAGAAAGTCAGAAGAACAAACGGAGTACGGAATCACGATCAATGTTCAGCATAATTGTGAGAAAAGAAAAAGGTGAAAACGCAAGAGATGCTTTATTCTTTATTTTAACAATTACATAATAGTGAATAAACGACTAAATCACAATTGTTTCTCACATGCTTCGGCGCACGCAACGGTAACAGGAAACATATGACCAAGTTTTTGTGGAATATGGCATGAGATGTATAGCTGAGCTAGAAGAGAGAAATTTTGGATCAAATCTGATGTCCATAGGTTCCACAACTTCAGTCGGAAATGTCTCAGTTGCAGGTAGCGGCCTGAGTCGTTTGGTTTCGGTGTGATCATTTTGTGGAAAACACAATGTGATTTGGACGGCATACAGAATCGTATATCAGGACAACTCCAAACAAAAATATTAAATCAAATTACAAAGTTGCAACATGACGTGCATGAAAAGAACCCAACAGCGCTTTCTCAATTAAAGCCACTCAGTTGCACTTTTGTAGCATTTTTTGTCAAATGTCGACGTCTTTTGTGAACACTGCAAAATGCAAGGAGCATTCGAGAATTCTAAATTTTCCTCTTCATATCAGACCGTCCAATTCCTGTACTCCTAATAACGGCATGTCATAGCTGTTATTTCGTCTAAAGGCAATGGATCTCTCCTCTTGGCGCTGAAAATATGCCATTCTATAATTAAATAAATTCAAATTTCACACTTTTTGTTGTTGAATTTGAGAAATAGATCTATAGAAAATGATACATTTATCCTTCGATGGCAACAAGTACGTTAGAATATATTACACACGAACCCCAATATACTAAAACAGTACAAGGAATGACTCGTATGTGGCAATGGTTTCGATTATCCAGTAACCCGTAGTCTGAAAATGTTAAAATTTCAGCTTATATAGGGCACGTTCATGTGGTTACATTTCTCGTAAAATTTTCATGATCACAACTTTCGCGAAGAGAAAAATTATCATTGTTTTGCATGCGTCTCATTTTACTGGTTTATATATATATATATATATATATATATTATAGATTATGGCATGCTTTGTTGACGATGTGAAGTATATCAACGAGCACTGGATGCCATATAGCAGAACAAGTGAGCGAAACGAACGAAGTTCTGCTATATGGTATCCAGTGCGAGTTGATTACTTCCTATCTTCTACAAAGCATGCTACAAAATTTTTTTATTTCATGTTTGGGTCGATTTGTATATTTCAATACACAAAGCAAATATAATAACGACCTTTGCAGAAAGTTTTACTCCTCATCAACACAATTACCGATGAAACCGGAAGAGTACCGATACCACCGGCAGTCCTGATGCCACCGAAAGAGTACCGATACATCATATCGCGGCACTCTAGCTTTTAGGCCTATGATACGGTATTTATACAAGCCTGTTATAGTACTAAAATCGACCCAAACATGATATATATATATATATATATATATATATATATATATATATATATAAATAATCTGCAATGGCGGGCCGAGATATACATAAAAGACAAACTTGGGCAGACCGCAGACTTAAGGAGACCAAACACCGGTCCTCCTAAGTCTGGCCACCTTTATGCTTATATATGTATATATGGTCATCCTAATACTGAAGAATTTATGCTTACATATATCTGATACTCAGTTAATTGGATACAAAAATGTTTGTTTCTAAGTTTACTTGTTAGGATTATAGCAATTAAACTAGGTACTTGTGTGCAATTTAGGCACTGGTCCACCTAATGCTTATTATATATATATATATATATATATATATATATATATATATATAAGATTGCCAGTGATACAGCGCGAAATGATGTTATAGCATTTGTATGTTTCACGTTATAATCTAGGGTTTTTTGGCAAGCGTACCATACTCGTCCTTTTTTTCTTTGCATAGTTTACTATATTGACCATTCTTCTGAAGTTGTTCGAATGCTGGGTTCCACCAATCGAGTAGCTTGGATCCGTAGTGTGTCAACACAGATATACCTTTCAACATGGAAAATGTTTAATAATGTGGATGAGCAATAGTATAACCTTTGTTACAGAAAATAATTTTTATTTTTCAATGACCACCTCTGGTGCCCTGAGGGTGTACTCGGGGTACCGGAGCTGGTCCTTCGGGGCAATGTCGACGGTCACACCGCGTTGCAGGGCGTCGCACAATACAAACATAATACAAATGCATTTTATATCTTATATTTTACTTGTATACAGATTTTTATGTGATATATGTGTCTGACGCACCGTGGGTTCTACCCTGCTTAAGGTGCCCCCGGGGTAAAGGCGTAAATTCGCAAATAAATTATTATTATTGCCGTCTTATCTATCTTCAGGATTTCCTCTCATTTTCTTGCCTGCTGAATGATGCCTCATGCTCGTACGTGGCGTTGGGGGAGTTATACTGTGTCGATGCCCTGTTACCAGTTGTTAATCAGGCAAGTAATTTACAGGATTTGTGATATTTTCACCCTTTGACGTGTGTTTGGCACATGCACTGTCTTTTTTCTTTATCTTTGTTTATGAACAGAACATGTATACAGACTCGGTGGTAAATACATATATCAACATAAATAAAGCCGATGTAGTCACCTTATAACACGATTAATCATTTGCCTCTCAAATGGCCTGGATGCAATTTTTTGTATGATTTTATGTTTCTACTTAGTTTTTCGTCAATAGAGAACATTGCCAGTGACAATTTTCCAAAGGACTTCATGATAGCATATCCCAGGTCAATAGCTTTTCTGTGACGCGGCAGTTCAATGTGCCTAACCAACGCAGTGATAAGTTGTTGGCTCTGTCGTGTTTTAACGGGTAAAGAGTTGACCTTGAACTTTTTTCACGATTATTTAAAGCAATGTCAAATTAGCTTCAGTGGAACTTTACAATGTAACCCTATGTTTTATATGTAGGCTATTGTCTTCATGCATGTTGACTCCGTAGGAAGAACTTTGTTTCATTGAAACTCAATTCCTACGTGTATTCCATCATTTTGTATTCTACTTTTTAATGTATGAACTATGTATTCTGTGAATAAAATAAAATCAATCAATCCGAGCTGGACTATGAAAAGGCGAAGGAATGGATACATAAATACGAATAATGCATAGATAGATAGATAGATAGATAGATAGATAGATAGATAGATAGATAGATAGATAGATAGATAGATAGATAGATAGATAGATAGATAGATAGATAGATAGATAGATAGATAGATAGATAGATAGATAGATAGATAGATAGATAGATAGATAGATAGATAGATAGATAGATAGATAGATAGATAGATAGATAGATAGATAGATAGATAGATAGAAATTCAGTTTTCAGTACCTAGTGTTTCACACTTACCTCCCTTTGTACAGTTAAGTTCTGGTCCAATGGCACTGAGGTCCTTGTCCAGCTTCACCGCGTCTTCGAACGTTACAATCAAGTCAACCTGTCACAAACACAAATTTGCATCATGACTTTTTATGTAACACTTTAGAATAAACGTTAGCATTATCCTTACGGTGTTGTAGGCCTATTGCAGAATCAGCGCCATTCGGCCTCTCTCGAACTTCACGGTTCGCTGCCCTCCCCCACTGGCCCGAACAGTTTAAATTCTGGAACCTGAAACGTCAAACGACTACACGAAACCAACGAAAAACAACATACGTTCCTCCTACAATTGGAAGAAATTTGCAACACAGATTTTTACAATAGATTTTACTCGCCTCCCTAGCCGGAAAAAGTCGTTTGCTCTTGAAAACTAGATTGCGTGATCTGATGTGAACCATTGGTGGGCAGCTCTGATGCGTTAACTTCTGCCAATGAGTTACTGTAATTTTCCAGATAATCATCTTATCTTGGTAACAGCGCGCTGAAATACCGTACATAATTCATGTCACTTTCTGGGAGCACAATTTGCAGTCAATCATTTAATTTCTACAGCATTCTTGCGGTGTCTGCATTGTGCTTTGTTTCTCTTTCACAAGGAGCTACTGTCTCCTTCAAAATAGTACCTGTTTGTTTTTGAGTGCCGCGACGAGCAGGAGATGGTCTGCAAATGTAACCGTTGTGTACTGTACTCCATGGTTGTTCGTCAGGCCACTCTGTCTCGCCAAACAATCTGCACTTGCAGCCCAACCGGAAACAAAACCTAAAAGCGAATCGACTTGTGCCAGGAAAATGTCGCAAAAATGATATGTATCAAAACAAAATATTCTGTTGAGAGAAGCATTCGCTGGACAATAATACGTGAGATACCTTATTGTGTCTGTGAGGGAAACATATGGGGATCGAGTGGGAAACAACGTGAAGTCGACACTTAAGCTTTATGGCTTATTTTGACGAAAACATGGATCAGACTTTACAGAAAACGATTTGTGTTGGTTGTCCAAAACTCGATATTTATATATTTTATCAAGTTATAATTTTTTTGAAATCTTAATGTGCTGCGCGTTAGGCACATTCAACAAAACATAAGAAAAATGCTTTTAGAGACGAAGTTCTTAACACCTCACCCTTACATAATTAATCTTCTCTTTGTAATATGTATTTAATACATTGAAGCAGCATGATCTTTTTCATGACAGCACCTGGGAAGTGTAGTTGTGAATTAAATGGAATTTAGGATGGAAATAAAATAATCCTGTTCCTGTGGCATTTCAGTTTGCTGATTTTTCATTATATCTCGAACGGCAACATTCAGAAAAAGCCGGTCAGTTATGTTAATTGCCCAATTTGCATATTAGCCCTATGCTGATATCCTAAAGGTGTATAGAAATGTTTCAAATGGCTACCTAGATTCCATGCGTTCAGTTCTGTGATAATTATTATGTTAAAAGTGGCGAAATTGATAAAAAAAAAATAAAAAACGAACACTAGGTATCTTTTGGTACACACTGAATGTATAATTCATTCAACCGCGTTTACTGAGACAAAAAAAAAGCTTTTCACTGCGATGAAACCAAATATTACGGCTTCATATTATATATAGACATGACATATGTAAATTATGAAGAGATTCACCCCAGGAGAAAATGAAACAAAAATTTTCAAACTCTTTTGCCGATAAAAACGTCTTTCAAAAAGATATGAAAGTAAGGAATGTATTATTATTATTATCATCATCATCATCATTATTATCCTGCTGCTGTGCCTAGGTAACAAATTAAACTGACGTCAAAGAGGTAATGTGTAAAGGGGGAAAACATCCATTTTAAACATGTTTCAACAAATGTCCAAGTTATCTAACGCCTAACAAAAATATATGTGTGGTTCCGATAACCTGACAGACCCTACTTAAAAGGCCCAACCCTAAAATTAATGGAATAAAGAAAAGGTACTTTCCAAGCCGCCCTTCCCTAATAAATATTGATCGACCCAGGCCAGTGCTAGAAACTCAGAGACCCAAGTTGTCCCAAAGAAGTACATAATGTTTTCAGTGGCCCATATGAGACATATGTGGCCCAAAGGGCCAAAGCAAGCGCCCAAAGTCATCCCCCACCCCTTCCCCGAAAAATATCGAATTTGAGCTTGCAAAATGGTGCATTTACGGCGATTTTTTAGTGGAAAATGTTGTCTTGACGTGCTTGACGAAATCACAGCATTTGAGTCATTATTGTACTGATTTGGCTACTTTCCCTCAGATTGTACAAAAATTTATGGAAATTAGCAGAAACTAGTAAAAAATAAATTTAAAAAAGATAATGACCATGCTATCAACTAAGATAAGACCATTTTTGTATTCATGCATGTAACGCTTGGGGGAATTTTTGCACATATATTTTGCTTATTACTTCGGGGAAAATTAACAGATAAATGATCTTGCAATCAGTAAGTTGTGTATTTTGTCCACAAAAGCAAAAGGAAAAAATACAAAAAGATCATCACTAGGCTTAAATGTACTTAACTTTTATCACTGAATGTTGATTGATTGATTGATTGATTGATTGATTGATTGATTGATTGATTGATTGATTGATAGTATTTTATTCACATATATGCCAGCATTGTGCAATATAATTGCTGAAAGCACCCCAAACTATGATGCATGAAATGGGAGCACCAAATGCCTAGCACCCGTATAAAAAGACGTTGTTCTTATCAACCGTAACCAAGTTGCAATTTAACAGAAATGCTGGCCAACGTGCCGTCATTTTGCAGTAAAATCAACTCAAACACAGCATTTTATTTCAACTTGCCTGGACGGTTAAATTGGGCCGGAGAAAGCATAGCTGCTGCATATTGCCACGGTGATGCGGTATCAGTATCTAGTATCACTCGGTTCCACATGTTCTTTGTCCGAGTTACCAAAGGAAATGGTCGTCAACGTATTTCTAAAAGATGATTTACTATCTTAACTTTAATCTGCCTGCTCGGTTGTGTCTGAAGCAGTTATTATCTGTTAGTTATAGATACAAATGCAACACGGTACCACCATGGCATGTATGCACACACAGTGAGCGCTGTTTTAAACATGGCACAATGCATTGTGGGAAAGGAAAATCACAGTGAATCGCGCATGCTTCGAAGTGTCCGTTCTCCGAGTTACCAGGGCAAACGGTCATTAAAATACTTTTAAAACATGACTTACTATCTTAGCTTTAATCTGCTCGGTCTGTTAGATCTGATCCAGTCATCATTGTCAGTTACAAATCCAAATGCGACATGATGCCATGTGGTGGCGAGCGCCATTTTGAACATTGCGCAATTAATGCAATGATTTTGGGGCACAGTCTCACAAAAATACATTTTATTTGGATATCAAAGTGAATCGCGGCCACAGCATATATCATAACATTATTGATGCTCTGAAATATTTGCAAAATATATCTTTTGCTTTCATATGTTATAATCCTCTTTCTACCCCCAGTCGGCAAAATTGTCCCAAAGCTCATTTACGAACCATTGGCATTGATTGTGGAATTGACAATTTTCAAAATGGCAGCCAAGTCGATTGGATATTTTGAAGATGTACTATCCAAAATATATGTGTGATTAGTGTTAAGGGAAGGTTAATCTGCCGAATGAATGTAATGTACAATATATAATGGGAGTTTTCCAGAGTGAGCATTACCTGAAAATGTAAATACAACGACAAACAGTTACCAGTTGTAGGCCCCAGAATACGGGTTTTGTATCAGATACTGAAGTCACCCTGAGGCAGTGAATTCAAGGTCAGCAATAGGCTGAGTGCCAAGCGCCCAACTGCATCAAAGATGAAGCTTCGCGGAGAAGGTTACCCCGATAGTGGATACAGGTCCGAAAGTACCGGCGGGTTTTTATACAAGTGGTATTTATTATTATATGGTAGTTTCATTCTTTTTCTTTTATTTTTATTTATGTTTTTTATTTTTATTTTTTATTTTTATTTTTACTATTTCGTTAATGTCTTTGTTTGGTTCTATATAATCGGAACAGCAGTCTTTCCAACTGAAAAAGAATAGGAACTGATACTGCACACAGTTTTCAGTTAATTTAGTTAAGCCCGGGTCTATTTGAAAGACATAAAATGAATATATAGATATATGTTTGAATTTCCACTGTAATATCATTAAAAATAACATTTTCCTTTATAAATGTTTGTCAGATGTTGCACGTTGCTACACATTTCCATCGTAATGATACTCTTTCTCCTCAAAAGGGGGATAAGAAATGGAAACTGATCGCTTCTTTATCTGGCCAAATCCCAAAAGCAATTAATAAACTAGAAGAGTGTCCAAAGGACACGGATAACGCCACCTGTCATTGCCCCCATCGGCATTGGAAAGGGTAGCATGTAATTAGTGTAAGACTTCAAACATATTGTAAAAGTTCCATACCTGTACCTCAAACATTTTTGTAAAATACACATGACATAATTTTGACATGACCCAACTATTCACTGAATTGACAGTTTCACAAAGTTGATTCATGAAAAATGAAACGAGGTTAAGTAACCCAAGAGACTAAAAACCTAAGTGCACATCTTTTTATATTGATCAATTATTCCACCAGGTTTCATAGCTGTATATAAAAAACTTGCTGAGATATGCGCGACAAAAATCTGACAAGCCTAACGTCGAATCAATATTTTCATTAGTTAATGATTAATTAACCCGGGATAATGAATCCAAGAGGCAAACAAAACGCCAGGTGCACATTTTTATCTGTTGATTTATGTTCTCACCAAGTTTCATATATGTACTTTTTGAGATACGTGCGACACAAATGTGACAAGTCTAATGTCAAATCAAGATTTTTCCTAACACCGTATAATTAATCCAAGAGATTTTTCCTAACACCGTATAATTAATCCAAGAGACAAACAAAACCCAAAGTACACACCTTCATATATTAATAGATGTTTCCACAAAGTTTCATGGTTGTACCTAAAATGCTTTTGAAATACGTGCTACACAAATGTCACAATTTTAATGTCGGACGGACGGACAAGGGCAAATCTATGTGTGTTTTTTTCATATTTGAAGGCATGCTATTGAATAGGAAGTTCTGCGCATTCGATCGTCATTTTTATATTTTTTCTGATTATTCCCATGTCGACTTTAAAGGATGAAATGTTAAACCAGCTGGCACTTCAGATTGGCAGATTTCAGTTTTTTTATATGTTGTATCGTTTGTGGTCTTCCTTCGGTACATCTCATGTATGGAATTATGCATGATGTGTAAACATATTGACTAAACTTTCAATAAAAAACCACACCTATTTTCTTTCCTTTCAGGTCTGTAGCATTATCTGCTTTTTGTCCAGCTCTGTGGTAGATTGCAGCTGGGGCCTTCTTGGCGTATGGTGTTGTAAAGTTGAAACTGTTAAGGCGACGCTGCGTCGGCTGCACTCCTAAGCATCCAACGTACCATCCATCAAGTAACCCTAAAATGAAACATGTAGAGTTGTAAATCTATAAAATGGTACTACAGGGTAGTGGCGTGTCCTCACAAGCCAATAGAGATTATCTGGGTTGGTTTAATTTCTTGACACACAGCCTTTTGTTCCCATGATGCATGTTTGTGACACCTAGCAACCCATGCCATTTGCGATCAGGCGGGTCAGCAAAGCCCATTACATTACAGTTAACCTGAAAGTTTCACCCTGCATATGAGGACAATTTTTGAAATTATCATCTTCTAATCTACCTGAAGTGCATATTATTATCTTTCAAATACACCCAGGTGTAATAAAATGAAAGATTAATGCTTATTTGGCAACATATAGAGAGGTTAAATATATTACTGCTAATTCCCCATGTTAATCTATAGAGAAAAAGTGAAGGTCATGGAAAGTGACCACAAGATGTGGGTGGTCAACCATGAACCGGATGGGCAGCACCACCTTTAGGCGAATTTAGAACTAACCCAAATATAGACTATTTAGGCATCATCTCATTATACGGGCTCAATAGCATCGGTATTCTTAAATCTTAAATTTGCCAGTTGCACAACGGTACAAAGCCTGCATTTTATTCCGTCATGCGCACACAGATGCGGGGGGGGGGGGGGGCTAGTGCCCATATAGTGAGGTTTCTCTCAAATTTATACAGAGCACTGGTACACCAACGACGACATTCAATTGTTGGCCTATTCCTGGATGTCCCAGAAACATATATACTTATTATAACGGCACATTTTAAAGGTATGCGAAGATATATATGATCTCTGGCTGGTAGGTCTGTCTACTATGCAAAAAGTGCTGTATTGGGGTATTATTAGAGTTGATTAAGTCTAGCCATAATATGATAGACTTTGATACTCCCGATCTAGTGATCGTGTGGATTCTATGACCTCCACCGGATATCATGACCTCAGCGCTACGCGATTCGTAGACGTAACAACAAAGAAATGTAAGCTCAGATGTACTGACAATAAGCAAATATATAATTGTATATTTCAGCAGAAAACACTATCTCCGTTTGACTGTTTCACTCTGCGTCTCTCTTCCATACGATAACATAATATATCTTCGTTTAAACAATTTATATTGAACACTTGATGACATCATTATGTATTTCTGCAGAGAACATCATTTTCGTAAGAGTCTCACCCTACAGTCTGTCTCCCTACGCCAATATAATAATTTATCTTTCTTTAAACAATTTATATGGAACACTTGACGATATGAAGACAATAGCCCTCTCCTTGATCTGTAAAATGAAAGACATTTGCGGAAATAATTGTATTTTCAGGTCTGCTTTCAATATTGCTGCACCAATTTATCATAAAAGAATCCATGGGTACATTTAACTCCCCTAGTAGTTTTTTATTGTATTGATGAAGTAAAATGTATGTACAAGATATAAGCATCTGCACAGAACCATATCACACTATTCTGTGTCGCTTTAACCCTTTGGGACCTGACGCCGATGTATCTGACTGCAACTTTTTCCCATTAAAAGTACAGAACGTATCTATGTCGCAAAATGTCGTCTGCTATATTTTTAGTTTGTCATTAAGAATGATATGCTACAGTGAACAGATTTCCCTGGGCGTATTGGGCCAAGAATGCTTTCAGAGGAATAAATGTTAATGAAAAATTGAATGTGGACAGAATGAGCCAATGCAGGATCTTAATTGATGGGTTATAGCGTGCTGTCAGTAGTTTCCATCATCCTACCTCGGCCTGGGGATTGCACGTTTCCTTCTGTGCGCCAACAGTTTTCGTATGAATCCTGGATGTAAAAGCATCGTTTATGGGCCTGTTTGCACACTAAAATAGACATAACGAAATACTTTGTACTCACACACACACACACACACACACACACACACACACACACACACACACACACACACACACATATATATATATATATATATATATGGATTATAGCATTGTTTGTTGTCGATACGAAGAACATCAACGAGCACTGGGTGCCATATATGCAGAACGAATATGAGCTAAGCGAACGAGTTCTGCTACATGGTACTCAGTGCGAGTTAATATTCCTCGTATTGACAACGAACCATGCTATAATATATATATATATATATATATATATATATATATATATATATATATATATATATATATATATATATATATATATATATATATATATATATATATATATATATATATACATATACATGATTAATGCACGGGTATACCATATATTAAATAAACAGACAAACAAAGATACAATTGTTTTTGGTACTTGATGACCAAAAGGTTTCACGAGAAACTAAACGACTGCATTTGAAGTGCAAAGAGGTTTAACTTATACCATTCTGTAACCTTTTAATAGCAAGGTATATTACTTGTAATGATTATGTCAGAAGTACTATTTCATCTGCATTTGCTAGATATTAAAAGTCCTCTTGATTGACCATGTTCAATTTTGATACATGGGTGCCTCGTGAGTTGTTTCCACCATACGGTACGCTTTAAAAAAAGTTGGATGTAAATATACTTTTATTCACATTTCTATTTTAAAAACTGACTGCGCCTTCAATCGTCGCTTTTCGTTCATTTCCGACATCCACAAGGCGCGAAAGGTTTGTGACGTCACAAACGCAACCCCGCTGGCTGACAGGGAACACTCCGACCATTCTAGCGAGTCATGGCTGTCAAGTGTCGCTTGGTTTAAACATATTTTATCCACCCTTTATCAACAGGATTAAAAATGCATTAAGAAGTATTTATTTTCGTCCCTGTTCCCGCCCAGGGTGGGTCAGTGTGTTGTTATTATTTGTAGCAATTCAAGTTCTCCAGTTTGTTTACATTTCCGCCAAAGACTTGAAATTACGGAAAGCGTGGACCCGTGCAGTCAAGATTTTAAGGGACAAGTGGCAAGGCCCTGGGAACCGATCTAACCTATGTACCGCACACTTTGTGAAAAGTAGCTTTTATTTGTCAAATATGACGATGTTTAAAATAGGTTTGGCAAGAAAAGGCTACTGTTGTTGCCCAATGCGGTCCCATCGCTGGACAATGCAAAAATTCATGGAACTGGCCAAATTAGGCTTCACTCATAAAACCAGGAGCAGTGATTCATTATTATTTTACAGTATTTACAAATTAATCATCTGTATGATTCTGATTTCAAAGCTTGCTTATCAGCAAAATATAGGTCTGGTAATTTTTCAACTGTTTCAATGCATCACATAATTATCAGTGGAATGTCACAGGGACAACGTCGGTCTTGGATGTTAATTGTTACAAAGTAAAATTGTTACCAAACTTTAGTGTGCTTAACCATTTTGATTCAATTGATGGAGAAAATGGGTGGAAAAATGGACATACAAGGACTGATCTTGCTCCATACCCTGGTCTGGGGTTGAACAGTCTATAAACTGGTTGAGTATGCTGCCCACTGTAATGTGTATGTCCAATTACTACTGTGTATTGCGAGGTGTTTGATTCCATAACCAGATAACACTTGTTTGGATAGCTACCACATTCACGCCTCTTCTACGCAGCTGCCAAGAGCAGTGGGTGGCTGGTCTTTTATCTGTTTCAGTCATGTGCCACTATTTGTGACAGTCCACGGCCAGCTCCCAATAATCGGGTGCACAAAATTCCATTTCATTGTACTTTTGTCCTTAATATGGAACCAAGAAATAAGTCAGTCACAGGAAAATATTCATCATTGTTACATAATGAATACGATCTGAATTAAATGATATCATAACCACGTGTACTGATGACGATGTGTACGGAAACGTAAATTGCTGCCCTCCAACGGTCGCGAGGTTACTGCCGGGTAGGATTTCTGATATTGAAACCTATACGCAAACTTATATTTCATCATCCATAAACCACACATATGGGAAGGAAAAATTAACTATTTGCTTAGACTTTTATATACCGTAGGCGTAGGCCGTAGACGTTTCAGTGAATGCTAGATTTTGAAACACGACAAGACCTGGCCCATTCTGACGCAAATTTCAATTTATTGCATTCATGCTTGTTCTTGTTGAATGAAATCTCTAGTAATTTTTGATAGGAAATATCTCTTTTGCAACGAATTATCATTGCCCAGACGACAATTTGGGATCGTCTGGCTGTACCACGGCTGCGCTCCCCCCAGTACTGGTGACGGTGGGGTCTGGGCGTCCCCTCATGTGCGTAAGGCTGAATGCTCTTTTCCTCTGTTGCCTGAGCTTTTCTTATCAATTCTTCTTCATCGTCATCAGACCACGTACATAAAAAAACTCAATTCATACTCTCCGGAATCACTTTGCTTTGTTTTTTCTGCCGTAACTCTTGGCAAATTGAAGGCACTCTGGCTTATAACACATTCAGCCTGGTCAGCGGGCTGCGTTTGTGACGTCACTAACTCTTTCTCACATCGGGCCACGATCGGAGAAAATTCGCGGGCTTTGCTGTCGCAAATGTGGCGCACTTTTGGAGCTAAAAACACACTATTCGCAAACGAAATTCATCATTTTGGTTTCTAGGTATCATTTCTAACCACTCTAACCTACAACATTCTAATTTCTGGTACACAATCAATCAAGAGGACCTTTAAGAATGTATGGTTATGCGTGTTCCAAAGCACATTACCGATTGCCTGTCACGTGTGTTTAGCAGTACGGTGTGCATTGTCATTTATTGCGCTAACCTGCATTGAGGATGTCAATATTGAAACCAAGCAGACTGCCGTTTTTAGGACTGTCACCAAAAGAAAAAAAAAACAAGAAACAAAACAATCAAGACATGCAGATAAAAGACAAACATAACAATGGGATACCAAACACATGAGGAGACATTTTTTTATATTTCTTCATCTGGAATTCTTAGAATAAATCTCGCAAAGATACGCTTCATTAATTCCTTTAATTGTTTTAATATGTTAACAAGTGAAAGGGTATGACATTTCAACTACTCCACATAAAGTTTTACGTCAGCAGATACATCACTAAGCATTTATTATGGAAATGGCTTTTCTTACCGGCACATTATACATTCAAATATATGTTTGCAGGTAATAACTGATATCACAAAATTCAACTTCCAATTGGTGTTGTCTTCGTAGAAATTTACACACACACACACACACACACACATATGTGTGTGTGTGTGTGCGCGTGTCTGTGTCTGTGTCTGTGTTGTAGGTCTTCAGATCATTATCATATTAAATAACCGCCTAAATGTAATGTCACTGTTGAAAAGGATAGGATGAGATGGGGTGAGACGGATCGGAATGGGACAGACACAGTGCTCCGAAATGAATTGACAACATGGTGCAATTTATTACAGATTCCTGTGTATTACGTGCAAATGTAGGCTTATTATTTGTTACATTTTTTACCATTTAGTCCCTACATACCACTGTCATATTGTCATACAGATCTTATTGTATTTTTCTCTTTTTGATTTGCTATTCTAAAAAGCCAGACTAAGCTTGAAATCAAGTTTTGTTTCATTATTCGTTGAATTTTTCGATTGATGCAAGCGAGCAAATTCTGGGATAAACCTGTCTTGAATATCTCATTTCAGATTGACGAAGATCGCCTACATTGATCTTATTGTATCCGCAGCCCCCGCTGTATCATTCATGAATCTTAAGTATCCCAAAACCAACCATCTTAAAAAACAATAGGACACAAAACAAAAATGAAGATAAACATAGAAACAAACAAATTGAAGACATTTTTATTTTAAATCTGCCTTACCTGATGAATTCATATGGCCCAAAGTCATCCCCAACTTGAAAGTGGTAAGTTTCTCTATCTTTTGATTTCGCATCCTTTCCGTAGGGAGACCCAGAGCCGCCGTATTGGTTGGACGCATGTCCGTAGTAGTAATGATTGTGAACTCTCTGAGATTCATAATTGCGACTGTTTTGTTTATGCGTGCCATAGCCACCGTTGTAGTGATACACATGAGTCTGACGAGGCTGGTATCCGTGGACACTATAGGCCACTGGGTAACAATGATAAATGTTTAATTTTTAATGCTGAAAAATGCGTGTAAAACCTGTCATTCCCTATCACAATCTGTATTTATAGTATATATATATATATACATATATATATATGTATATATATATATATATATATATATATATATATATATATATATATATATATATATATATATATATATATATATATATATATATATATATATATATATAGGCCTATATATATATATACTTTTTAATGACAGAAAAGCTTACAGATTAAGATTCATATCTCATTCATTTGACAAAAGTAATGCACAATACAAAACTGCTGGTGATAGCAAAAACAATTTAATTGTAAAGCAGAATATAGGAAAACACCTCGAACTTGATACTACCATTAAACATATTGTCAGGATGACCCAGCATAAGGATGGAAAACATGCACTCTCGCATGGGCCACCCAAAATAAGATTACCTGTCTGGTTCACATCGTTTCACATCAGAGAACCGTATTTTAGGAAAAGACACACACACACACACACACACACACACACACACACACACATATAACATCAGTCACGTGCGTAGTGCGTGTCGGGCTTTGTGCATGCGCATGCGCGGCGGATTGGCCACCCGTGTGGCACGAGGGTCGGTTGACCATTGTGTGACCGTTGTGCAGTTGTTCTCCAGCCGGCGTGCACCTCGGATCGACTTGTCGATTTCTCTAGATTTCCGATTTGTTTTCCAATTCTGGATAGTTGAAATTAATACGGATTTTCTTGCAACAGCTCTACAAATCCCCCCCCCCCACCTGCCCCTTCACCACCTTAGCCTACTTGCTTTGTACCCCTTTACAAGGGGAGGGGGCGACCTGTGCCTTATGGCCAGGTCGCGCCCCAAATTTTAGCATTTTGGCGTAATTTAGGACATAGGACAACCAATTTTTTCCTAATTCAGGATGGATAACTTGTTGTAAGTAAATATTTTGGCTTAAGTAAGGATTTTGGTTTATGTGAGTATATTTGTTAAAGAATAAAGATCATGTCACACTAGGGGTGACCATTTCGCCAAACTGAAAACATCGTCTTTTGTTGTGGGATATGTGTGTGTGTGCGTGCACAAATAAATAAATAAATAAATAAATAAATAAATAAACAAATAAATAAATATGTATGTATGTATGTATGTATGTATATATATATATATATATATATATATATATATATATATATATATATATATATATATATATATATATATATATATATATATAATTCCTGTACATATGAATATTAGAGACTGTGTAGAACAAATTACATACAAAAAAGAAACTATTGATGATAACCACATACAACACAATTAGGAATAGAACACGTTTCAAAATATTGGCTTAGACAGGAAGTTTTAACATATTGTAAGACACCAGAATAAAAATTCGTAAGAATTTTGCCGATCACATTAATTGGGGAGTTTTGAATCAACTTGGGGATAGAGTATCGAAAGCACTTTTTAGTGGAGGCATGGAGTGGAATAGCATAACGGGGAACATCACGACATCAAGTAGGACAATTGTGGGTAACAGGCATTGAGAAAAACATGTTATCAAAATAACCGGGTAATTCATTTTTACAGTAACGATAAACATTTTTTAAAGATTCAAGTTTTTAAAAATCAGGAACTTTAAAAAATCTTTGAAGTTTTGAACAGTGGATCGGTATGGGCATTATACAAGGCTGAATTTATCAAACAAAAGGCAGATTTTTTTTAAAATTTGAAAATGCGATCACAGGCATGACCCCATATTAGTATAGATTAGTTAACATGTGGTAAGAATAAGGAATTATAGATAAGCAGCAAGGTACACTCAGGAAGGTAATAACGCAGCATTTTTTAATATCCCAACGAGAAGAGTTTGTGTAAAGTCATTTTCTCTACTTGCTCAATAAAATATGTTTAAACCAATATCCCAATTACACGAGCAATTTTATCGGGGGAAAAAATTTGTTTAAATGGGCATTCCAATTAAATTTTTCATTGATTAGTAATCCAGGAAAATCGAATTCTGTTGTCGTTGCTGAACAAGTAGCGGTTATTTATAAATCAATCTCTAAATTCAACTTTCGTTGAGGAAAAAAATAACATGTATTTTGATTTTTGGACGTTTCGGGATGATTTAATTGCGTCAAGTTATGCACTTTTGCAAGTTAAGAATTTATGTTATTTGAAAGGTCGTAGTTATCAGCTTGAGGTCTGAAAGTAAAAGCACAAAGTAAAATTATTACTGAGAGTTGTATCATCCGCATGCACAACGGATTCAAGATTTGGCAATTTAATTGATATATATTATAAAGAGAAGTGGTCCCAGGATGGATCCTAATTGGGGCATACCGGTAGGAAGGCTTAGATTAGCCATCTTCAAACTGCACATATTGAAATCTGTTTGTCAAGTTACTTTTTAACCATTTCAAAGACACATAAGAAAGAGCATAATATCTTACTTCATGCAAAAGTATTTCTGATCTAAAGTTTCGAAAGGTTTAGACAAGTCTAAAAATATAGTCAGAGGTTTTCACTCGAATCCACTATTTTGTATTATTCGATCAATAAATTCAAGAGTAACAGTTTCAGTACTTTGGACCTTTTTGAATCCTAGAACGTGCAGTATCTGCTGATCTGCTTTCTATCATTATTTCAATGGACATCCATTCATCTCGATCCAATTTTGGAGTGTAACAAGTTTGCATACTCAGTCCAAATCGTTTTACCTTGTATTAAACCGACCTACCAAAGTGTTTCATCATGCCTGGGATCCTGTAATCTGGAACGACACCGCTTTAAATTATCCTGTATATACAGATTATTTAATTTTGATGTCAGAGACTGCTGAAGGATTTCAAGAGAAACTTAAACTATATAGATACTGTGATTCTCGGAAACTCTATGAAGGTTGGCCAAAGCAAAAATCGTTATAAACCTGGTCTGATAAAATACGTGCATATAAAATAATAATAATAATAATAATAATAATAATAATAATAATAATAATAATAACAACAACAACAACAACAACAACAACAACAACAACAACAACAACAATAACAATAATAATAATAATTTATTGGACCTCCACTTCGGGAGAAGTAAAAGATATAAATACATCAAGATAAAAGTACACGCACATCAGGATAAAAAGAACTGTTTAAATATACATTGTATTGTACTGGTCAGGTGCTATACTTGGGTCGCACCGAGGTCCGGCCGCTACCGCTGCCCCCCCCCCCCCGCCCCAAAGCGTATCCAAACATGGTTATAATCTTATGGTACCCCTACAGTTAGCCAGTTACCAGTATATTAAAAATGAGACTGATATGTAATCTGTCCACCACAACCCGGATGACTGAGCAGACATGTATCATATGTCACATCGATTAAACCCATTAAAATGCCTTAAGCCAGGCATGAGGACAGGATAATGGAGTGAAGCAGTGCTGTTATCTGGGTGTGGAATTTGTATCTGGTCCGTTCATCGCCGCAAAATAAAAACTTACCGAGCAAGCCAACTTGAAATTGTCAACAACCCTGTCGACTCATCACTCCATCTGAATACCAATCTGTCTCGAATAAACCACTGGGGGGAGACTCTGGAGAGTGATCTTCTATGCCCTTAAATCATTATCTGTCATTTTTTTTCTGCAAAACGCGTGAAACCCCACCACCCACATGTGTTTTAGATGGATCTCCCATACCTGACACTGATAATCATACACATCTAGGAATCCCCCTGAGTCATGACCTGCCCTGGCATGCCTAGTCACACGTATTTGTAATAAAGCTAGCCAAAGAATTTCATTACTCAGAAGGTTTAAGTACAAACTATCTCGCAAGTCTCTGGTCCAACTCTATTGTTCATTGATCTGCTCCATACTTGAGTACCGTTGTGTATTATTCGACTACTATGGTAAGGTGCTGTCTGATCGCCTTGAATCGGTTCAATATAATGCTGCCATAGCTTACCACGTGAGCTATGGTGGTTAACCCTTGCAGACAAACGTAAATACTTTAAACTTGTCTTCTTTTATAAAATGTACCACAACTTAACCCCTTTATACCTCTCTAATCCGCCCCCCTCCCTTTCCCTGCTGGTCGTCCTTTTCACCATTCAAAGCCTATCCGCCCCATTAGATGGAGAACATCGCGCCTTGAGAACTCATTTCTTCCAGATGCCATTAAACAGTGGAATAACCTTCCATCTGACATCAGATATTCGCTTTCTCTGAAAATGTTGTAGTCCAAACTAAAAACTACTCTTCTGGCCACTGATAACGTCGACGATCTCTACCTTCATGGTGACAGATTTGCCAACATCTGCCACACTCAGTTACGTCTGGGATACTCCAGATTAAACTCTGACCTATACAAAGTCGACATCCTTCCAGACCCATCTTGTGCCTGTTCCTATCCCATTGAAGATATTAAGCACTTTCTTCTTTACGGCCCAAATTACACTGTTCAGAGACACAGTTTGTTCCATTCTGTTATCCCTATAATTGCCCCAGGGGTTAGCCCTAATCTTATTATTCATAGGCCTATTGGTAGCGATAGACCAGTTGAGATATTCCTTTATGGAAGTAATGAGCCGTAAAATTGCCAAAATAATCAAATATGTGAAGCTCTTCATAAGTTCATTATTGATACTAGACGGTTCATAGACTGAACTTTCTATAACTTCCATGGTAATTTGTATAATGTATCATGCATTTTCCAAGAGGAAATCATTTTTTAAATCTTGTCTAATTTTGTATCTCCTACGTAATTAATTTGGTATTGACTATCTGTATTGATGGTATGCTAATATCCTACTGTGGCAACTTTTGTATTGTCCTGTTTGTTTTGTATATACTTCAGTGCGTCTCCATGTTCTGGAGAACCCATTATATTAGTCAACTGATTGTACTATACGGCTATCCAGAAGAAATAAATATGTTTAAACTTAACTAACACGGCCTTTTTTCGAACCAAAACAAAACCAATTAATGATAATGTTCCATCATCAATTAAACTATTTAATTCCTTGATCACTCCAACACTCGCGAAAGGCAGTGAGGCGTAGTAATCCAGGGATGCAAATTATTTATTATGTTTATGTCAGAAGACAAATATTGATAGTATGTACACGTGTGAATTTTTATGTGTGTTTGGTATACATAGAAAAACTACAAACGCAGTTGTCAGGGTTGAAATGGGCAGTAACCTGCTCCTGTTTAAACCATATGTAAATAGCAAAATATTGCACCTGGAAAGCTTAAAGAAGCCAGTGTCTACTAAAAATTTCAGTTGTACCCTGGGAACTGTGCACATCACCGCTTCATCAAACACATCAAAGATGTTTTGTATACTGTGGGCATGTAAGACACGTGGAACAAAACAGGTGTTAATGATGGCAAACGTACTTTGTTATGGCATAATTATTTCAATGCTAACTGCGACTAAAGTCGAACTACTTAAAAAGAACTGCTCTGACTTATAATAAGGGGACTCGATTCGTGTTCATTGTACTTTTCATTCAAGTACCAGCACGCCAGAAGAAACACAGAAATTCTAGAAAATAATAGTCCAGGTCAACCGCATTCCTCAGCGTGTTTCATTGCGCCCAAAGCGCGCCTAGGAAAGCTGTTGACTCAGTCCAAAATGTGGCACAGAAAGAGTGAAGGGGAAACTGTGTAACTTGTACGAACCTTAACAGTCAGCTCAGTCAGATTCATGGAACATATTCCATGGCTGCATAAATTACCCATATGCGTGAATCAAACCCATCGTTTTATAGGGAGTTTTATCTAAACAATACAAGCGTAAAAGGAGGCTAAAACTCTTGTTAACTTAGTAAAAGTTCACACACACTTTGTGCCAGAAACTGGGAGGTACACAAGACCGGAAACACAGCCGATGAAAGAACACGTGAAGTATGTGATTCATGAAAAATTGAAGATGAAAAAACAGCTTACATTGTACTAAGTTATGTGAGCTGAGGCTTTGAAGTTTTTCTCAAATATGTTAAGCAAACACAATCACTCTGGCCATGTGAACATCAATGATAAGTTCATATGCGTTTTGACCCTTGGTTTTAAGCAGATGGTTAAAAAATATATATTTGATTTCATTAATGATACGTGTGAACTAGGTTTAAAATCTTGGGATTCTACAGAATTATAGAGTTAAAAGAAAATTAGAATTACAACAAAAAATAATTTGAAACTCACAGAGTGACGGCATGGAACAAACCAGAAGTATCGTTAAATAGTGATAGATTTCTCGCTATTACAGTGTGTCAGAGTGTTTTGATAAAAAAAGCATGAACAAGTTGGGACATTTTAACATTGGTACGATTTCTCAGATGAAAAAGCCGGCATGCATTTTGCAAAAACGTTTACAAGTTTTCAGAGCTCAAAAGTTAACAATTTAAGGTGGTGACGGTAAAGCTCTCTCGTCAATGACGTCACCAGTCTCCCCACTTCACAAGCTATATATATTTAGAATTGTTATGTTATTGTCGTTAGAATATAGTTAAACTTGAATAAAATATTTATCTTGCAAACATATCTATCTGGTGATCAGTTAATATTCTCGCGCAAGCAGAGGTACTGAACTTTGTGACAGCTTTTCCAAAAAAGCTTTTATCTGATCAATTTCAAACTCACTAAATATGAAGTTCAATAGTTCTTTCTAGGGAAATGTTTTCTGCATTTTTAAAATATCTTCTTGTTTCAATTTTTCAGTACTTTGAAATTAAAAATTTTGCAAACTCGGAGTTTTATTAACCTACATATTGTCACTCGAACTCACAAGGCAGAGGCTCGTATAACTCTGCAATAACGTTGAAAAAAAGCATCCCAGGAAAACATCTAAAACTTGATATTCAGTACGTTTTGCATTAAACAAGTGAATTTTTTTTCTCAGAAGCTGTCACATAATTTTATTTCTCGGATCAAGTTTACTTGTGCCAGAATGCTAATGATTTTTTGCAGAGATAGATATAAGTCCAGACCAGCTTTCTCATTAAAATTGATGTAGGGCTTAAAAACGAAAGACCATAAAAATTATAAACGCAAAAAGTTTCACATGAGTATTAAAAAACAGACTCTTCATGTGCATGTGGGTGGACTTGTGTTCCTCATTGAAGAATGTGACCTCTACGGCCAACGCCTAAATAATATTAATGAAAAAGTTTACAACTTCATAAAATTAGTTGAACATGAAATAATATTATCATGAATGTACGAAGAAAGATATTATTAAATACCTCGGTATTTCGGTGATGTTTCTTCATCCTTATCAAACTGAATGAATATGTAAAAAACGCTTAAAGTTAATAATTTACCCTAAGATGACGCGCACATCAAGTTTGCATACTTTTACAATATGACTGCACACTATTATGAGCGGGGCATGCTGTAGTTACCAAGGAAATGACCAAAAAAGTATTTATAGCATGATCAAATGAAAAGGCACACAGTGTATGTTTCATGATTTATCAGTAAAACTAGAACGTGCCACACCAATTATTGTATGATATGATCATTATGACATGAAGAAAGACTTCTTAAAAAGTTTTGTTGTCCATGTCATAAAGTTAATGCTTCTGCTCCTGTCGTATAATTACATCGACTTAACAACCTCCGCGCCGCATAAACAAAGGCTAAATTATAATATTAAAATTCCATGAACAAAAATCCCCACCCTTATAACATAATCATTATGTTCAAAATTGCCTTCGTACGTAATACAGTTATATTGCCATTCTATTGGGACTGCTAAGAGTCACTCTTTAAGTATAAATTGCCACATTGAATGGCTGAAATAGCAGGATTTCACACAAAGGTGAAGTCAGCTGAAACCCCTTAGGCCTGCCTGCAGAAATTCAAGAAGCTCCAACTTTATATCTATCTTCCAACTCTATATTTTTATTTGATCATCTGGCGATTTAATCATGCGTCTGCGGGTATAATAGGCCTGGTGTGCAACCACGAGAAATAATACGTTATTTTCACGTACATGTCATATCACGATACGTTAATAAAGTCCATTTTTTTTTCAGAAGTTCAATATACTTGATGTCAAAGGGAGGCATTGATGGAAATGTCTTGCCTAGGCAGACTCAGTGATCGCCCAAGATAATGGGGGCGCTGCACTGAAGGTCGCTTTGCAGTCGAGAAAATGCGTGTTGCAATGTGTATTCGTTTATATAGACGTTTATACCAATGCATGAAATTTTCTATGAATCAAGATGTCGTTTAATCTACTAAAAGTTATCCCAGTATTCGTATTCAAACGTATATGTTTGTCAATAAAAGAGCCTTTGGCGTTACTTGTTAGTGTGGTGTTTATGTTGTTGTTGTTATTGTTGATGTTGTTGTTGTTGTTGATGATGATGTTTTTGTTGCTGTTTGAAACATCGTGGCATCTTTCTTCAGTCAAAAATTTGCAAATGATTGCATTCGTCTTTTGTTAGTTTTTGTTATTTTATTACTTGTAAGAAAATATGACAACTAAAATACTTTCCGCGTGACGGATTTAGTGAGTTTATGAGTCACACGGTTCCAGTAAAATTAAACAGAAAGTGGACGAGCGATTCACAAGTACACAAAAAGTAGATACTTACACGCAGCTGCGAGAAGAGCGGCGAATACGGAGAGGCAAAGTCTGAACATGGCGAGCACAATATCAGGCTGCTGCGTTTTACAGGTGAAAAGACTTGCGGCTCTTTGCAGAGGCAACAACAGACTGGAATTGATAATCGCATGCAGGCTATATATACACTGTAAAACATTAATTCGTCCCCTGTCAATCACGACAAACGTCTTGCCCTTCTGAATCATAATGATCCCAGATAAAAATTTCTTGCAAAAAATACCTTTCATTAAATTGTCAGCATGCCTGCAGGTCCACAGGAAAAAACTTGTACACGTCAGCAGGTTGACGTGGCACTTTCTTGTCTCCGGCTCAGCACTCTTGGCCGGGGAGCTGGGGAGGGTCGTCGGTGTCTTTGTTAGTACAACGAACACCCCAAAAGAACGCAAATGATGATCACGTGAAATAAAGTTCTTAGGTCGTTGATACTTTTACTTGGCCCAGAAATTTCTTTAGATTAATTATATGTAAACTGATTTGCTCTCAAAATTCAATTGTCGTAAAAATTAAGTGTTGTACCGCATGGCCCATTAACTTCTGACAGTAGGCATGGTCCAATATTGAGGCTACTTAAATGTACCTATACATGTGTAATCTAATGACATATTGTGCTCGAAAACCCGGTCTTTTGTTCTGTCTTACTATTTCAGAGATAAGCTGGATGTTATACAGGAAATAAATCTGTCATATTGCAAAACCATAGCTTTCTCAGGTAAAAAATCGCTGAATCGCACATGAGTTGCCCAGCTTGCGTAATGTTGAAATAATAACAACAACAACAACAACAACAACAATAATAATAATAATAATAATAATAATAATAATAATAATAATAATAATAATAATAATGATAATAAATCAAAGATCGTCCGACACAAGTGCCTAGTCAATAAGGATTAAAAAAACATTTCTGTTGCAAGAACTTGAAACATTTTGTTTCAAAATTGGTCAAATATGAAAAAGAGGCTGTGTGTGATACTCTGATGGCGTTCTGAAGGTTTGATGAATAAGCTTACTACATTGTTAATGTGGTCCCTCATATCATCATCATCAGCAGCAGCAGCATCATCACCATCATCATCATCATCATCATCATCATCATCATCATCATCATCATCATCATCATCATCTTTTAAATCGCAAATCACCTAAAAGCTTGCACAGCTAGCTATGTGGAAGCTCCGCAGACACATAAAACACAGATACTTCATTTACATCACATGGGCGCAAACAGCAGAGCCCCGCTGTACTAATTTCATATTTTTTAGCATAATGCATGATAGAGTGCCCTCGTGGGGCTGTTCCAAGTAAAAACTAGAAAAGAAGATTTTCTTCACAGCAAATCTGTCTGGGTGCCTTCAAAATGAGAACAGTTTGATATTTTACACTTTGCCATTGTTCAACATAATCTAAATTTCGTGCATTAGCCTAATTTTTATAAAGTAAAATGCTAGAACTTTGGTTCTAGTTACATTGGAATATCCCAAACTTATAAAACTAAGTTTGAATGAAACTAGTATCTGTAATAGATTTGAAGCTAGTATACATGTTTAATTTTGTGTATGTGCCTAATTTTCATAAATTGAAAACCTTCAACTTTGGTTCATGATTCATAAGATGCTGCTTTGCCACAAACCTATAAATTGAAGCTGAAATGGCATGTTTATGCATAATAGTTTTGGAGATATTCAACTTTGAAATTTTTCAAAGACCCATATTAGCAAAAATTGAAATTCTAATTAACTTATACTGTCCATTATATTGGCAGGTGTCACAAACCTATATATGCACCTTCAAATTTTGAATATCTGCAATATTTCAAAAGCTATGGAGTTTCTTCAATTTTAATTGGCACTAAATTTGCATACTTTTAAACATCGTGGCTATTCCAAAAGAGATGCACAATTTTAGAGCTCAGGTCAGTCACCATAGCAAGTTGGGTGGTTTTTGAAAAATGGTCGTCAAGAAGAAAGAAAAGAATTAAAGAAAAAAAGAAAGAAAGAAAGAAAGAAAGAAAGAAAGAAAGAAAATGGAAGAAAGTTCCAGAAAGTTCCAGTGTTTACTCATTAAGTGAAACCTCTCTACAGTGAGCACACTTGGGACCAGAGAAAAGTGCCCACTCCTGAGGGGGTCAGCCCCTCTGGGGAGTATGGATGAGTATGTGTGCATGTATATGTACATTATTCATGCATGCACATATATATATACATTTTATGTTCGGAACGAGTGGGACTCGAACCTGCAATCTTTGGCACCAGTCGCCTAGCTGAAATGGGAAATGCACATTACCACTCGACCAAATCCCCATTCTTAAAAAAGAATGGTTCAATGGAGGTAGTTATGTGGGAGTGCCATATCAACACGGTTATGCAGTATATTTACTGAGTCAGTATTCATTTCCAGAATCGGGGACAGAAATCCACCAGCATTAAGAAATGCCAAAAATATATATTTTATGTTCGGAACGAGCGGGACTCGAACCTGCAACCTTTGGCACCAGTCGCCTAGCTGAAATGGGAAACGGATATATATATATATATATATATATATATATATATATATATATATATATATATGTATATATATATATATATATATATATATATGTGTGTGTGTGTGTGTGTGTGTGTGTGTGTGTGTAGAGTGTATACAGATATAATACATAATTCAAGGGAATGTGTATACATGCAATACAAAACTGTCTTTCTTCCTTTATTACATAAACAAGTTTTAACAGAAGCTATCAAGAAACTACATATATATGTACCTGTGAACCAAGACAAGCACTATGCTGTCTCAGTATTGGCTATGAAGAACAGGCTTCATCTCACTGGTTACAAGAAAACAAAGATATGAAAGTGTCCACTGAGATGATACAAATTCTACCCTCCTTGGTCTGGCCGACTCAGCGCTGTATGCAGTTTATTTTTAAGAGAGGGTGCACTCAGGCTTGTTCTGCCTAGAAGTCTGGATCCTGTGTTCCCTTGGGACTGATAAGCTCAGCAGACTGACATTGCCTCAGGCAAAAACAGGCCAGCTAGGACACCAGTTTCAGTCATGGTGCCCTGGCAGGTCTGTGCAGCTCTAGTGGAAATTATAGCCTGCCTGGTACATATGGCAGTATCGAGTCAATCTGTTCTTGAATGAACTGAAAGAGATTCTCTGTATTTTATTGAGACCCTTATTACACAGTTTTTGGGAGTCTCTGCCCCCCCCCCTCCCTTTTTTTTTTTTTTTTTGCTTCAAGACCCAAACCTTCCAAAGCATATGCACCTAGCATGCATGGATAGAAAAATGCCTGTGAGACAGGTTCAAGCTAATTTATTATGAATGCAAAATGGTTGCCTGGCACCATAGAAGTAAAGCAATAGGTCAAATAGCAAGCAGTCCAAGGCTTGCATGTGGCTTGGGGAGAAATTCGCTGAATTTAGCATACATTAAAATAAAGTTTTGTTTGTATGATATTGGATTTACCATTTGTCTCAAACCTGTATGTTTAAGTTAGAACTTTGTGTCTATCTGCAATAGTTTGGAAGATATGGGGCTTTTAAAATTTTAATTGCCCCTAATTTGCAACCCAGGTGCCTAATTTCACCGGTCAGTGAGTCACCATGGCAAGTTTGGTGATTGTAGGAATAATAGTGTCCGGGAAAAACCTGGACAAATCTGGTCGTAAAGAAGAAAAAAGAAAGAAAGAAAGAAAGAAAGAAAGAAAGAATTCTTAGAAGAACAAAATGTGTGGGTTAGCATCCAGGCAAAATTATGTTGTGTTTAACATTACATTTTAAATTGATATAGTTTGGCAAAAACCACGCCTTTTACCTCAAATCTCTTTGCAACTTGGCCATGTTTGTAGTTCATGCACAAGATGTCTGCTTGGCTGCACCAATAAAAATAAGACAGGTACTTTTACCAAATAAGCCTGTCACATGGTGTGTGTTTCTATATCTGATTGGTGCAGTGCTACCCCTACCATAATACTATAGAATTATAGATTATATACCAAGTTGTTGCTGTCTTGTTCAACAGAAAGTGTAACAATTTTGTGCCTAAGACACTTAAGCAATCAAACCTCGCTATGATATCTATACAGGTTAACACCATGGTCTGTAAATGCTACTTATCCCAAAACCAAATGCATACCAGGTGCTTCAGATGTTACCATTATTACAAGGAGGTCTGCCAAGCAGGCAATCACCTGTGACAAGTGCCGGTTGACTATACAGTAACACCAACCAATAACAAGAGTCTGACCCCTTCAAGTAGGGTATATTACCAGGTACTGGGATAAAATGCTAGGTACAGTAAGGTACATAGTGTGGTAGGGTAAACTGCTCATCTGAGGCCACTCAGCGTTGCCTGCGCCAATTAAGCTCCAGCTGCCGTTGTTCTAATATCCAGTAATGACACGACCTACAGGTACACACAATATACACAACCATGCAATAAAGACAAACACTAGAAAAGAAGATTTGCTTCAAAGTAAATCTGGGTGCCTTCAAAATGAGAACAGTTTAAGATGTTACACTTTGCCATTGTTCAACATAATATAAATTTTGTGTATTAACCTAATTTATATAAATTAAAATGCTCAGCTTTGGTTCTTGGCTCAGGGGATGTGGCCATGTCCAAAACGTATACAGTGACGTTTTAATGAAACTATTATCTATAATTGTTTTTACGCTATTCAACATTTTAATTTTGTTTATTTGCCTAATTTGCGTGAATTATAAGCCTAGCCCCATCAAATGAACAATAAACTTCGGTTTATTGTTCATTGGATGGGGCTATGCCACAAACCATAAATTGAAGTAGGAATGGCACCTCTATAATAGTTTTGAAGCTATTAAAGATTTACATTTTATATGTTCACCTAATTTGCATCAATTCAAATCCTACAAATTTAGTTCATGGTTCATTGGATGCGGCTTCACCACAAACCTATAAACTGAAGTTGGAATGGCATCTCTATGTACAATAGTTTTGGAGATATTTAACTTTTTAATTTTTCAATGCCCCTTATTAGCATAATTTGAAATTCTACAACTATACTGTCCATTACAGTGGCAAGTGTCACAGAGGTATATATGCACATTCAAATTTTGAGTCCATCTGCAATAGTTTGGAAGATATGGTGCTTTTAAAATTTTTGTTGCCTCTAAAATTTGCATAATTTTAAACATCATGACTAGTGCAAATGAGATGCGCAATTTCACTGGCTATGTTAGTCACCATCGCAAGTTTGGTGGTTTTTGGAAAAATAGTGTCTGAGAAAAACTCTGGACCAACTTGGTCATAAAAAGAAAGAAAGAAAGAAAGAAAGAAAGAAAGAAAGAAAGAAAGAAAGAAAGAAAGAAAGACATTGGCCTTTAATATTTATCTGAGATGAAAGACCACCTTTCCTATGTGACCACTTTTGTCTGGCATTAGGGGTGGTTTTAAATTGCAGATACCACTGTACAGTGAAACCTCTCTACAGTGGGCACCCTCGCGACCAGCGAAAGGTGCCCACTCCCGAGAGGGTCAGCCCTTCTGGGCAGTATTGATGAGTTTTTGTGCATGTACAGTGTACACATATTATAATTCAGAGGGATGTGTATACATGCAATACAAAACTGTCTTTCTTCCTTTATTACATAAACAAATTTTAAAAGATGCTGTCACAATACTACGTATACATGTATCTGTGAACTGAGACATGCACTATACTGTCTCAGTATTGGCTATGAAGAACAGGCTTCATCTCACTGGTTACAAGAAAACAAAGTCATGAAAGTGTCCAGTGAGATGACACAAATCCACACACTTTTTTCAAAATTCACCAAGTTGTGAAAACAGTGATTGAGGACTGTAAGTCAAGACTTTGATGGGTCTAGCAAACTCAGCTCTGTATGAAGTCTATTTTTAACAGAGAGTACACTCAGGCTTGATCTGCCTAGAAGTCCAGTCCCTCTGATCCCTTGGGACTGATAAGCCCAGCAGACTCATAGCCTCGGGCGAAAATAGACCAGCGAGGACACTGGTCAGTCTCAGTCATGGTGCATTTACAGCTCTGTCCAGCATTAGTGTGAACATGGAGCAGATATGTTTCTTGCATGAACAGAAAGAGATTCTTTGTATTTTATTGAGAACCTCATTACACAGTTGCTGGGAGTTCCCCCACCTCCCATTTGCCACAAGACCCAAACCTGTCAAACCATACACCTAGCAGGCATGAGTAGAACGCTTCCTATGAGACAGGTTCAAATATCATGAATGCAAAATGGTTGCCTAGCACCATGGAGGCTTGTGACATGCAGTACAGCAGAAGCCCTAGTCAAAATGTGGATTGTTGGGAAATTCACTGAATTTAGCATACATTAAAATTCCCTTTTTGTTTGCATGCTATTGGATTTGCCACATGTCTCAAACCTATATGTGTAAGTTAGAACTTTGTGTCTATCTATAATATTTTTGAAGATATAAAGCTTTTAAAATTGTAATTGCCCATAATTTGCATGATTTTAAACATCAGGACTATTCCAACTCAGGTGCCTAATTTCCCTGGTGGGTCAGTCATAATGGCAAGTTTGTGGTTTTCGGAATAATAGTGTCCGAAAAAACTCCCGACAAATTTGGTCGTAAAGAAGAGAGAGAGAAAGAAAGAAAGAAAGAATTCTTGGAAATACAAAAAAGGTCTGGGTTGGCACCTAGACATACCTATGTGCAACAAGAGCAGCGCTCTATCAGGATTTTGCCATATTGTGGGTAGTACACGACATTAACTACCGGCATAAAAATTACGACATGATTGTGGACGAAATAAAGGGAATAAATGGACACAGGTAAATGTTGCACCAAAAATGGCCTTAGTCCCATGTATGCTTTTGTCCCAGACATCAGGTTAGTTGTTATTACCATCAAAGCATTCGAAGCAGAATATAGATACAGATTCGTACAGATACTCTCAGCTTTAGGTGAATAAAATGATTTATACACAGCGTAATTTTATAACACAGCATAAAACAGTCGCTGCATCTAGCGACCCTAAATTTGATGCTTGATGTTCACAGGATTTCCTAAAGACTGACGAGTAACAGATACAGCAGCAGCAAGAAGCGGATCTGGCAGAGACCAAGGAACACGTTCCTGAATAATTGTGTAAAATACTAGTATTTCCCTCTGGAGGCCAGTGTTTTTCAACACTAGATCGAGTAGGTGTGAAAGGTTTGTAGGTCTCAGAGCACATATTGATATGTAGGTGGCAGATAGGCTACTATTGTACAAATTAAATTTTTTACCAGAATTGCCTAGCAACTCAAGACCATCTTCCAAAATAGGGCGGATTAGGTCGCTTTACAAGACATAATCTTTTGCCTTCTTTTTCAGAATGTTGCTAATAATTGTAGTAATTGACCTTTATCGCTTGCTTCGTTGTTGTTGTTTTGGGGTTTGTTTTGTTTTTTGTTTTTTGTTTTTTGAATTTTTATTTGTTTGTTTGTTTTTTTTGTTTTTGTTTTTGGTTTTTTGTTTTGTTTTTTGTTTTGTTTTGTTTGTTTGTTTGTTTTGAAAAGTATTACATATAGAAACTCCAAACTTAGCACAATTATACTTCTATAGATGAAGTCTCGCCTTTTTATAATGAGAGATCATGCTTTTCAAAATTATGCAAATGAGGGCTAATTCAACTTTTAAATCTTAAATATCTTATATACTATAGTAGATGTGGTTCCAAGTGTATAGGAGTTCAATTATAGCAAAGTAAAAGTCATCCCAAATGTCAAGGTCATGTCCAGGTCAAAGGTTAATTTTAGGCCAAAATGTTATTTTTGAGGTCAAGGCTTTCTTCTAGCCATAACTTGGTCAATTTTTATCCAATTTTGATCATGTTGGGCTGAAATTGTAGCTATTGTAGCACTGCACATTTTACACTTGACCTCTAAATGTCAAACGTCAAGGTCATTTCAACCATTGAAAGTTTCATCCAGTCATAACTTGGCCAATTTCCATCCAATTCTAATCATGTTGGACTTAAATTGTAGGTATTACAACACTGCACATTTTTATAAGATCATGAAACCTCAAAGGGGCAAAGGTCAAGGACATTTGGCCCTTTGAAAGTTTCATCTTGCCATAACTTGGTCAATTTTTAGCCGATTTGGTTCATGTTGGGCTTAAATTGTGGGTATAGTAAAACTGTGCAATTTACGTCTGACCTGTAAAGGTCAAAGGTCAAGGTCATTTGGACTTTGAAATTTTCATGCAGCCATTAGCTTAATGGAATGTGAAGTACCAGAGGATAAAAGTTGTAGCATTTAATATTTACAACTTTTGAAGGCACACAGACAGATTTGCTTTGAAACAAATCTTCTTATCTAGTTCTTGTATGTTTTTGTTTCAGCACGTCAATATTGAGGAAGGCTCTACGTTCATAAACCTTTTCTCAAATAAGCGTTAAGTAAAGTTTTGTTTCAGGTGTTCCTTACTTAAAATTCAAAAACATTTTATTTGACCGAATAGAAAAAAGGCCAAGATGGTGTCAAGGTGAACAATAAAGACAAAATGACTAAGTGAAAAGCAAAGTTCAGCTGTCGTGCTGCAGCATGGCTACACAATTATATCAGTTTCAAGATATACCAGACATTAAGAATTAACTGTCAAAGGTCGAGAGACCCCAGCACTTATCATGCGAGCCACCCTATGACGTGTGGACAAAACCTGCTCTTAACCGTCACGTGTACCGAACGACAGTTCCAGCTGTTATATGTTTATTTTTTTTCTTTCAAAAATAATATTTTGCAAATGTTTGATTTGACCGTCCACTCCAAAAGTCAAACTATTTTTCTTTAATGATAATTTGTGCCTGGAGCCCAGATCTCAATGGTTCCGTCATACTATACAATGTAAGGTCTCCTGTTTCTGATACTATGAAAGCTTGCAATCGATCAGCATCTTGTACGTGTGTAAACAAAGATGCAGGCGAGTAATTGTCCTAGATATGGTATTTTTTATAACCTTTACTATCTGAGTCCATAATTTTCAGTTCGGTAACAACGGCATCGGGTCTTTGATACATACAGCTCAGCGTGTGTCTGTATAGAAAAAAAACGTACAACATTGTGGAAGATCAGATCGTAATTTGTGGTAAAATCCCTCACGATTTCCGTCAAATAATGTGAGGAATACATTATATTTTATAGCCAGTCCATGGTATGTATGATGGAAGTTTTACAGTTGTGCCGTTTTGCATGAGTTTATGACGAAATTCTTCAAGATCACAATTAATAAAGCTCTCAACCTTGCATAAAATCGTCAAGTTAATTCTATGGAGTGCCTAATTTAATGTCATGAAGTAAATTTAGTTCAAGGCGAAAATAATCATTTATGAAACATTTAAACTTAGTTTACATAATAGATTTTTACTGGGGGGGGTGGCAAATGTGCAATAAGGCGCATTGAGACTGAGTTTAATAATGCACACAATAAAAATAAAAGCGATCTTGGCTGACCGTATTTTAAACCGCCGTGGGATCAGGACACAATGGGGCATTTATATATTACATTTCTGCACATGATACCCCTGCAAAGAGTGATAATATGCGAAAATGGAACAACGCGAGGGATCGGATTTATAAATTTCTTATAGGGGTGTTCGGAGAGTGTAGGCAGGGGAGGGGCTGAGGCAGAGCCCCCGGAAGCTCCTGAATTTTGGCATGTTCACACACCTCCTTTTTCATTCCTTCCTGGCACAAGAAAGCCATGTTTTCACCGTTATTCTGTAATTTTGTGATCCAACGTATGACCCTTTTAGGAGAAAAAGCGAAGAGACTTTAAAGCTTTGTAGGGGACACTGTGACTGAATAAGATATTATTACAGCTTATTCATTCATTCATCCATCCATTCATTCATTCAATTATATTTTTATGCAGGCATGAGCTACAAAGGTACATCTTTGTAATTCCAACCAAAAAAAAGCACAATCCAATATTTCTGCACTCCACAACAGATCTCGACACTGTGTCACGCCCAATGCACAAATTTTGACCATTCAAAGCTTTATCATTGGGTCATCAGCAGGAAACTATAATACAAGTTTGGCAGCTTTGAATGAGAGTCGAGCCATGCTAAATGGTGGTACAAAAATGCTCGAACGATCCGTATAATCTGATCCTTTCTACACTGGACTTAATGCGTACAAGTAAACATATGAAAGACCAAAGTGTATTGACATACGTTCGGATACTTATTTCTTGGCATGGTATGCGCTGTGTGCTCCAGAACAGAATCAACTCTTAATGTTTTCCCTCTCAAATCACCTGGAATTGCATGAATGGGATGTGTCGTCTGTTTTAGTGTTTCTATCTATTTTTCTCGCTCATGGAAAAAAAGGTGAAAAATTCACATCATAAACTTTTTATAACTTCGAGTACTAGAATTGCATAACCCTTTCCTACACCACATGCCGATTTTGTGTCACAAAATATGCCACCAATATCAATCATCTTCCATTCACTTTTCTTAATACAATCCGTTTACCCCTTACCCATTACCCCTGTGCTACAAGTGATAAGTGAATGAATGATTGAATAAATGAATAAGATTATAAACTGTAGACTACGTATTGAGATAGCAACGAAGTAAGCAAGCTGTATATTGAGCGGAAAAGCTGAACTTTCTGAGAGGAGCAGGGTTGATTGATATCTGGTGTTGAAGAGAGAAGGGCCAGAAAAATTTGAAGATTTAATGAGGCAAAAATCACATAGGTACATATATATATATATATATATATATATATATATATATATATATATATATATATATATATATATATATATATAAACAGAAGACAGGATATTCATGTTTCAAGTAACACTCCCACCGCAACCATCACCACCACTGTCTTCCCCTGCATTAGGCGTTTTACACAATGCGTATTGAGCTATGAAATTTGACGTCTAAGACGTACAAGAATTCAATGACAGGCTTGAACTAAAAAAAGTCATTGAAACATATTGATGGAAACAATAGTCATCAATATATCAAAGTCACAGCTGCACTTCAACAATCTTCAATGGTAAAAGGGCGAATATATTGTGGTGGTGGTGGTGGTGGTGGTGGTGGTGAGGAGGAGGAGGAGGAGGAGGAGGAGGAGGAGGAGGAGGAGGAGGAGGAGGAGGAGGAGGAGGAGGAGGAGGAGGAGGAGGAGGAGGAGGAGGAGGACGACGACGACGACGACGACGACGACGACGATAAAGCACGCTAAAGAAATCTGTTGACTTCGTCAAAACTTGACAATAAAGGATTTCATATCATGTATGTTGGACTTGCATGAAAGGAATTTTTATTTGGAATTTGAATCTGGGATTCTGGTGATAATTGAAACAGTTTTATTTGTGAAAAGCGGACAAAGGGTTAAAATAAAGATGCATTAAATGATCTTTAAATGGACAAAGGGTTAACAACATATCTACGTAATCAGATCTTTAAGTGGACAAAGGGTTAACTTTAAGTATACGTAATCTGATCTGTGAGCGGACAACGGGTTAACAATAAGAATATGTAACAAGATATTGCACAGTGGTGTATGACTTTTATATTTGGCTTGAGTGTGTGGGACATTTAACGATTGTAAGTTTCGAAAATTAGCATTGTATAAAGTGAGACAGAAAGCAGATATTTAAGCGATCAATATCAGCAAGAGGTTGTTGTTGCAGTTTGAATTGTAATTCCGTATTGTTTTGTAATGATATCATTTGTCAAAGTAAAATATTATAATACAGGCCACATAATAGTGCAGTTTGAAATGTAATAACTGTGTTAATTTATACTCAAAAGAGACTCCCAACAAGAGGATCTACGTCGCAATAACATTGGAAAACCAAATTAATGCAACACAACGAACCATCCCTTCAAGTCTTTTGAGGCTACCGAGCAGACCACAGTATCCGGTCTGGTGCAAGGTTTTTCCTTTTCGTTTGTTTTGTTGTGCATTTGGGGGGGGGGGGGTGAGGTTGTTTGTTTTTATTTGTTTGTTTGTTTGTATTTTTGTTCAGTTAACTTGATAGTCATCTGAGGATGTAAGATCGTTTTCGTCATGCTGTCGTCCCAGCGTTTTGTATACCCAATTGTAAATTTCCGACTTCTCCAAAGAAACAGCTGACCAAATTATCTCCAAACGTGGCGGGAATATGCTTTGACGGTATCTTCACTAGGTTTGTTCATCTGGTCATGGTCAACTTATTTTTTGATATTTTTTGTAATTTCATTGTCAATTTGAGAACAAATCCTCTCGATTTAAAACCGGAGGGAGAATTGTATGAAATTGTGCAAGAACACTTCTGGTGAACCGTGGTTTTAATTTATTCAACATATAACAGTGAACCCGCGAAGTTTGTTTGGGTTTTTTTTTTATTTTTTTTATTTTATTTTATTTTTTTTTGTTTTTTTTTTGTTTTTTTTTTTTTTTTGTTTTGTTTTGTTTTGTAAACGAACACCCATTGTCTTAACGGTCTGTATAAGGATGGATTTATGCTGTTAAATAGTCCAGCTTTCTCGATTGTCATCCTTTTTTCATTTGCGCTTGAACGGAATATGTTTAAGTGGACCAAATCTTGAACTGACTACGTGACAAATAGAACGTTTGCGTCTTTTTAAGCACATGCTGTCGGTACCGCTGGAAATGTTTCGGGATAAAAGTTCATAGTTTTAGAATTATCTACGTACAATTTATGGTATTGTTTTCTAGTAAGTGGACAACACAAAAAAACGGGTGTCAGGTAACTGGTATAGCTGGGTTTGAGACCTTTGGCGATCATGTGATTTGAGCGTGTTAGTCAAAATTATGGTTAGTTGTTTTACTATGTTTTCATGTTTTTGTAACATGTTATGTTATCAAAATCAGAGTTTTATTATAGTCAATATAAAGTGGGTATAACCAGCTACACTAATAATAATTTATTTTCCAAGGATGTAATTTTTATGAAAAGTAAATTCAAATTTTATCATAATGACAAGAAACTTGAATGTTGTTGGGAATCTGGTCAGAGGTCAAGGTTCAATATGATGCGGAAGACAATGGACGCGTAAGGAATTGTTGAATGATTATATCTAAGACTTTTTTCCATAGGATGTAATCTTTATGAAAAGTGAATTTGAATTTTTGTATAATAACAAGAAACTTGACTATTGTTTGGAATCTTGTCAGAGGTCAAGGTTCAAAGTGATGCAAAAGACAATGGACACATAAGGAATTGTTGAATAATTGCATTAAAGAATTCTTGCAATATCCTCATTGTCATGAACATATCTAAAAATAGAATCGAATTCAAAAGCACTTAAGGACACGCAAATAAGTGCAGTTTCAGTCATTATTAAAGACTTACGAACAAGTTTGTATAATTGATTAAAGTATATTTTTCTTAACGAATATATGTTTTGAAATATGTAAGTATGGAGACCTAGGTTTGGATGTGTAAATAAAGCGGCACAAACACTTATTCATCACACATACCAACACACATACACACACACACACATATATAAATATATATATATATATATATATATAAAACAGTATTTTAAGGTACTCAGTTTTGCAGAAGCTCCTACAACATATTTTGTCTCGACCTGTGACAATGCTATTGAATAAATTGAACATAATTTTTTTGCTATAACCAGAGTGTATTGAACCGTCTGTAGATGGTGAAAAGAGGTAACTTCAATTATGGCACTATGCATTAGTGCATGAGTTCCTCAAAACTAGACAGGCAATGTGTTTGCAAAAGTTTGTAAGAAGAACGTACAGATCTTGACATCACACGAAACGAAAACCTACTATTATAATACACACACACACACACACACACACACACACACACACACACACACACACACACACACATAGCGGATATATATATATATATATATATATATATATATATATATATATATATATATATATATATATATATATAAATATATAGACGTTCATTAACAAATTCCGGGCATTTGAGTAACGATTTCATAGAACTATTTATATTATAGTTTTTGTGTCTTGTTTCTGTTGTATATATGCTCTGTGCATCACAAAATCTGAAAGTAGTTTTATTCCATGTGGTGTACCCCAAGGTTCGGTACTGGGACCCCTTTTGTTTTCTAATTTGCGATAATGACATTTGGCATTGCATCCAACGACAAAATAGATGTACGCCTCGTTACCGATGATGCAAATATGTTCATAGGAGGCAAAAATTTAATTGAATTAAAAATGAAAGTGAACAAGTTCTAACACGCCTGCATAAATGGCTTTCAGTAAACAACTCACCACGAACATAGGACGTTATGCTTCAGTATAATCACATCAAAACGCAATGACCAAACATATTCTCGCAACTAACATTTGGAAATAATATGATGAAAACAATACAGTCTGTCAAATATCTACGGGTTATCCGTGATGACTAACTAACATGGAATGACCATGTTGACCATGTCATAAGTAATCTCACAAAATTTATTAACTGCTTCAAGTACCTAAAAAAACATATCCGAACACGCTGCGCAAAGGTACTCTGCTTCTCCTTTGATTTGTCTAACTCATGTATTTCGTGCGTATGGTATAGAAACTTGTGGAAAAACATCCAAAACTAACCTCATCAAGATACAAATAATTCAAAACAGATCGTTGAAAAATTTCTTAAACCTGCACCGCAGAAATTCAGCTAACCACATACACAAACAAACAAAAAGTACTGAAAGTACAAGACATATATCAGTACATCATTGCAAATTTTATCCACAAACAAATGGTAATGTACCCATGATATTTGATTACTTTACGCCAAACAAGTGCATACACCAACACAACACAAGACACAATACAAATCTCATTTATCCCACAATTGGGCACATACAAAGCCACAAAATGACAAAGTTAATGGATCTCTACTATGAAATAGACTCCACTGCACCATAAAAAATTCCCTTTTCACAATTCAAAATTCAAGAAAGGACTTTTAAAAAGCTTAGTAAATGACTATGACGATGATCAGTAAATCCTTTGTTAATTGTTTTTCTCAAGACTACGTAGGATATTCATTTCTTGTTAAGGTATGCTAGTAATGACAGGAAGATTGAAGGATATTGTATATGAAATGTCATTAACATGTGGCGAGACTTGCATAATTATTTGTTGACTTATTAACACCGTTTACTACCTTCGTTGTGCAGTGTCATAATTTTATGTTATCATGTTCAAAATTCATTGTTCCTATTTTGATCCATCACAACAATATCAATGTGCATAGTATATTATTTTAATTTTTCATTTGTTGTCTCTTTATCTTACTGAAGTGGTACCAGACACATTGCAAGTGCCCTGCTCGATGAATTTTTAACTCCTCTGGAGCCTTCGTTCCTGCCTTGTTATATGATTGTATTAGTTGTTTGAAAAACGAAATAATTCAGTTCAATTCTATAGCATGTCCGGAGAACCCCTGGATTATTTGAGAGTACGTTTTTGGCAACCAGGGTAAATTAAATGTGTTTATATTGCAATATTTGCAATATAGTATACAGTACACCCATTCACCTTGAAGGAGCCTTCGCTCAATAGTAGATATAGGACCTTACCTCAAACAAATTACTTGTTTTGGTGGAATGCATTTCTATGAGATGCCCATATGAAGTTACTAAGTGTTTTCCGTTGTGGGGAGGGGTTAAATTTAAGGTCAAAGGACAGAAATTGAAATATATGTAAATTGGCTGTTCTTACAAATTTGACATGATGTTTTGCATCTAAATCCTACACTAATGAAATATGACTTGCAGTCACGTTGCTGACCTCCCACCCCCCCCCCCCAAAGAATAAAATGTATTATGAAACAAGGTTATAACAATTAACTGTCTCCTGTTCAGCAAAAACTTTTCTCCGTACTTAAGTCTCGCCATATGATGCTATCAACTAGAAACTTCATTTTGTTATATTAACTGAAATATTAGTTCAATATGTTTCCCATCAACTACAAATTTAAAGTAAAGCATTTGACAAAAAATTATTTAATACCTTGGTAGTTTCCACGTAATAGGGGCCTCAACTCCTTATGTGGTATTATAGATTTAAGAGATGCACTTGTAAATGCTGCATAAAATAATTCTTATTATTTAAGTCCAAGCATGCCAGAAAGTAAATCTTGCATTATCAAGGGCACCTGTAGCATGACAGCTGTTGCAAGTCTTATTTGACAATACAAAGCTGTTGAATGAGAACTCTATTCATGCCCCAATGAGTTAAAAAGTTCGTAAAAGTAACCTTGAGGAACAAGATTGTGCTGGAGATGTAGACATGTATAAATCTTTAATCAATCATTATTGATCCGTCCACTTTTAAACATTTCCACTGTATGTATGAGTTTGGACAAGAATTCGGGTTACTGCATGGTCGATTACTACTTTATATACATAAATATACTAAATATGATCAATACAAAGACCTTGGAATCCCAAATAGCATTCTGGAGTGAAATAGAAAATAACTGAACTACTAATATGTGCAGCTTCCAGTCCTCCAGATTTTAAATGGAAAAGATCTTTTGAAGAGCAATAAGAACTAGAAAGGAAGATTTGCTTCGAAATAAATCTGTCTGTGTGCCTTCAAAAGTTGTAAATATTAAATGGTACAACTTTTGTGCTTTGGTACTTCTCTTTCCATTAAGCTAATGGCTGGATGCAAATTTCCAAGTCCAAATGATCTTGACCTTTGACCTTTAACCTTTACAAGTTACACGTAAATTGCAAAAATGTACAGTGTTACAAGACCCACAATTTAAGTCCAACATGATTAGAATTGGATGGAAATTGGCCGTGTTATGGTTCAGCGAAACTTTCAAAGGGCCAGATGACATTGACCTTTGACTTTTAGGGGTCACACGTAGTTTTTAAAATGTGCAGTGTGGCAATAGCTACAATTTGAGCCCAACATGATCTAAATTGGATAAAAATTGACTAAGTTATGGCTAGAACAAAGCCACCCTCGAAAGTGGCCTTTACCTTGAAATGACCTTTGACCTGAGATTACCTCTACCTGACGTGAACCTTGACCTTTAAAATGATATTTTGACCTTGACATGACCTTTGACCTTGACATGACCTTTGCCTTGCTATGATTGAACTCCTATACACTTGGAACTATATCTACTATAGTATATAAGATATTGAAGATTTAAAATTTTAATGAGCCCCAATTTGCATAATTTTGAAAAGTATGAACTCTCGACTTCAAAAGGTGCAGTGTTGCAATAGCTACAATTTGAGCCAAACATGATCAAAATTGGATAAAAAATTGACCAAGTTATGGCTAGAAGAAAGCCACCATCGAAAGTGGCTTTTGACCTTGAAATGACCCTTGACCTCTACCTGAAGTGGTCCTTGACCTTCAAAATGACATTTTGGCTTTAAAATAACATTTTGACCCAAAACTGACCTTTGACCTTGACATGACCTTGACATTTGAGATGACCTTTGCCTTGATATGATCGAACTGCAATACACTCGGAACTATATCTAGTATAGTATATAAGATATTGAAGACTTAAAACTTTAATTAGCCCTCATTTGCATAATTTTGAAAAGCATGACCTGTCATTATGAAAAGGCCTGACTTCATCTATAGAAGTATAATTGTGCCAAGTTTGGGGTTTCTACGTGCGATACTTTTCAAATGAAATGTCAGACAAATTTGCCGGTAAAGAAAGAAAGAAGAAAGAAAGAAAGAAAGAAAGAAAGAAAGAAAGAAAGAAAGAAAGAAAGAAAGAAAGAAAGAAAGAAAGAAAGAATTCCTAGAAAAACAACATGTCTGTGTTGGCACACAGACATAAATATATCAGGAAAAGAGTTTATGGTTATGGGGGATTCTGATATTAACTTACTTATCAAGTTCAAACAGGGCGAAACTTAGATGAATGAGAAATGATGAACATTGAGTCTATACCCAAGGTCTGCTTAAGAAAAAAATTGGTGATCCAAACGATTCTCTATCAATGTGGTACGTCTTATGTTTCGATGTGATTGAAAGATCACCTGATAAAGAGTAGGCAAGGAAACCAAAGCAAGTAGAGTATTTCACCAGGGAACCACTGGAGTCCATTGCCAGTGAACACAAAAATCGAAACCCCTTGTAGATGAGAAAAAGATAAAGAATGTCGCAACAAATGTGGAGCTATAAACAAATGTGCAAATATATACTTATACAGATTGTATATGTATGATTGAAATAGAAGAAGTAGATCCCCATAAATTTTAGCAGGACCTGCGTGATCCAGCGTGTACCTGAAGATTAAAAGAAAATACCATTATCGGTACTAGAAGAAGACAAAAATCACAACAGACTGGAAGGATATGGCCAATGTATTAAATGATTTGTTACTATTGTAGCTAACACACAGATTCTAGGGGAAACAAAATCAGTGTGACCATGATAATCTCAAGAAATATATGAAAACAAAATAGGATCCTTCCATATCCATCTCAATTTCACAAATATCAAAGGACTTTGAACTAAAAGAACTCACGAGCCTGCAGGCAAACAATGCAACAGACCTAATTGTTGGTGTGAGCCCCAGGACATTAAAGACAACTGCCCCTGTAATCGGTGACTCACATATTGAAATCCTCAATAAGTCCAACTCATGTGATATTCCCAAATGAATAGAAATTGTGTAAATTAGTCCAATACACCAAATGGAAAGTCTAATGGACAATTATTAAGTGGGGGCTATATCTATTTTGACATTAATGCATATTATTAACCACATCATGTCCATGACAATTTTTACAACTATGTAACGACACATTATCTCCTACACATTGCACAGTCAGACTTTCATCGCCTTCACTCGCCAGAAACTGCGTTAAGTAGATTGATCAACATGTGGTCAAATCATAAGGAGCCAGATGACCCGTTTGGTGCTTTGTTATTAAAATCGAAGATGGGTTTGACTCCATATATAATTCAGTTTTAATGCAGAAGCGCTGAAGCATCAGTCTTATCAGTCTGACGAGTTTTCAGTCAAGCAATACTCATACATTACAGACCAACATCACTATGTATTTTTTAACGGATAAACTTCGGTCAGAAAAATTCAATCAATCCTGGGACCTGTTCATTTTGATCACTAACAAAAGATTTCCCACTTGTCATCTCGAAGGCAAACACGTACGTGTACATTGATTACTCTACAAAACACTAAGAGAATTCGGGGCAAAACAAAATGATGATCCTTGCAATGTGAAACGAGGTTGTAAGGACAACAAAAAGACAAAGCATTGAAATAACAATTACCATGCTCATAACTAGCTGTCACAGAATACAATAACACGCCACTGGACAGGCACACATTCCATGACAAGGTTGACAATCAGCAGTATATGTTACATTTACAAAAATAGGTAGAATACATATTGATGATTGATAATACAAGGACATGTATTTCCATAACATCCCAAAGAAAATAAGCAGAAATTTTGTCCTACATATACTGAGGAAGATAAAGTATATCTTACTGTTGGGAACCAGATGGGGTTTTGCATACGAAAACCCATCCATCAATCCCTGAACTAATGGTCAACCGTTTTGAGATCTTGGTGGACATGCTGATAAGATCACAAATTACAAAAACAAAAACAAACTAGAAAAGATGATTTGCTGCATAGCAAATCAGTGTGTGTGTCTTCAAAGCATATTAGTATGGCAATGTATAACTATTCCATAACACAGGAGTAGAAGTTGGAATGGCATCTCTTTCTATTATAGCTTTGAAGTAATTCAAGATTTAAAATTTCAAATGCCCCTAATTTGCATAATTTCAAACATCTGCATTTCTGTGTATTAAACGGCCAAACTCCTTATATGGAGGTACAATCATGCCAAGTTTGCAGTTTCTATGTATAATAGTGTCCGAAAAAAGTGTCGGACAAATTTGCTGGTATAGAAGAAAGAAAGAAAGAAAGAAAGAAAGAAACTGGCAAAGATTTTTTTTAATCTGTCTGTGTGCCTTCAAAGGTTGTAAATATATGCTACAACTTTTGTCCTTTGGTACTTTACATTCCATTAAGCTTATGGCTGCATGCAAATTTCAAAGTCCAAATGACCTTGACCTTTGACCTTTACAGGTCACATGTAAATTGCACCGTGTTACAATACCCACAATTTGAGCCGGACATGAACCAAATCGGAGTAAAATTGACCAAGTTATGTCAAGATGAAACTTTCAAAGGGCCAAATGACCTTGACCTTTGCCTTTTTTGAGGTTACATGTTCTTATAAAAATGTCCAGTGTAGCATTACCTACAATTTGAGTCCAACATAACTAGAACTGGATGGAGATTGGCCACGTTATGATTGGATGAAACTTTCAAAGGTCCAAATGACCTTGACCTTTGAACTTTAGAGGTCACATGTAATATATAAAATGTGCAAGGTTACAATAGCTACAATTTGAGCCCAACATGATCAAAATTGGATAAAAATTGAACAAGTTATGGCCAGAAGAAAGCCAGCACCGAAAGTGGCCTTTGACCTTGAAATGACCTTTGACCTTGAGATGACCTCTACCTGAAGTGAACCTTGACTTCAAAAATGACATTTTGGTTTTAAATTGACCCTTGACCTTGACATGACCTTTGACCTTGACATGACCTTGACATTTGAGATGACCTTTACCTTGGTATGATCGAACTCCTATACACTCGGAACCACATCTACTATAGTATATAAGATATTGAAGATTTAAAAGTTGAATTAGCCCTCATTTGCATAATTTTGAAAAGCATGACCTCTCATTATAAAAAGGCCAGACTTTATCCATAGAAGTATAATTGTGCCAAGTTTGGAGTTTCTACATATAATACTTTTCAAATGAAATGTCGGACAAATTTGCCGGTAAAGAAAGAAAGAAACAAGAAAGAAAGAAAGAAAGAAAGAAAGAAAGAAAGAAAGAAAGAAAGAAAGAAAGAAAGAAAGAAAGAAAGAAAGAAAGAAAGAAAGAATTCCTAGAAAATCAGAAAAGTGTGTGCTGACACACACACTTTAAAAAAGGAAAAACGAGTTGCAAGACTCGTGATGCACATGCCCTATCAGTCTCCCAAGCAATATCATTTTTAAAACTTTATGTATCATGCCATTTAATAACCGTCTTAAATTTAGAATGCCGTCTCTTGTACACAGCGCTCTAAATGATCAAGCACATCCCATCCCCCACCTATGTGAAATATTCAGTTTTATTAATAATAGACCAAGGTCAGTTAAAGAAAAGAACGACTTCATTATGTGACTTAAAACATCTAAGAAGGAATTAGGATACATTGGTGCAGTGCTTAGCTGTTTTATGACACCGAGGCCAGATATATGGAAATATGGGCTTGCAATAGTTTGACATTTTCAGGCAAAATACACGCAGAACTATTCTACCAGCTTTTAGGAAAGACCAGCTTGGACGATACTATTTTATCAGATTTCAGTTTGACTTCATCTTCATTTCAGACACTTGTCCAAGCCAATCGTATCATATACCATTCTGCTTTTTTTACTAACGCCTCAAAAATACAGATAACGTTAGCCTATGCCTAAAAAACGGGGTTTTAAAACTCAGTAAATAAAGTTTGATATTATTATAACATCCTGTAGCATCAATTCTCTTCAAGATAATTATACTGTGGATTAATTCAAAAAATATTTTTAATGATATCAGTACTGTTAAGGCTGCCCTTGTTTGGCAATGCAGAAACTACGGATTTGGCATGATTGAGCTTTAATACATATTTCTTTTATGGAGAATTTTCAGTTGCATATTCTCAGCTTATTTAAATCTGAAAAACCTAATTGTGAATTTAAGGCACTAATGGGAGTGAGGTAACAAAGGTTTGTTCATCAAGTCTTCCACGCGGAAATTACCAGATTTCCAGTGAAACGTTTCCCCAGTATCTTTTCTTAAATTTATAGTTGTGGGAAACATGTTGAACTAATATTTACGATAATACTTGTGAATGTCAAGGAATCCGTCTTTAGCGCACCAAAGTGTAGGTTAAGCGTGAAGAAAAGCAGAGAAAGCAGCATTCTTCTGAAGTGCAAAGGGTTGATCCTCATTATCTTGGTTCATGTAGCATTTTAAGAGGTTTTGCTTGCTGAAGTGCTAGTCATATTTCGTTTATTGAGAATTAAGATGCTTTAAATAATGGCAAAAATTTATCAAAGCAGTCGTTTTAGTATAAAATGCATTAGATACCCTTTGACTTAAAATTGGACCCCTTCCCCCCTCTTCGAGTAGTAAATATTAAGTATGTTGTTAGTTCAAACATATTTTATTGCACACAATTGGCCAACAGGCTCACAGGCCTATATTAAGGCCTCTTGTACAAATTTGACAATACAACATTGATATGGAGAATATTATGACACAGATAGGTAAACGTAAACAGTACTTCAAATTAAGAAACAGAAGATAAGGTATTGATTCGGTGTGTCAGCAAACACATATTATTATCCTTCACAAAAGTAAAAAGTGTGATTACTGCCCCAAAATGAATATTCTTCATATCTTAAACCTTCCAGAATTCTTTGTGTAATCATGTATAACTTGGAAAATGTTTTCGTTCCTATCCTTTGTAATTCCTTTAACATTATTTCCAAAAAGTAAAATTCTTCAGTTGAAATTTCCACGGGCTATCATATTCGCAGATCATTCCTTAGCGAGACATATTTATTATATTGTTAAAAGTAAATGATACCTATTTTCTATATACCCGCGCCAAATGAACATAAAAGTGAGTCTACAATACCTATTCTCAAGAGGTCAATATTCAGCTTGATACAGCCCATCCTTATTCTGGCATGAATAACTGCAATTTTCCTTTCACCAATATGATAAAGATCGTTACAATTAGGTTTAGATTTGCTTAGTTCTCTCTTAAAACCATCCAGATAATCAATATTTCTAACAGTTCTAGATAGCGATCTCTATTCACGAACAGTAGAGGGAAGAAAGGAGTTGTAGAACGTCTTTTGTTTGGCCTCTATGGGCTGTACTTGGTTAGTTCTGAACGAAACTATTTCAGGTAATAATTTATAAAGATATCCAGGATCAAGTTCATTAATAATCTGGAACAACAGTACCAATTTTTGCTTTCTCCTATGTTCTGCCAATTTTTCCCAACGTGTCTCAATATAGCTCTGTCAAATACTTGTTTAGGCCAGCGCCCCAGTCACTACCCGGTCTGCAGCCAGTTGAACAGTTTCCAGTTTATCTTTATCATGTTGAGCGCAGCCATCCCAGACCACGCTTGCATAATCAAGGCAAGGGAGTGCAAGCAAAAAGTAGAGTGATTTCAGCGTTTTCTTGTTGAATTTGTACTGTAAACGTTTAAGGATACCAACTAACTTATTAGCTTTTGAAACCATGTAATTCACATGAGTTGACCATGAAAGATCCGCAGAAAATAAACACCCAAGTGCTTATGTACAGTAACATTTTCAAGACTTATGGTTGAATGTCAGGTTGGGGTGATCTACAATTTTTTGCTTTCCTGCTAACTATCTTTGATTTAGTTTTATTAGGGTTAAACAGACGAGCCACTGATTGGACCATGTCGTCAATGAATCTAAGTCTTGGTTTAATGACTCCGCTGATTTATCTGGATCGTCAACTGTAATGTAATGCCGTATCAGCAGCAAAAATGTATATCTGAATTGACTATTTAGACTGTATCATGGACATTATACAAGGAACAACAATTACCCTAAAACTGAACCTTGTGGGACAGCTGCTTTGATGTCACCCCCAAGGCGAGGCCTGACCCTAAATAACCACCCTCTGGGTTCTTGCATGAAGATAGTCTTTCAGCCAGTGAAGTAAAGGACTACAAAATTCACCATTTTGCTTTTTTTTGTATCAAAGCTGTATGGTGCACCCTATCAAAGGCTTTGGCAATATCTCAGAATATCATTCGGACTTCCGTTTTGAAGATCAACGGCCTTGAAAACTCGTGATGCAAATATACCAACCGATTAACTGTACCGTGACGGGGCATGAATCCCGACTGATTCTCAGACAGCACACAATCATCTGGTAAAAAGTTAAATAAATCTTTGAATAGAGCACCTTCACAAACTTTCTCTACACAACTTAGTAAAGAAATGGGTCTATAATTAGAACATAATTCTGGTGCATTTGAAAATCGGGGTTGCATGTGGCATTTTCCATTGTAAAGGAAATATTCATTTCAGCAGAGAAAATTAAATAGTCTTGAAAGGGAAGGTGCAATTATATGAGCCGTCTCTTTTAAGTGCAGGGACTGATACCATCTGGCCCACACGCTTTATCAATGTCAAAGGATACATAAACGATTTAGCTAGTATGGTGGAGTCGAACATAAGACTCTTTGCAGATGATACTACACTGTTTGTCGTGTCTGAGAAAGATATGTCTGAGCTAGCTACAATGACTTTGAATGGTGATTTAAGTGCTGTCTCGATGTGAAAGTAAAACTGAGTCAATGGCTTGTACGCGAGTTCATCATGACAAACAAGGAATGTTACTTCTTAAGGGTACACCAGTCGAGCAATCAAACTGTCTTGAACACCTAGGAGTTACTCTGTCTAGCAATGGTACTTGGACCAAACACATCGAAAACATTTATACTAAAGCTATGAAACGGGTGGATTGCCTAAGAGGTATGGGATTTATGTTGGACAGAAAACAGCGAGCAAAATCATATTTTACTTTTATTAGACCATTGCTTGAATATGCCGATGTATTATGGGATAACTGTACACAAGCGTGCAAAGATAGACTGGAACAGGTACACCTTGCCGCAGCTGGCGTGGTAACTGGCGCAACCCAAACTACTGGTAGACAAAAATTGTACCAGGAAACAAAATGGGAAACTTTAAGCTAGCGGCGAGAAAAGCATAAACTTATATATGTGTTTAAAATAATTAATGGGTTGACTCCTGAACATTTAGTTAATAGAATTCCAGAACATGTCGAATCCACTTATCATATGCGACATTCGTCAAATTTACCTGTAACTGCAACAAACTCAGATCAGAGAAATGCATCGTTTTTCCATCTGTTATAACCAGTTGGAACAGTTCAGACCAAAATTTAAAAGGTAGTGTATCCTTAGCAGATTTTAAAAGGAAACTGATTAAAAATATTGAGCGTGTTCCAGTCTATTTTTGCGGAGGATCTAGATTTGCCCAAATCCATCATGCTAGAATGCAAATGAACTGTTGCACTCTAAAGGCTTTTTTATTTCGCTGGGGTTACATTGCATCTCCAAAATGTACATGTGGCGCCCCAAGCGAAACTATACAGCACTACCTGCTAGAGTGTCGAAGATATCAGTCAATAGGATTAAAATTCTTTGGCAATTTTCAGACACCGCTAAATGTAAAAATTCTCCTTTATGGTGATCCCACCAAGAACGATGTTTGGAATACATCTCTGTTTGGTAATGTACAAAATTTCATTTTGACTTCAAAACATTTTAATAATTGAGACCCCTTCCATAAATTAAAATAATAAATGCCCATTGACATCCTCTAACTCTGATTGATTTTAAACATAAAGCGTTGATTTGCAACTTTTCAAGAGCATGTCTCTTATGAGTTAAACTTTTATACATGTTTCGTTTATGTTTGTAGAATTATGACATGTAGTACAAGGGAGAGGAATTTGTATCAGTCTCAACCAAGACTTGTTTTCCAATCCATATTCCTCACATAATAAAAACATATGTTTAAATCAAATAAAAAATTTTTAGGATATAACAGACGCTTGAGTCGTCTAAAACAATCCTTTTATTTATTAGATTTTGCTATGAATGAATTTCAATATCTCTTGGTAATGTAAATTGGGAGGTGTCCACCGCACAGTGTTAAAGAAGGGATTCATAAAAGGTTTCTGCTTTTGATTTACTGTCTAATATAAGCAAATCAATAGAAATTATGAGAGGACTTCTATGTATTACCACACATAAAATATTTAACCATCTTCCGCCATTTTTTACTTTGGAATTGACCGTTATTTACGTTATCACACTGTTTATTATAATAATATTCTTCAGCCATCCTTAAAACACAGATATATTTATTGCCCAATTCACGAAAATAACTTCAAATATGTGGGTTTTCAATGGAGGATTTGACCTCGTGAATTCTATTGACTTTATACTTCTGGGCACGTAGTTGTGTTGTATACCAAGGTGAATGGATTTGTCTAAGCCAAACATCCTGGTTTGGTATACAGTTTCGAGCCACATTAAAAAATTTGGTTGTCCACGCCCTACAGACCACGTCGACATTGGGTGCATCAAAATAGGCGTGCCAATTGACTTCATCTTGTTTTTCTCTAAAATAATCAAATTTAACCCTGGAATACAACACAACTTGTCAGCTTGTAGTGGGAAAGAGTCAATCAATCAATTGGGGACTCGGTTAGCTCTGTCAGGCGTTCAGTTTGGCGTTGGTTCACTAACTGGGATGTGGCGCGTTAAGGTGTTGACATACAGTTTTTGTTGAACTTAAAAAGTGTACACAAATTTCCAAGATTAATTAGCTGCAACGCAATCAGTCCCAAACACTCATTATTAGAAAAATACTAAGAAAGACCTGGAAAATGTATACCCGGGTGTGTACCTGCTCAAAAACAAACGGGACAGCTGAGAACAAATATGCATAATATTTTTTTGTGTGCGAGCCAACTGGTTAAGGTCGTGTGAAATCCAAAACGAAAAAAAAAAATCTGGTAATTTTGACAGAAGGAACCGTTATTGTATTATAAACATATTTATTCCAAAACTGGATAGGACAACAGCTACGGAATAGCTAATGGTGGGGCTTTTCCCACATACAAACGCACAAATGTACTAAGTACAAGACACCCGACAATGCACGAAATATTATTTGCAATTTAAGATCAAAGCAAGTATAATATTAAATCGGAAGTTTTCAGTTGACAAAAAGTTCTGTGTGAGTAACGTACAGCTGGACTGCAGTACTATAGCCAATGTATTGAGTTGATTGATTTATCCGAAGGATCAGCGCTACCTCATGACATTATTTCTAAGAGTCTTTCACCGACGAGATTTAAAGAAAGATTTGGAAAAACACCAGGAGCAATGGCATTGAGAGCAAAAGTTTGAGACTAGCTAGTTCGTAAAGAAGACGAAACAGAGGGAAATGACTTGTATCTTCCTCAGACGGTAAAACTGCAGGGAAGAAATTAGCAATATAAAATAAATGCAAATTCAGTTTCGAAGCCTCTGGACGGAGCTACGCCTGAATGATGTTTGCAAAACGATCATGAAACGTGATATATTTTGAGATTCCGTGACGGAAGAGCAGTAGCTTGATTAATTTTGCCTTGCAATCGAAAGTGTAGGAAACTTGAACGGTGTCAGCTAGGGCATTTCATAGGTAAACATTAGAAGACGGAAATGACTGAAAAGTAACGATCAAGTCTAACATTTAATTTGCAGAGAATTTCGGAGAGGGCGACCTGCTTGTGTTATTGCATAATTTGGAATTCAGTCATAAAGGTAAGGGAGAGTAAGCTTTTCGGTACTTTATGCCAGAACACCAGTTTTAAGTTTCCTAGTGTAGTAGGGTTCGTCTGATTTTAAAACTCTCTTTTGAGGCTACGAATATTAATGTGACAGCACTTATTCAGCGGTCCAGGATTCACCTGCATGTTGGCAGCTGACTAGAAGAATGAATAATGCGTCGTCTGCTTTAAAAAGCGGCGCACAGATGTATCAGAATAAAAAATAAAGTAAAAAGCGACCGAGAAGCACCAATTTGATCTACAGCGCAGTGATTAATGGTCGTTTTGAACAGAAATGTGGATACATGAAGGAGCAAGATTGCCCACCTGTAATAATCCAGGCTACAACAAGTAACAGGGCACGGGCACAAACTGTCGTAAAACTGCATAGAAACCATTTACGGTGTCTCAGTCTCAGTGTTCATGCTTGGCATGTATTGCGTACACAAAATTGGAGACTTGAACATACAATAAAGCCGTCCGTCTTAAAGCAGTATTGATTGAGATATTGGGATAAAGACTTTGAGGCCTATCGGGAGAAAGTCCAAAATGGGACCCCAGTCAAGACATAAATCTCATTGTGCATAAAACCACACGTGAGAACCTGGTTCTAAAGCATATTCTTCCTATACATGATATAGAGGAGAAAGATCACACAGAAATGACAAGTGCATCAGGAGTTTAATAATTACTACATGTAGAAGTTCAATAGCACAAAAAGCTTTTGAGCAACATAATTTTAAAAACATGTCTGGAACTACGAACATGGGCATTTGAAGATGAAGTATGGGTGATGATACAAGTAGATTTATTCACAACGCACGTCAAAATGTCCGGATGCAAAAGTTACAATATAAACAATAACACCGATAATTTTCCAAATTATGAGAATTGGCACATATATCAGATCTTAGCTGAGCAGCAAGCTTGATTCTGCAGTCATGTACATGACATATATAAAGACTCATTTCTCAACTACGTAATATTTACGTGTACCTCAAATGGACTTCCATGTTCAACGGCACAGTTCATACAAAATTGCATACAATACAACCCAATACAATATATTAAACTGCAAAACAATGCACCAAAGTTATCTCTGCCACATTGGTTGAGTAACTCGAGAAAAAGTAATAACTCTATATTCCTTAAAATCACAACTCAAGAAAGGTAATGAATTTGTTGCAGGTCATTTTTTACATTTCGCTGTGTTTTTTAACAATTAAAGGGAGTGCCACACTTTTACAGCATATAACACAGAAAACACGCCTTTGCTCCAAACATGTCTTTCTATACACCATAATTCTTATTTGAGATGATCATATAACCCACATATATTCTAAAGTATACATATGGATTAAGTTATTAAAATAATGAAATTTATGTAAAAGTTAAGAATCGGTATTTTTAATTGCTCAATTAAAAACTTAAATTTTACCACTTTTTATAAAAAATTAAAAGAATAGCGCAAAAAAAACGGGAAATATCATTTTTACGGGAAATGAAACAGCACCCTTCTTGCAGCAAAACAGTATTTCAAATTTTGGATAAGGGTGTTGGTTCAAAATTAACAGGATGTTTAAATTAGGACTAAAATTTTCAATTTATCAAAAATTTTAACAGCCACAAAAATAGAACTAAGCCCTTTTTTCAAAAATTTAAATACGGTTTTGGAGAGCGTTATGTGTACCTTAATTTGACACGACCAACTAATTTTTTTTGGTGGGGGGGGGGGGGTGATTTAAAATGCCAGATTTTAAATTTCATTCTGGACTTAAGAATTTTAATTAACAGCTAATTACAACAATGGAGGTACTGTATTTTGTATTCAGTGCCAGAGTCAACATTAACTTTATGCTTTCCTTCAGAAAATATATACTTTTCAGGGTATTAGACGGTAACCATTGCAGAAGGTTAACATTTATACATGAGAATCATAAAGTGTACCACGGTGTTAACCCAAAAGTGGGACGCTGCTACTCGGCTTGGGAAATATGAAAAGTGTGTTGAGGTATATATACGCAATTCTGTAACTTATCCAGTCGTATAGATAACACGGCCCACAATTCTAAACGAAGATTTTCAATGTAATCCAAATTATGTAACATTTCACGTCATTTCAAGGGAACTCACATCCGTTTTGGGTACGGATACGATTTCAATCGCTACATAGCACGGTAAAAAAATCGTACCCGTGCCCGTTGAGAAACAGTACCTGTGTCGGCACATATGGCATCATTGTATGTAATTTCAAGTTGCGATATTTTGGCCGTATCCGGACCCGCACGTATGGAATCCCAGCTTTAGAAGGCTGCATGTCGCATCCCGCTCTGCTTCACAGCACTTGCACTGGCTTATGCCACAAGTGACGCCTGGCGGCAGAAGCTGAACCAGCAACCAAGAGGCCACAGACCACAGTTATAAATCCTTCTTTTTTTCATATTAGCATTTTTCAGTAAACAAAAACAAAAACAAAAAAAACAAAAAAAAAACTGCATTTTGGTATTTAAAATTTCGTGAACAGCATTTAACAGATAAAAAGGTCAGAAAAACACGGATGGATTTTTGTCATATAATTCCCGGCTCGTTATTGGTGATAATCTACCATTGATTATGTTTTTGTTACTGATTTACTCTACGAGTGTCTAAACAGTATCACTATTGATGAAAAGGCTCATTACCTTATATCTAGTGACTACAACACTATAGGTATGGAATTTACCGTAGGTGTTGACACCCTTGTAAAAGATGCTGGCACTGTGACTGGCCACGGGTGCTGGAATATAGCAGGGGTAAAGGACTGGAGTGTGTTTCAAGAAGCACTGGCTTCACGCCTCGATTACTATAACATCAACAGCCACGACTCTGTTAATGACTCGTGGCTGAAATGGAAACGTTTTGTGCTTGAAACAGCCGAGAGTGTTATTGGCAAAAAGAAAGTTAAAGGGCAAAAGAGTACGTTTTGTGACAAAGAAATACAGTCCCTCATACACAGCCGTAGAATGGCCAATAGATTCTATAGGTATTGGTCAAAATACGGTAATGGTGAGGCAGAGTACCTTGAAGAACTATGGAATGAATACAGGCACCGCAAAACCAAGGTCCATGAGAAAATTAAGGCGAATAAGTAAAAAGCAAGGTTCCTGTTATCAGGCTTAACTGCAAGAAAGGTACTAAAAACACGCGCGCCTACTGGCGCTTATTGCACCGTCTCAACAAAAATAATTCTTATCCAATGAAAATAATTGATCCTAAAAATACAGAACGCCTAATCGCAGATCCACATGAAATTAAAATTGCTTTGAAAGATTACCGGGAAAAACTTCAACTCTGCCAGACGAGGATTCATGTATTCTAAAACAAAAAGTAAGTGGCCTATATGAGCGTTCATAAGAAATATGTGGCTTCGCCAATATTGATATAACTTTCGAAATTATTAGCGAGTCTATTGCAAAGTTAAAAAATTGTAAAGCATGTGGGACAGATAACATCCCAAACGAATTCCTTAAATACGGAGGACCATCAATCGTTAGTTCTCTTGAGATATTATTGAGTCATTGTAAATTACTTGAAATGTTTCCTGATGACTGGTTCAAGGGATTGGTCAAGCCCCTGTTTCAGGAGGGGAACCCTGAGATCCTTGATAATTACAGAGGAATTACAATAACCTTAAATGTTAAAAAAGGTTTTACATCACTCATGGAAATACAACTTGTGTCATTTTTGGAGCGTGAAAATATTTGAGGGGAATTACATGGGACTTATAGGAAAGGTCGCCACTTAGAAGACCAAATTTTTAGACTAAAAGGTCTTTGCGGTTTGAGAAAAGACTAAAAAGAAAAGACATGGCTTGCTTTCCTTGATATAAGGAAAGCCTTTGATACCTTAAGTAGAGATCAATTGTTCTATAGTCTTTGGGATGCAGGCATACAAGGAAAAACATGGCGTCTTCTGAAAGGTTTATATGAAAAAGTAGAAAATAAAGTAATCTTCGGCACTTTTGAGAGCGAATGGTTCGAGATATTCAATGGTGTAAAACAGGGTTGTATTCTATCTCCCACACTCTTTTCCATCGTGATGAATGATTTGTTGTGTGTGCTAGAAAAAGATCATTTGGGTATCATATATAGAGATACGTTAGTACCAGCGCTATTATATGCAGATGACACGGTTTTACGGGCTGAGAGCCAGGATCAGTTATGTTTAACAGGATGCTTAGTGTTGCTAGTAAATTTGCTTCCAAATGGGGTTTCACTTTTAATGGTAAAAAGTCCAAAATAATGGTATTTGGCAAAAGGACTAATCTGAGCCGGAAATGGATTTTAGGTGACATTTTATTGGATGAATGCTCTTTATACAAGTATCTTGGGATTCAGTTTTGTAAATCACTTAAGGATACAAATCATATCAATAAGAACTTAAGGCCAAAAGTGTCACGTCTTGTCGGCTACATGTGCAGCATCCTGGCAACTCACGAAAATGTTAATAGAATATCATTGGGTGAAAGCCTGTGGAAAAGTGTCATATTGCCCTCTTTGTCACATGGTTGCCCGGTCTGTTTGTGTAATACTAAACAATATGTCTCTGCCATACAATCAATGCAATACTCGGTGGCACGGGCGCTTCTACGGGTTAAGTCCACACCTGCTATTTCAGCTACTTTAGGAGAACTCGGATGGCTGCCATGTAATATCATTCTAAATAGACACAGGGTAAACTATTTCAGCCGGATGAAGTGCCAAATTCCTCAATCCAGACTATGTAAAAGAATCTTTGATGACATAGAAATAAATCATAGAAACAGCGGATCAAACACATTGTGCTATTTTAAGGAAATCGAAAATATATTGATAGGGGTTGGTTTGGATCACGGGGTGTTTGGAACTTAATCCAATCTACCAGACTCATTCTATCGCTTAAGCTTAGACTCATATAAAAAAAAACTTTTCGGGAAAACCTAGATGCCAAAGCTTCACTTTCATACTATAAAGAATTTAAAACATCGCCTTTTTCGGAAAATTATTTATACGACATATCCGATTTTGTAGGGGCCAGATTAAAGTTCAAGGCTCGTACATGCTGCTTGGGAGTTCAGGCTGACCGGGCACGCTGGGGTCTATCGGACGGAATGTGTAAACTATGTAACTGTGGTCAAGAAGATATTGCACAACTTCTCTTCATATGCCCAGTGTTAAACGAGATAAGGAAAGATTGTTTTTAGCAGTTGGAAAGTCAGCATGGCTCAAAAGATTGTCCGATTTGGCATTATTTTATGAGTTCGTCTTTACGTATCAAAACTATCATTTTTCTGTCGAATGAAAAGTTTGACAAAGTATGTAAGAATTTTCTGAAAAGAGCCTGGTCCTACCGAGGCACACTGCTAAAGCAATGACGCCGTACCATAGGCTATTCTAACCTCCGCTCCCCTCTTATTAAATTAATGAAGCAGTGTCCTTTGGGCAATATACTGGTAATATAATATAATGCACTTTATATTTGACTGGACACAAGATTGCTGGGTCTCCCATAAAAGGGGGGGGGGTTGACTCGAGGGATCATTGTTTCCCAAGTACTGGTCTCTCGGGTGGGCCCAGCCCGCCGGGGGCGCCCCAGCAACTTTCATGTTTTAGTGCTCTGCAACGGTACTTCTTTTCATACATTTATACTTTTAGTCCATGTTGTGAGCCCTTGTGGGCATATTACGGTGACAAGGACTGTAAGTCTTGTCCATTTCATCAATGTAAGTTTTATCTGGACGTACCACGGGTTTACCCCGCCCCGGTGGTGCCCCCGGTGTAAAGGGGTAGTTTTCCAATAAATTATTATTATTATTATTAAATTATTATCATTGAAATAGGAAACAACACCTGAATGTCAGCTTATACAGGTGTATGAACTGTGCTCTGGCCGGGGTTGCGTCGTTGTCCTTCGTCACCATAAAGTTCCCACCTGGCCTGGACAGTGGAAGACAGTGCACTTACATGACCACCAATGAAACAACTCTATGAGGCAGCAAATCTGACTTTAATAACCAACTTTATTTAAACAGAAACTACAGTATGCTGAAAAGACAGTGTTTTCACAATTACGGACTATTTCCGTAGGAATGCGCAACCAGGAAATCACAACTGTGGTCTGTAACCAAGATAGGCCTGTGCTCTTGAGTCATCTTTTACATAAAATTTCGACCCGCGCACATGATGTGAAACGGATAACCGAATTCACTGAAATTGCTCTATTCTAAACAGGTGGGAATCGGAGCTGATTTTACGGGTTAAGTCAGGAACAAGTGATTCAGAGCCCCCGCAAAATGTTTTTGGACGACCCTAACAACAAAATGTAACTGATATCCAGTTAGCTGATACCCATCTGTGCATCAGCTAACTGGGGACCATTTACATTTCATTCCTGCACATCTGGCATAGCGAAATTCTATACGGACGCCTGTGTTACTTCATCATAAATTGTGCCAGTAAAATTGACGTTTCATATGTGAGAAACGCAACACAAGAACGTGTCCAAGCCAACTGTTTAAAAAGCTTCATTGACACAACATATTCACAAAATTTATGACCACGCGTACATGAAGTAATAATTATGAAATATCAGGCTGTTTGTTAGCGAGCAGCAACAATTAAAAGTCATCGCCTCGCGCCACATTGGGGAATATCCGTAATTTCAACCCGCCTGGTTTATCCGTCCCCGCTCAAATTACCCCAAATAGCCCGAATGTAAATTTTGGTCTGTTTCATGCTTTTCGCTTCTGTTGATGGAAAATATTTTGCTGGAATTGCACACAAGACCTGCTATGATAGGACGCCCGAGTCAATAGCTTTCCTTGACGCGTATTGGGAGGATTGAGCACAATAAGCACCAAGAAAGCTTTTGACTGACAGTTACTGTGACCAGGATTCGGTTAAAATGAAATGAAGCTGTCTCCAGGAAGGAGCCAGTAATGAAATTGATATAACGCTTACAATGTCTCAGTTTTGTAATTTCATTTGAACATTTGACTCGATTCTCGCAAAGGATGGTCCGATAGGATCCCTTGTCAATCTCGTTTCCTATAAGGCACCCATACACGTACACTAAGGAAAAATATAACACACATTTTAAGACATGCGCTCATAATTTAAAAATTGAGACCGGTAGGCACAAAAAGATCACATAAAGTTTCGTGAGAAGAAAGATTGTGTGGAACGTATGACACTTAAGAGGACGAAATACATTTAATGACTTCTTACATAATCTAGTACGCAATCGAACGACAAAACTTTTATAGTGCGTGAGCCGACATGTTCCCTCCTTTTACCTAATGAGAAGATCTAGATAAGTTCATATTTTCCATGAAATTAAATGACACAGACAGGATATCAGCTAAAGAAACTTTTTTTCGGCCATAATAAAAAAGAGGATCCTTCTGGCTTTTCAATGAAGACTAATTTGTATCGCAGTCGATGCCTTCTACGAACATTTTGACCTAAAATATTTTCTTTATGCCCTCGCCCCACAGGGCGGGAGGTGAGGGTTGCCTTTGGGCCACTCTGGTGTCCGGTTTTAGATCAGGTTTTACTCAGGGTACCGGGGGCGACCCTCGGGGGCAATATAGCAATGCGTTGCGAAACGACCTCAACGTGATACAGACACGTTTTATATTGTATATACTATACTGTTTCCTATAGATACAGGCCCATTAAATTTCTATCGGGAATTACACAAAAATACAGCTAAAAAATCATTATGATATTCTGATACACATGCACATTAGGAACCTATACATGCATGTATATACTTATGTATCACGTTTTTTCATATATTCACAAATTAGTGGGGGGGGGGGGTCGGCTGTACCATTATATTGGTGTTGTCTTTGTGTGTATGTGTGTTGACATAGTATATTTGTACCGTGGTATAGCAAGGAGGGTACAGACTGTCCTTGGATGTATATGTGGTCAATAAAGTTCAAGTCAAATCAATCCATGTGGCCTGAGAAGACGATAGAGGACGCTCCGCAAGGTTCGCAGACACTGAGAAGAGCACTCCGTAATTTTGTCAAATTTTAAGTGTTTTGAGGTGACTTTTACTTGGAGAGTATCAGGACAGTTTTTTAAAGCACCAGAGGCGATACTGGTCATATTTGAGGGTCTCTACCCGGGACATTTGCTTTTTGGATATTTGTGGTTTCCCAGTCGACCAGTGCATGTGTGGAAAGCATAACCGTGTCCATTGCACTTGACGGCAGGGGAACATTGAAAGTGTTACATAACTCACAACATGGCGCCGACCAATATCAACAACCAAGACGGGGAATCAGGAAGTCAAGAACAGGAAGCTGTCAAGGAGAATAGACTGGATGAACTGAACAGGGTGGGGAAAAGTGAATTCCCCCTGTCTTTTGTGAAGAGCACTGATACAATATTCCAATATAGTGAAAAAGACGTTAAAAATGGTCTGCAGGGGAGAGACATGGAAACTCTGAGTGCTCTCCATAAATTAGTCAGCTAATGATTTTTGTGCAATGGGCCACGCAATGATTTTTGTGCAGATTCGGAACAGTCACAGGACAGTAGTGGTAGTGATTGTGAGATGGACCCGGAACTGCTGATGGCTATTTTGTCACCCAATCAAAGATCCAAGTGGAATAAAAGTATAAGTAAAAAGAAAAAGAGAAAAGTAGAAAACAAAGCTCATACAGATGGTATCAGTGGCAGTAGTCAGCCTTCAGTGCAGGCTGTCAACAGATAGAATAGTGTTAAAGCAGAATCCCTTCATGCAGTGCAAACTTTACGTGTATAGTGCTGGCCCTGTACACTATATTATGTTACTCACCAGGGAAGGTTCAGGTTTCCGGTACTGGTCAGTGGGCAAAGGGACTTGTCCAGTAGATTCTCGTAGTCCACAAGACACGTCTGGGCTGTCCAACAGCTAAGGCTCCACTGCACACTTCCAAGGTCTCATCGCGAGGATCTCGTGGTTTCTCGCCCAGGGAGCAGTGAAGGTCTCTCGCCCGGGGAGCGCCTATTGTTTCCACCCACACCACATTCCCCTCCATTTTATAGAAGTGTGCCTTAACAAGAGTGGGCTCTGGCTAGTGCAGCCCTATAGGGTGCAACCTCAAGTAGAGAGGAAAAAAGATCAAAGGTTATTATCGATGTGTCATGCCCCTGAATGTCACACAATTAATTCACATCTATCAAAAAATGAGAGATAGAATCAGGGTATCTCCATGACTCCCATGATAACCATATCCCTGAAAAAGGTGTTAGTGACATGCATTAGAGGGACATAATATGCAGCATGCAGCATTCCTTACAGTCTGAGAGTTGTTAGGATATGGGCAACTGCATTACTATGTGACCATTTCAAATTAAAGCTTAATTCAATCAGCCAGCCAGAGCAAATCCATCCGACTGATTTGAATACTATAAACAATTTGAAAAATCAGTACGTCAGATCAGATCCAACCTACTGATTGAAGTACCTAATATAATACAATTATTTACATATTTACAAAACATTACACAACAAGCCAGATCAAATCCGTCCTGCTGCTAAATGTGTACTGCCTGTATATTTGGCAAAAATCAACCACATTCCTCTCAACTATCAGATCAAATCCGACTGCTCAGAAGGAATGAGTTCTGATTCACAGCATTTCATACGAGGTAGGTAGATCATAATCCATCTAACCGTATGCAGACTCACACACCATCCCAAAATATTACAAGCTACCACAACCAGACAGATCATAATCCGTCAGAAGGGTAGACAACATGCATTCTTTCTTCAGATACACATATATATGAGTTAGAGGCGATATAATTCCTTGGTGGCTGCTCTCGTTATTTCGCACACCATGGACAATGGTAGATTTTTAGTGCTGGCGACCAATTTTGCAGCTTCCAGAACCATTCCAGGATTGGAACAGGGAACATTGAAGGTGGTTGGAACCAGATATGGTGCATCCGTCTCCAGAACCAACTTCTTGATTGGAATTTGATGGATTACCCTCCTCATCTCCTCACTCGAACCCATTTTCTGCGTTATCCCAAAAACCATGTTGGGGAATGCCTCCAGACACGCCTTAACCTCCTCTACCCCTCCATGAAAGCAATGCATGTGGATTGGATGACTACTAGGGATGGTCCTCCTCAATAGTTCTAGGCACCTGTAGATGTGGAAGTTGGTGCTGATTTCTCCACGTGGTCCTCTACAATGAATTACAACCGGGAGCTTCCGCTGGACTGCCAATGGCAAGCACAATTCCAGGACCCTCTGCTGCTCCTTCAACACGGTGCCGTTAGTGGTGTCAACTGAGGAGAAGTCCAGGCCCAGCTCCCCCAAGCCAACCACTCTCGGGGCAGCCAACAGTTGTTCCAGCCGGCTTATAATGGGAGTGTAGTCCCTGTTGGAAGACACAAACCTGGGATGGATACCCATACAAAAATGAATGCGGGAATCTTCTCTTAGCTCCGCTAAACCAGCCTCAGTTTTCCACATATTTTCGAAGCACTGGTTGCTAATTATGAATTCCAGTTGGAAGGACTCTGGGGATGTGGGAAGCTTCTCTAGGGCTGTCTGTAGATCAGGCTGATGTGATCTAAAGAGAAGCTCTCCCACATGACAATGTGCATCTATAACAATATAGGTGTGGGTCTGATATGCTGTGATGAGATAAGTTGCATCTTCGGTCCGCAACCGAGGCTCCATCCTTGCCACACTCCTCATGGGTTCCACCCGTTCCTCCGGTAAGCTGCCCACAATGGCAGCCAGCACCCTCCAATGAAGGAGAGACATGATACAATTGGGAGGAGACACCGTGATATGCGTGGGGAGATCCTCGATCCATGTAATTGTGGAATGGAACAGTTGGAACAGTTCCTTGTCCGTGTCAGAAATGGCTGCATCCTGACCGTACAGTTGATGCTCCTTGACATATACAAGCAGACTTTCAATGGAGGAACACCCTACCTCTTCGGCCAATGTGGAGAGATATCCAGCCATGAGATTTACCCAGGCTCCCTTCTGGTCTTCTCCGAAGTCAGCCACTCCAGCGTCGTTATGCTGCTGTAAATGAACCAGCATCCCGGTCACCTGCGAGCACTGAAACCCGCACTGCCAACAGCAGGTGGATGGCGACACGTACCACGGGAGGTGGGCCTTCAACACATGCCGTTTCACATGTGATACCTTGGTATTACAAACCGGGCAGGGACGCAACTTGGACTTCTTGGATTTAGCCTGTATAGTCAACGTTAACTGGTGTTCCGCATTTAGCTGAACTGTACGCCGATGTCCCAGCTTATCCGGCTGGAAAAGAGCCCGGTCCTGGTATATTTGCGAAACATCCACCACCCCATCCACTGCCGGACCATCTGAGGGTAAGGTAATGCTGTACCTGCCTTGGGGACCTGAACGGACTTCATGTGCAGTAATGGGACGGTCCTCCAGCTCATCATCAGTCAGGGAGCTAAGAACAATCCAGTCTCCTGGGGGCAACTGCTCTTCAGCCGACATCTGATGAAACACAGACATAATAGTGCAGTTCTGCTGGAAATTTTACATTAAACGTAAATACATTCATCAATTTTCAGCCCACATAAATTTATACACAGGACCGATTAATATATACCAAAGCAATTCACACATAATATTTACATTAGCCAGATCACATCCAGCCAGGTAAGAAATACCCATATTCATCAGTAAACTTGGTCAAGGATTGATACAGTCAGATTATATCCGCCTGCAGGCTGCAAGAAAAATCAAGATCATAACGTGTCAATCAGTGGATATGGACAGATTACATCTGCTTAAGAGTACTCTCAACTCACACCTGCAAACATATCATATATACAGAATAATCACATAGCCAGATAAAATCCGGCCATTATCACCAGGTATGATTATATACATGATATCCACTGATTGAGATCATAACCTCTCAAATGTCTAGGTGGTACCACTGCTCGTCCCCTCCTGGTGGTGACTGTGGGAACTACAGCTGTGTGATTGACAGGGGTTGTCAAAGGGATGGGAGTACTAGTGATGAAATCATCTGGATCAAAATCCAGCGAAGTATCACTCAACTGAGTATTCCCATCCTGATGAGGTGAGGTTGTATCTGTCACGCTGTCTGGAGTTGTACCACCGCTGTCTGGTGTAGGTACCTCCTCTTCGGTGCCAAACAGATCGCGGAAAATGTCAGCCAATAAGGATTCCTCTTGTTATTCTTGGTCATAGGGGATCGTGACATCTTGATCTAATAAATCATGTCTCATCCGTCTTAGCCACATCGGGATTACACGATCCTTACATGGTTTCAGACGGTCATGATGGGTCACAAATTCTTTCCTACGACCTTTAGCCTTATAAAGTACTTCTGACAAAACTTCCATCACAATATATGGCCCGCTCCAAATCTTACCCAGTTTCTTTGATTGACCAGGCTTGCGTGCAGATTCCAGTTTATAAACTATATCCCCAACCTCATAAGAATTTTTACACAGCTTTAAATCATAGGTCTTTTTCTGTTGTTCCTGGGAGACATGTAGATGGGAACGAGCTATGTGGTGTGCTTTAGACATAATTTCCTGCATTTCCTTAGCATATTGAGGTGGTTCTTGACCAGTACGCTCCTCAAAGAGTCAAAACATCAGATCTTTCGGCCCAAAAACCTCTCTTCCCAACATTAAAAAGTTAGCTGAAAACCCAGTGTTACGGTTAGGCATAGCTCTAATTGCTGCAGCCAACTGAGGGAGATAGGTATCCCAGTTTTTATTGGAACTCTGTACACAGCACCGAATCATCTGTAAGAGAAGACGATTATACCGTTCCACCTGTCCATTTGCACAAGGCCTGTAAGGTGTGGTCCGGGTCTTTGTTATCTCTAACAAATCACAGATGGCCCTAATCAAGTTGCCATCTACGTTCTTGCCTTGGTCACTGTGTATAGCCAATGGGCATCCAAATCTGGCAATGAATTCATTCACTATCTTGGTAACAATGGCCTCTGCAGACTGGTTTGGTGGTGCATAGCACTCCAGCCATTTGGTAAACTGATCGACCAACATTAAAATATATACGTTACCAGCTGAACTTTGCATAAATGGCCCCAGGATGTCAATGTGGACCCGTTCCATAGCTGCTCCTGCATGGTACTTACCTAGTCTTGCTCTTGGCCACATCGTAGGTTTTTTCTGAGTATTACATGCAGTACATGACTCTACATATATTTTACAGTCTTTAGCCAAATTATGCCAAAAGAAACTTCTCCGCAAGATCTGTAAAGTTTTAGCCTGACCAAGATGTCCTGCTAATCGAACATCGTGACACTGCTTCATTACATCATCCCGCAGAGTAAGAGGCACAACTAAGCATTTTCTTGGCACAACATCTTCCCACCTGTAGAAGAGAATACCATCCTCCACAGACAGTTGAGACTTACATAGCCATAGATGCTTTACTGATGGACTGTAAAGTTGTAGAGCATCTTTTGTTAGATCGACGTTGGTCTCTAACCACTGTATGACAGGGCCAATGTCAGGATCCCTTAACTGATGGTCACGTAGATCCTGTGAAGAATAGCCAACGAACCAGTCAACATCGGTTGAGTTATCTTGATCAGTGGAGATCAGTCTAACTGCCAGCGGAATAACGTCATCGACGTCCTGTTCAAACCGACTCCACTGTTCTTGCACTCTGGCACAATACCTACACCCGTTACATGGCAACAGGGAGATATCCATGCCAGCCCTGTAACAATTGCAGAAACTTTCCGGGTCTGGAATTCGGGAAAGACCATCTGCATTTTGGTGTTTCTTTCCTTCCCGATGAACAATGCAAAGGTCGTACTGACTTAACTCTTCCAGCCATCTAGCAAGCTGTCCCTCTATGTACTTAAACCTCATCAACCAAGCCAGACTACTGTGATCTGTACGAACCAGCACTTTCCGGCCCAGCAGATAATGTCTAAATTGTCTAGTAAAACGGACAACTGCCAGAAGCTCTTTCCGTGTGGTACAATACTTCCTTTGTGTTGCAGTTAATGCAAAGCTACCATAGGAGATGACCCTCAATTTGCCATCCTGTACTTGAGAAAGCTCCGCTCCGATAGCAACCCCAGAGGCATCACAGTCAAGCACCCACTGTCCTTCCTTTTGTGGAAAACCCAACAGTGGAGCTTCCAATAATGATGACTTTAATAACTCAAATGCCCTGGTATGCTCTTCTTTCCATACAAACTTGCTTTTGGGACCTGTAACCTGGTATAAACAGGCAGCCTTCTCAGCAAAATCCACTATATGTTCCCTATGGTAGTTCACAAACCCGAGAAAGATTTCTACATCCTTTGTACATTTCGGTACAGGCCATGTTCTTACCGCCTTGGTTTTTTCTGGATCCACTCCAATGCCATCCTTGGACACAATCTTACCCAAAAACTTGACTTTCGTTTGGAACAGGGAGCATTTCTCTGGTTTTAGCTTAATTTTATTCTCCCTGAATCGTTCAAACACTGTCCTCAAGTTTGCAAAGTGATCTGAAAAGGATTTGCCCAGAATAAGCACGTCATCCAGAAAAGCTTTGGCCCACGGTAATCCTTGTAAAACTAAATTCATGAAGGTCGCTGGTGCGTTACAAAGGCCGAAAGCCATGCGTAAATGCTCGAACAGACCGTATTTAGTTAGGAATGCCATCTTATGACAATCAGCTGGTTCAATCTTGATTTGGTAATACGAACTGGCCATGTCCAAAGAGGAATAGAAAATGTTGCCTCCCAAAGTGTCTAAACACTCGTCAATTAAAGGTAGAGGGTAGGCGTCCTTGACAGTGACCGTGTTTAGTGCCCGATAATCAATGCAATAACGTACATTACCATTTTTCTTCCTAACCAACACAGGTGCTGATGCCCAGTCTGACGTAGAGGGTTGTATTACGCCAACATCTAACAACTGCTGGAGATGTTTCTCTTCCTCCTGTTCGAAACTGAATGGAACACGCCGGAGAAGCTGCTTTATGGGCTTGGCATTCTGAGTGTCAATCTTGTGTGTCACTTTACTGAAACATCCTAGGTCATATTCACTTACAGAGAAAATGTCAGAGTACTCACCCAGCAAAGTTGATAGCTGTTGTTGTTGTTCCGCAGTAAGATGTGTACTGGATTTATCTAACAATGCTTTAAAGTATTCTGGTACATTATTCTGCAAGAGATCTTTGTCATCCCTCACATCACTCTCATGTGAATAATCTGACCCAATGGATTTCACTGTAAGGTGATCATCTGCAGGACCCTGATCCCCCAAATCCGACGAACTAGCTGCTGCGGTATCAGTGTCAGATAGTACACGATCCAACAAAACAGCACTGCCCATCAGCCTCCCGGGTTTCAGAGTTACAAAGGAGTTGCCCACATTAAGTACATCAATGGGAACTCTGGCTAGACCAGGTACTACAATCGATGGTAACAGTAAGTCATTGTTCACTGGTACAGGTGTTATGACATAATCCCCTGGTTGTACATCCTCAATAACTGCAAGACCTTGAATCCTGCTATTAGGAGGGACAACCAATCTTTGATGGAGCACGATTTTGTGTACAGAGTGTTGGGTGGTTCCATTACGACACAAAGTTGCAGGTATAACAGTGTCACCCACTATAACAATGTTGTTTTTGAGATCCACTATACATTCCTGCGCCAGCAAAAAATCCAGCCCAAGAATGACAGGATCTGTGATTGGGGCTACATATACATCAACGGGAAATGTACTTTTCCCCACAGAAAGTCTTACCTGTTTGACAATTGTGGCCTCCATCCTGCTTGATTTAGCAGCTCCCCTCAGGATAACCCATTCTCCTTTAGTGGAATTCAGCCCGATCTTATTGGCAAAATCTGCACTAACAACAGTAATTTGTGCTGCTGTGTCCACTACGGCTTGGGTCTCCTGTAAATTGACTTTTATGGGAATTATGATATTGTACCCAGTCATAGTATTTTGAAAAGTCACTTCTTTGAGTTCAGGTGCAGAGGTTGAATAGTTCACACCAGAGTTAACAATATTCTTATTTACAGCATTTGCGCAACTATCTACAATATGTACAGAATTATTCTGGCCCTGAACAGCTGTAAGGGTTGTCTTATGGCCAGACTTCACAACCCGCTGTTGTTTAACTCTGGTTCCTTACCTTTGTTGGGAGAGGATGAGAACTTCTGGGATGGTGACCATACCGGAGAAGATTTAGGAGATGAGCATTCCCTGGCAAAATGAGCAGTACTGCCACACCTAAAACAAGCACCCTTGGCAGTTCTGGGTGGAGTACCAGGGGGTGTTCGCTGTCCCGAACTTACCTTCCCATCCATTTTCCCGTGCACCTCTAAGATGGTACTGAACACTGTGGTCATACCTTTCATTCCCTCAAGAAGAGCAGATTTGATGGCAGCCGCAATCTTGTCAACTGGTTCCACATCCGGTGTTTTGGTTTTGTGCCCCAACGTGGTAGCCATGACACTGAGTGGATCGTCCTCAAAGGAGACCACCTTGACCGACTTCTTGGCACCAAACACAATTTTGTAGTGCTGCTCATGAATTTTCATGAGATGTAAAGCCGTGTCCAGATCAGGAGGCTCCTTATTCAGTACTTCCAGGGCCACCCTTTGATGTGTACACGCCCGTAGAAAGGCGTCCCTGGCCAGATCGCCAATAATTTCATTCGCCCCCTGAGCGTCAGGATAGCTATCGCGCGCCAATTTTTGAGCTCGTTCAGCCAAGTCTTCCAGACATTCATCCGGCAACTGCTGAAGACAGGCAAGTTGCTGCCTCACTGTGGCTGATACAAGTCATATAGGTCAGTTGTTCCACATCTGTAAAACAAAGCAATTTGATCCCCTGGTGTGAACAGGGGTTTCTCAAATCTGAAGAAAAAAAAGAAAGAAATATGTGAGGGAGGAATCTTCAACAAAGTATATTAATAGGCTTATATTCTGATGAATGACTTCGCACTGTGTATGGTGTGTGCCTAATACTTGTGGATACCTTGCCAGCACCTGACCAGAAAAATTTTTTCTTCCTCAAATGTCACAGATCTAAGAACTCAATTTGACCGGCAGACGACCATTACTATATACACTAGGAGCTCAGAAACTATCTTAATGGAAAGTTTGAATGCAAATAAGGTCTAATTACCTCTTTCCCAATTGTGGTAAGACACAGTAAGATGATTTTCCCATGCTGCTAGACAAGGAGAAAGTGGTAAGAGGGAGTAAGATGTACTGGATACAGGGCTAGAGGTAATTAAATTTGTTAAGAGTTGGTAAGACATGCATGTTATGTAACAGGATGTGAGCAGAAAGTCAAATACTTGGCAATATGAAAGTAAGATGCAGCAAGGTGTTTTGGGGGTACTTGACAGAGATTGCTTGTCACCAGGTTTAGACTCTGCTAGATGGCTGAGTAGGTCAATTAGAATTTTGCACATTCACCAATTGGTTTCATCTTGCATACCTTCACCAGTACCAAGCAGTAGAAGAGATATCTTTATCAGTTCCTACATCCACAACCTCACTGTAAAATCACAATGTGTCATCACACACGCATTCATATGAACACATTTGCAGATTTATATTGATAAACTGACAGTCATGGCATCTTTGCCTTTCTATTTTACAGAGTGCACAACTGAACTCAAAAGTGTCAATAATTTCATCAAACACATTACTCAGTCTTACCAAGAGAAACAAAAAAAAAGAAAAAACAGCGCAGCACAGTTTAAAATACAAATTACTTTTTGCAGCCTATTGCAAAACATGTTTTTGTGATCTTTAAATATCACATTATATCTGTCTCAGTATCATTGTATGAGTTGCTTTTCTTTTTTTTTCCATCACCATAAGAATAACTTCGTTGGATCCTCCCATATTGAACACTTTCATCAAGTTTCAGCATAATGTGAGGGACATATTTGGAGAAGTTAAAAACAGCAAAAAAACAAAAATATGCAGCACCACCTGCTGAACAAATTAAGGTCCAGGAGTGTCCCTGTGCAATTTCAAAACAATTGGTAAAGCTGTTTCAGAAATCTTGCCAAAGAAAGGGTAAAAGAAAAAAAGAAAGAACAAATTATTAAAAATGCATACATTACTAGAGTGTAACCATTAGTCCAAACTTGGTATAAACCCAACCAAGGTAAATTCTTGCAAAGTTCTAAGTGGATCTGGCAGGTGGTTTAGGACAAGATGGAAATGTGAATCCTGAATGGACAGATAATGGACAATGGACGACTGACTATCCTGTCAGCTCTGCTGACTGATAAGTCAGCTGACCTAAACAAAATGGCTGCTAAGTTTGCATATTCCTTAAATGTACAGTTTCTCAATTTATTTGTACAGGATTAAAGAGCAAAACAAGTGATCGTTTTAACATATTCATTGAATTTGCAATTTTTTTTTTTATAAAATTAGGCATATGAATTGCCTCCAAAGCACACAAAGCTCTGTATTATCTCTACATGTAGACAGGAGAAAACATGGGAGATTGATCTGTTTAGCACACAAGTGCTGGAAATAAAACACGAGAATATTTTCACACTAAAATTTGAATTCATGCTGTAATATATATGTATTTTTCTGTATGACACAAGGTCTCATGCTACGCCTATCTCTAGTAAAATTGATAAGGAAGACCTATTTCATTTCTTGCAAAAAATTTTGACAAGTAATACACTCAAAATTTAATGGACATAAAGCTCAGGGGCACTTGCTGCCATCTTAATGGACTTTTTGACATAATTTGCTAATACACTAACAAAGTTGCCCAGGATTTTTTTCTGGGTTGTTCAATGTCTTGATCAATTTCAAGAATGCATAGTGTTCTCTTTTTCATTAATCTCCACCCTCTCGTCCTGAAAGAATACTTCCAGACATTTAAAAAATAATGACTTCCCGGTTTAGTTAACCTTGACAACAAAACCAAAAAAATCATGAAAAATAGCTTACTTTTTGGTTATTTCAAGCTGAGGTGTATTGTTTATTAATTGGGCTCTCCATACAAGTGTTTTGAATCATTTGTCACTTTCCAGTGGCAAATCCACATACATTGATTACTTTCTTACATGGTTACCAGTGTACAGCACCATGTGTGCTCCCCTTTAATGTACGCTCAGTACTTTTCTGGAAATGTTGAAGCATTCCTTAGTTGACTGGATGCAGTCTGTGTTGATCCTGAAATTGACTGGTTGCAGTTTTTGCTCATTCTGAACCATCCCTTAGTTGACTGGTTGTAGTTTGGTGGATTCATTTGTGGTGGCTTGGATAAGAGCTTGTGGGCAGAAGTCCTTTAATTTTATAGATTTTGGACTGAGACGTTTACTGTTTGAGGCTAGTTGATCATTCAGACTGTAGTTTTTGATATACAAAATATCATAAGGTGATTTTAGAGGCTACCAATCTGTAAATATTTTTTTTTTTTGTGTCATCATTATTTGTTTGATTCAATCACGCATTTCCATTTCAGCAGTCAGCTTGGTATATTTGTGGACAATACCACATGCAAACAGATGCCCTTGCCAATGCTGGTCTGGCAGTTGGTATAAAAATACAACTCATTGCAATTGGTTCCGACTAAAAGATTCAGACAGTATGCTTATTAAGGCTAATTTGTCCTTTTCTATTCAAACTTACCAGTACGGGAGTTGTCCATAGCATGTAATCTACATTTTAACAGCTGACAGCACAAATACTGATTTTTTTTATTGGAATTTGAGGAGTTTTGGTTTGAGCCTCTTCTTACCAAACAGGTTCAAGCACGCCATACAAAGTACAGTTGCTAGAACTGATCAAGACAATAAAATTCAATGCTTTTTGTATGACATTTCTTTTATTTGACTTTTTCCTTCATGTAAATATTACACATCTTCCACATATGTACAAACAATATATTTATCTTGTGACAAGCTATTGGTAAAACATCTCAGCTGTTTATGCATCTATGACCTATAAAAGCAAATGTGCAGGCATACAATGTTTACATATAAATCCTGTCCACTTTGGCAGAGACACCTGAAAAAAATTCTGAACTGTATTTTTGCTAAGAAGCAAAGCAAACACTTAAATAAAACCAAAAAAAAAATCAACAGATCCTCAATTGTGGCACATAAGTCTACAAACATGCTGCAGATATTAAAATAAAATTTAAATCCAACAATGAAATATGTTAATTCCTCTTTAAAAAATGCCCTGGAAATACTTAGAATAGGACACCATCAAGCACTGTGGTACCATCTAATCACACTCTCAAACTTGCTCTTTGTGCACCCAGTTAGTAATAGTAATTTTCATACTTCGGATAACATTTGGCCAGGGGAATAAATTTGGTCAAGAATGGTAAAATACCATCACTGTACTAAGTTATAATACCTGAACACAAGAACTAAATGGGCCTTTTGCATGGTTTACCATCTTGAAGCTGAAGTACATATATGTATACATCTACAGCAATCCTTGATACAAATGAAATTTAATGGTATGTCATTTCAGACAAGGTCTCTGTCCAATGATGTACTTTATTTTCTCAAACTCGATGTAATGAAGTCAAACCTTATACTCTGGGCCTTAAGGTGCCTTCTGTAAAGCTGCTTTACAGTACAAATTTTAGAAACACAAGAACCGCTTTTTTGCAGAATAGGGAAGACCAGGTACCAATCTGCAATGCAGCCAAATGTTGAGTTCGAAAATGTCAATTTTTATGAGAATTTTGGAGCTCAAGAAATCATGGTTTTTGGCCAAACACCCACACGGTTCTGTATTTACAACTGAATGTATATGTGCTGTCAGTCACACTTGCGTCTGCTAGGCAATGGGAAGTGATCAAGCTGCTCATTGCTTGGGGAGAACAATGGGCCAGTAGGCTAGGGAGAGAACAATAGGCACTCCTATTAAATCTGTTATTTTAGCGACTGAAACCAGCTATTATGAAAACAGGTCTTTGTGATCTTCTCCCAGAAAAAACTTCAAAGATTCCTTTCTGCATATAGATTTAAAATATATATTTTCAGACAACACATCAAAAGTATAGTAACAGTTTTGGAGATAAAGTCAAAACTGTGAATTGTGGATGGATGACGGATGATAGACCCTCACAAAAGCTCAGCTAACTGACAGGTCATCTGAGCTAAAAATCATTCCTTTTGCTTTGAAACAGAAAAAAGAAAAGCATTCCCAGACTTTAGATCAAAGTTTCATTATACCAAATTTGAAGATTTTATGTTAAATATTATGGCTTGTAGGCCGAGAAAACGTCTGAAGTGGACCCCTTTGCAATATGTCACCTATCACTTCAAATAACGAGAAAATTATAGTTTTTTTCTTCACATAATAAAAATATAGATAAATATCTAAAAGAAAATGTATCATTTCAGGGGGCCAACAGCAATATTTTAGAAAAGAAAGTAGATTAAGATACTGTAATGCTATATACACTGAGCTTTACAGATGGCCCTTAACATTTTTTTCAATGTGTGTGTAGATAGTCATATAATATACATATATACTAAGTGTATTTCTTACAGTACCCTGTGGACCACCAAAACTCTGCTCTTTGGTATAAATTAAATACGTACGTGGGAGTACACAAGGAAGATACTCACATATACAGAGCATTTTAAAAAATAATATATATCTACTTGCCCTGGAAGTCAGCAATCTTTTCCACCCAGAATATATTGTATAATTTGAAGTTCCAGAAAAGAGTGCCATTGAACACAATAGATGAATAATCTGCGTACACATATACACATCACAAAAAGGACTTGACCAGAAAAAAAATATATAAATGATGAACTCTTTCAGTGCCAAGTTTTTGGACTGAGTCAACAGCTTTGCTTGGCGTGCTTTGGGCACAATGCACCAGATATGTGCCAAGGAAAGCTGTTGACCTGGACTTTGTATGCTCTGGAACCATAGGCTGCTGGTACATGAAAGAAGTCTTTTCACAGGGAATATGAATCTAGCATCCTGATTATAATTGAGAGCAGTTCATCTTAAGTAGTCTTGACTTCAGTCACAGTTAGCTTTGAATGAGTTACTTAGTGGCAGAACTATAACTGGCCATGCCTTATATACATGTCTGCAAAACTGATACTTTTAACTCTTTTCCCCTTGCATAAAGCTGGAGTCAACAGCTTTCCTCTGCATGGGTTGAATGCTTAGCACCTATTCCACACCAGGTGAGCTGTTGACCTAGGAAATGTTACCTTGATAGGCCTTATGTACATTTCTCATTACTGTTAAAATTGGTGAAAAACATTGAAGCAGACAACATTTGAGCACCAGCTGGTTTTGACGATTTAAGGGGGACAGGGTAAAAAAGAAAGAGCTGCCTCTCATGTAACCTAGCAATTCAAACAAAAACGAAGGGAAACTTTCTGCCTTCAACACAAGGAATCAAGCAATCACACCTGCTCATCACATGTAGGCACACATAGCATATTACAATCGCTGCATATCAGTATTTGACTTTGAAGGCCATACAACTGCAATATTTGAGCAGCCATATATAATTATACCCATAACCTGCTACAAAATTCCGAATTATCTCATACATTATTACCCCTGATCTCATGATCTTGCATAGTTATCCATGATACTATGCAGTTACATATGATCTTATATAGTCATCCATGGTGCTATGCATAATGACATATGATCTCAATTGTTCCCCATGACCTCATATTGTTATCAATGGTCTCTTGCACAGTTACCCATCATTTCAGATAGTTGTCCATGATTTCATTAAGTTATCCTTACCCCCAACAATCTTACATGATTACATAAACAATCACCCATGATCTCATGCATAACTATCCACATTTCATAAAGCTACCAGCTAGGTCACATACAATCACCCCTGGCCTTGTATAATTCATTATCCATGATCTTGCGTACATTTAGTGACCCTCATCACATCAGCATGGACAGATCGGCTGAGAGGGCAACTGGAAAACAGTGGCTTCAAACATTGCCACTGCTGCATATGTTTTTGTTTTCTTCCTGTACAGGAGAACCTTGCACTTGAGCAGCAGACACAAGTTTCCCCAAGCTGTACTTTGGAGCTTGGATTTTATTTCATATAATGTTCTTGCATGTAATTTATTTTTGACACTGCCTGCATTGCATTTATATAGTCATTTATGATTGCCAAAAAAAAGGCCACAAACATATAAATGCAAATGAATGGCCTTAAAACAAGCAAAACAAAAACTCCAACAGTTACTATAACAATTACATGTATTCACAGTTACTGCTGGGAGACAAAGTTGCCACATCAAATGTGGCAATTCTCCATTTGTCACACGTGTTCTATGTCCTTCACATATGTACGGCAGTATGTCCTGGAAACATAAACAAATATAGTACAATAAATATTTCACCAATTACAGTTATATATACCATACATTTTCATGCTCAAAATCTTGCTGCTTCAGGAGAGTAATATACATGTAACATGGTATTCATAAACATAAAACATTGAGGTACCCTTTATGCATACCCTGCCTTTAAAATGATAGACCCAATGAATAAAACCTTAACATATTCCTGAATTGCTCGTACGTTGCACCGGCAGTCTTTGTATCTGTGTCACCATACACTCTTAGGAGATGGCTTTATCCTGGTTAACTTTGACAAGATAGAATCTTGTATACCCAGGAAATGAAGTTAGGATTAAAGCATGAAGATGTGCTCATGTTATAGATTTGTTCATCAAAAATGCAAACACATACCCAAGATACAGAACTGTGGATGAAACTATTACAATATATACCCAAGAATATAAAGTCAGTGTTTACAGCAGAATATACCCAAAAATAATGGACTTTCAGAGCAAACCATGAAAAGAAACCCATAATAGGGAACAATGGCTCAAAAAAAACAAGCAAACATACAAACCATGATAATGCACTTTTTAAAACCATCAAATGTACCCAAAAATAATGAAATATTTCTGAAGGATAGTAAACTGTACTGTACTATACTGTCAATACCACAGTTGACCAACTTACTAAATTGTATCACTGTATTTCACCGATACATTCAACAAGGATCTAATAAACAGCATAGTTCAATCAGATTGGAATCTTGGGACCACATTGTTATTGCCAAGCTTGCATTTTTTTATTGCCAAGTTTGCAAACACCCTGAATACATTCAGCTGTGAGAAGTCTCAATAAAATACTATTCTGGCCATTTAACTCTAAAAATGATTGTCTTTCTATACGGACGCTTCATCTTGTAAGATGTGATTGTTGTCTAAGGCACATGTACTAAGCTTGGTCCACCACACAAGGTTTGAATATCATTGGATAAAAATATCAACAATAGAACTGCCTCACAATAGAGAAAAAAATAAAAAGGAAAAAAACAATGTGGCACATTGACACAAAGCCCTAGGACCCTGGCATTATAATACGTCATACATAGGTAATACTCGGCAAAGTACTATGTTGGTACACATCAATTGTTGGAAACTTTGTTCACACTTAGGCTGCACAATATTTCCCTAAAGTCTCAATTGCACACCTGACCCAAACAAGAACAAAAAAGATTTTTACATACCACAAACTACGGCCATGCAAGTTGCCTGCTGAACCCACCAATCTCTTTTTTTTTTCTCCACTCCACTAGTGGAGATTTTTATGGAGCTTGGTGTGCTTTGGAGACAAGTGTGTGAGCTGCCACAGGTGAGTTCACCAGATCTTTCAGTGCAACATCCCAAGACTCTGGCAGCAGCCTTCCTAGGCACCCTTTGGATGCAAAGCATCCAAACTGTGTCACGGACCAGGGCCATTTTTGTCTTGGCATTGAAGGAAAACTCTGACAAGCCATATGAATATGGAAACATTAGCATACAGACAAGTGTGATTTTTCCTGTGATTGGCACTGTAAGAATCAATTCGATACTAATTATTGATATTTGAGTAAGAAAAATAAGGCAGCCTTCAGTGTCCAAGATCAACAAGATTGTCTAAGCATAAAATTGAGGCAGTTATACAAATAAATAAGTTTCACTCACTCTATCATGAAATTTTTCCCATCCATCACTCACGCATACATTCAATGACAAGTGTATGTTTTTAATATAAATCTGTTTTTATATTTACACATAAATAGCTTTTACCATGTTTTTCAGAGTATTTGGCTTGCTGTCAACATTTTTTCAGCATTTATAACATTTTTGAACTCCCATCTGTTTTGTAGTCACATTCTGCAATGCTATAGGTGTGGGCCCTTTATCCCCGTAATTCATGCATCAAATTTACCGAAGTGAAATGGAGGAATTTCAATGCAAGTTATAAAAAATTATATTATTTATGTATATGTTAGTCTAACAAACCGCACCAAACTGAGGCAGGTGTTTCCATGGGTTGTCATTTCTTGCATGTCCAGTCCTTTCCAGTTTTTTTTTTTTTTCACTTCAGAGAGAGAACTTGTTTCAAAACATTGCTACATGTAGTAAACTCTCTCAGTGCTAAATAGTAAACTGAGTCACCAGTTTTCTTCAGTGGTCCGTGGGCACACTGCAGACAAAGTGTGCCCAGGCCAGCTGTGCACCTCTGTAATTCTCTTCTCTGAAAACATACATGTGCTGGTACTCCAATGAACGGTCTTTCGAAGAGCAATTTTATGCTGGAACCATTACAACAATTCTGGTGCAGTTTTGTTGGAACCAGCACTACAGGAATGGACACATCTACTGGTTCATGAGCTCCCTGTTCCATCTTCACAAATATATGGATGCTCACCCATTCAAAACATCAAATTTACCTCTAATGAATGTATCACAAGTATTATCAGTGGAAAGAAAATTTGCCTGCTGCACACAATCCATGGTCTGTGTTGTAAAAATGAGTGTATGATTTGTTCAAAAGACAAGCCCCACCTTTCTGTGAAGCCAAACATATTTGTGGTTTTGTTAACTATTTTGCTCAACGAGCTTTTAAAAAAATGGCACCTGTAGCATTATAGATGCATAACTGTGTGTGTGTGTGTATATATATATATATACATACATATATATGTATATGTATATCATATACAGTGTGGGCATCCCACACCTGTTTCAATGTAACTTGAGAGTGCATGACTATAAAAATATGTAAAATATGCCCCTGTGCTTTAGATGCTATCAGCTTGTCCTTGCTTCTTACTCCAATGCAGCATACTCCATTCAACTCTGCTCACTGATAATTAGATCATCCCTCAAGATCAACTAAATGGGATCCTCTGTGTTGTCTCTACTAGCAAATCTCCAGACATGATACACACAGAATCACTGTCAAATTTCATCAGGTATAGCTGATCAACATGTCAAAACACATTCGTGAGGTCTTTTTGTGCAAAAACATGTATATAAATGTGTGTGCACGTGTCTATACATACATACTAACATACATATGCATCCACACACACACATACATACATATGTAGTACAATATCACCTTTTGCTGTTTTGATGACGATTATGGTCAGGTAACAGGTTTACCATTCTAGCAAGGTTAAAACTGCTTACTAAAGGCAGTTATCTGCGGACACACGAGTCCTGTGATGTACAGGCTTGCACTAGACTGTTGGTCTGATGTACAGGCTTGCACTAGACTGTTGGTCTGATGTACAGGCTTGCACTAGACTGTTGGTCTGATGTACAGGCTTGCACTAGACTGTTGGTCTGATGTACAGGCTTGCACTAGACTGTTGGTCTGATGTACAGGCTTGCACTAGACTGTTGGTCTGATGTACAGACTTGCACTAGACTGTTGGTCTGATGTACACAACAGCAAACCACCAACCCACAACATGTGACCCCTCTTGGATTATGGCACTCAAGGCCAAATATTAATTGTTTTAAAAATAAATACTCTAAAACAAGACATATTACAGTGCAGTTGAGCTTGTTTACATGCTTCTCTCTCTTTTCTTTTTTGGTTTTGTTTTTAAACCAGGTTGCCAAGTTTCCTGTGATTCACTTGAGACTTCCATCTGTCTGGTCTACACAATTTATGCCAATTTCCAATCATCTCTCAAGAATTTACTGGTATTTTACTTCAATATTACACCTCAGACTATCACATTTCCAGTCTTACATTCAATGTCTAAGAACCTTTTCCCATTAGACTGGTTGGCAACTCAGAAGTGTGTGTTTTGCTATCATGGACCTTTAACATTGGAGGATACCAACTGGTCAACTTTCGCTTTGAGCGTGAATCCTCAGATACTAACTGTACCTGGGCCGGCTCTTGCTAACACAGAATGAAGCAGTATTAGAGCATCACAGTACGGTAAGTAGGAAAACTCCCATCCCACTTGGTATCCCAGTTCACATTTGTACAGCAGTCCCATCTGCTGGCCATCAATAGAAATATAACATCACAGATACGCTGGCCAATCAAAAGTGCCCCTCAACACAAGCACCGCCTCCTCGGCTCATTCAGTTGCAGCAGCAGCTGTGATTTCCATATGAGCTCCTCATCAAAATCTTATCTCCTTGGTATGAAGCTAATACTGTTTCAAGTTCACCCGAAAGCTGGCAACATCATCATTTTCTGAGCACATATAATGACCACATCACCACAGCATGTGCACTGACTGACTACCAACACACTGTGTGCACAGCTCAAGACACTGTACTACATTGTTTATGTAAATACTACAGTGACCTGCACCGCCTTGAGATGTGCCCACATCTCCCGTTTTTCTTCAGTAAAGCTTCTTCCACTATTTCTGTACACCCGTCCAACACCCACCACTGGATGGGTGTTGTTTGATATTACCGCCACGTAGTTAACCTGTGTGTACAGAGCACTACAAGGGCTGTCACTATCCACATGACATTCAGGCAAACTAGGCGTCCGCTGACACCACTTGTTAACAGAGCCTGTGCTGTCCGTGTGTGTGCTGTCGTGAACGGTGACAACGCCAAGTTTGCCACCAAAGTAGGGCTTCCTGACTTGATGAGGGATCCTATCTTCTCGGCTTCTGTGATGCAGGCCTGTACCTGCAACGGTACTCAAATCATTATGTAACCAATAAACAAACTACCAGATCTTTCAGAATGCCAACATATTTGATGTTTTGAGGATTTCACACCTTTTATCAAGTGGCAGAACTGTCAACATGAGGAGCACAAGATATACGTGCAGGAGAAATAAATGTCAAAAAATGATGTCATTACCTACAATGACTTATTGAGTAGGCAACTATACATCAGTAACCTCCAAATTAACATAATAGTAATTTACTGCATCACATTTGGAGAAAAATTAATGGAGTGCATTTAAACTCTTACTAACTATTTCTGAAGTGAATAAAATGATTTTGTCATTTAGTCCCTTTCCATAACTAAAAAGTTTTTAATACAAATGTACGTATTAATGTATTAATTTTACAGAATGAACACTGAACAGGCTGCATATTCACATACAGGATCAACTCAACATTTTGACTGTCTTTTCTTCCCACATAAAAAACCCCTTGGTTAACATGGCCATGTTTTATCTGATCTATCATAACTACATACATATATATATATATATATATATATATATATATATATATATATATATATATATATGTAGGATTGAATGTACACAACAGTAGAAGGTAATCAAGAACATTTTGGTAGTATGGGTGGGTTTACTTAGTTGACAAATTTCTCCCTTTGACCAAATTGACATGTCAAAACATCAGTCTGTGGCAGTAGTGTTTATCGTCAACACATGGAGCCACCAGCACGACATACTACTTCCTGTTGACAAGAACTCATCAATAAGAGAAGCTAGGTTTATTTATCCCCTAGGTGGCAGCACCTGCAGAGTAGTCACTTGGCAGAAGTGTGGTGGTGGCTCTACTTGTGGTTGATATATGCTATTGGGCCTACACAGACACTTAACTGAACATTGTTGGTATGGAATGAGGATTTTTTTTTTTGTTAGACTTGCACATACCTCCTGGAATGCACACATATTTCATTTTCTTAGAATGATCTGCCTATTTCTTAGCATTCAATAAGGTGATACATTAAAATCAACAAACCTGAAGTGCAGTGGGGTTGGTAGCGATAGGTAAAACCATCAGGACCAGGTCAGCTTCAATGCTGAGATAGCCAAATATGTCACACTCTGGTACACTGACATACTGGGATAAAGTTGACGTGATATTTTTTATGGTAATGGGGCCAATGCGAGCTGTGTGGACAGCCTGGTCTGCAAGCTTCTGACTGTACAGAACACGCACTTCTCCCCCTGTAAACAAAACAGTAATGCCATTGAACTGGTACTACAGAGACGGTACTTATCACATGCAAAGTTATGCCAGTTTCATCTAATTAAGTTGGTCACGGTTAATACTCTTGAGCACAGAAATCTCCACGTATTATCTCTCCTTGGCACCACTGATCCCTAAGTGCCCCGGCCATTTTTTATGACCAAGAGAATGTACACGTAATGTCAATACTCTAAATTTTTCACCATTAATTATGCAAGAATAAAGATAGAATATTGGAAATACAGGTTGAAACATCAATCTCACACTGTGAAAAATTTCAATTGCTCAGAGCATTTAATGTCAAATATGGTAAGACTGATGAAGATTCCCTGGCCCATTTTGAGTTGCAGTTTTTCATCAGTCATGGTATCTAAATATGTGCAATTTTCAAATATATAAACAAAACACAATGTTCCTCAGTGAAGTCATTAGGTAACCGAGGAGCACATACAAAATGTCCATATGAAATCTTTGTTTTTTCTTCAGTAGTTTACTGACCACACACAGGGCAGCAGGTCCCAGGAGGGGTGATGGGCTTACAGATCCACCGCTCCATCGTGGGACATTTGACTTTTGGACACAACGGATCCACTCTGTTCACTGTTGAAAAAAAAAAGAAATGCACATTTCAAGGGGTTTTTTTTTCTTATAGATAAACAATTTGTGAGTTTTCTTTGTATGAAGTTAGAACTAATTTAACCACAAAATCATTAAATAAAGGTCAAAAATATTATTATATATCATCAAAGCTGGCAGCTGGCTCCACAATGTTCCATGGCATATGCACGCTGCACTGCAGCCAAAGTGGGGTGGACAGCTGTTGACCTGGATCTGTCCCCCAGACATACTGCTACTTAAATGAAAGGTCTTTTTTTTTAATGAGGAATAAGAATCCCAAGTCATTGTAATACTTCAGATGAGCATATCTTTGTCATGACTAGCACTGAAGGGCTCAGTCACTGGTATCAATTTCTACATCCTTATATCAGCTTCAGAGTGTAAGATCCAGATCACAGTGTTTCCATTTGGGGGTTAACGCAAACACTGGATCAGTTTGTAGCCCGGGGGGGGGGCCACTCCCTACTTTTTTAGGTGGGGGTGTGCAGCTCAAGTTTTTTAGAATGACCCTTCATTAGGGCTCCCATCCTACCACATAATGGATCTTCATTAGGGCGCTTCAATCACTTTCACAGCATGCGCCCTGTTCACGGCGCTCGAGCGTAAATCGTTCGGTCTTGATTAGGGCCCTTTGATTGTATCAGTGACCTTGGTTACGGGTCTCAGAAAAATTTTTTGACCTTCGTTCGGGAAATCTTGGGAAAATTGATACCTTTGTTAGGGAAAGTACCGGCGAAAAGGCACCCTTCAGAGCAGCACATCCCCATTACGCTCGGTATAGGGAGTAGCCCCCCTTCCCCCCCCGGGTTTGTAGTAAGTCCCCTTTGCCTCTAATGCTCAGGGCAACATTTTGCACTTTTCAATTATTTACCACCATTTCTTCTTTTTTTTCACACGATGTATCTTACCCCTGAGTTGTCCCACAGCTTTGCAGGACCCTGGGTAATCCACTGCTGTTCCTTCCGCCCAAGCCTTACATTGGCTGCTGTATGTCTCTCCATTCTGACCACAAACCTTGCCGCTACTGCTGCAGGTTGGCTGTAAACAACACACAACCATGCCAATGTTTTATCCTAACACATTATCAAATTTTTGTAACCGAAAGAAAATACCGTACTTGACGGCATATAAGTCGATTTCTGGGGGAATAAATTTAAAACTGAAAGTCATGCTGCGACTTTTAAGCCAACCACAGGTGTAAATTTGCAATTAGACCGCTCTGTGAGACTCAATTCCTGATCTCCGTATTCAAAGGCGCCATATTGTTTTTGCCGGTAATCGGCAGCCCATTTAACATTGATGAATCTTGGCATATAAGCAATAAAACGTACATTTTTTGCTTACCTGTCAATATTCTGTGTGTTTTTGTCATATTTACTTGAGGAAAAAATGAAGTCTTTAATGATTTGGTTCAATGTTTGCTCAAAGCAAGTCGTAGCATTGAGAGTAATTGTAAACACGCTGTTCCCTATGACCTAGATTTTCTCCAATGCGATTGGGCCACATTGCCACCTTGTGGCAAGATATGAAACTAGTTTCAAAATGCAACATGAAGATGGCACCTGCCCACGTCCTGGTTATGAGTTAAATTAAAGACAGCACAGGTGAAACTTCAATTTTCAATGTTCAAATTTAATTCATGAGTACCCATGTGAACATTTTATGTTGATATTTTACATCCGTTGCTCATCTTTTGTCACCGATGAAAGGTTACCGATAGTTTCCTCGTTTATCGTCCACCCGGGCACCCGCCATTTTCGATGACGATCTTGAATGTCTTTTTTTTTTTAACATAATTTTTATGAAAAACACAAGCTGAGACTACTGTCTACATTCATCTTTTAAGTAATAAGTTTCCAACAGAACTTTCTATGTACTTTTTCAATCTGAAATATCAATATCTTTGTCACCAGCTGGATGGTTACCGATAGCTTCTTGTGACCCTTGACGATCTCGCCTGGGGTTGGGCGTGGGGGCATTTTTCGGATTTTGGGGGGCGACTTTTATGTCGAACATGTCTTTGAGGAGGCTTTTCCCCTCTCCAAAGTTAGGGGGGGCGACTTTTACGCCCATTCGACTATTAGGGCAGTGAGTACGGTAATAAAACTATACATGTGAGTGCCTGGCCGTAAATCCTGCATGGCACAAGCTAGGATTTGCGAACTTTAAATACCTCTATAAATAGGCATATTTAATGCCTGAAGTTTTGCTGGTTTATAAATTATACTTCAAGGAATATAGTGTCATATGTAAACTACATGTATACAGTTTGGGACGGTATGGAAGATATTGAGGGTCTCCAGTTGGGGTCTGCGTTTTAGCACAGGCTCCGCAGTCCACATCCGCACCCGCATTTTAGTATGTACCGTCGTGACAATTCAGCAAGCTGTGGATTGACCGTGCGACAGGAAATTGTCAGCGTTACATTGCAGACTGGCCAATATTGAATGAAATTCTGAATGTTGGTTGTCCCACTTTTATTTTTAGTCTATCTCTTTTTTTCTTTAGAACTATAATCCTTTTTAATTTTTTAGCGCACCAAACGGTCAAAATTAGAAACAGACACATGTGCAAGATTTGTTAGTTTCTGATAACCTCATCATGGGTCTCTGATGGTACGAAATTCTAAGCTGTTACACTTGGCACGCTAGGGTTCAAACCATCACATTTTATCAATTTTGTGGACAAAATTGATAAAGTTTCTCTTTTCCGTGTGTTTTAGAATTTGTGGACAAAAGTGGGGTAGTTTTTTGCGATTTCATGTACAAAATCGAGAAACTTCATGATTCTGTTGACAGAATTGTATTATCTTTAGATTTCAGTGAACAAACTGTTATACTCTTACAATTGTGTTCTCCAAATTGGGTAAGCTATGGATTTTGTGAAATGTTCTTCCAATTTTGTGCACAAAATTGGACAATATATGGATTATGTGACATGTTTTTCAATTTTGTGCACAACCTTTGATCAAAAAATGGATATTGTGGACGAAATTGGAAAGCTTTTAAGATCTTGTGGACGAAATTGATAAACTTAAGGATTCTGTGGACAGAATTGATAAACTTATGGATGTTGTGGACGAAATCGTATCTTTAACAATTCTGTAGATCTGAAATTTCAATTTCGTGGACGAAATTGATAAAAGCTTACACTTTTGTGCACAAAATTGATAAAGTATTACAATTCCATGCACAGAATTCAACAAGCTTGTTGGATTTTGTGAAATACTTTCAGTTTTGTGATTTTTTCTTCCAGTTTAGTCCACAAAATCGCAAGAGTAGTTTAATTTTGTGGTGGGACTTTGACTTTGTGATTTGCTCTTACAATTTTGTGATTCCTGTTATGATTCCATCAACAAAAACGATAAGTATTATGATTTCGTGCACGAAATTTATGATGCTACACTTGGCACCCCATAGCTGTGGCCATGCTCAGAAACCGGCATGTAAACAGGAAAAGACTTCGTTTGTTTCAGTTTCTACTTATCGACCAAGGTGAGTCAATGTTATGATGAAGCTGCTCTGACAACCGGACCAAAGGATTCTGTTTATAGATGCAAGTCCATGTCATCCTGTCATTAGACCTGTTCAAATAGACCCCTTTAGGACCCCAGAGGGCAGCACCAGACAGTGTTATTTGCATATAATGTGATTATTTGCATATCAGTATATCCCTCTGAAGCTTTTACCATATAAAAGGGAAAAAAATAAATGCAAATGATCTCCCTCAAATGCTGCCATCTGAGGTCCTAAATTCCAGTATTTTTCTATGTGGACACACTGCGGCATGCTGGGTTGAGACAGGCATTGGCCATGAGACATGTTAGTGTCTCTCGGCAACAATGCCTGTCCCAACGCCGTGTGTCATAATGCCATAATGTCCATGCAAATGACTCTCATTCTCGGTGAGCGCTAGCACTAGCCAAAATACCCAAATGCTACTAAAACCTCAAAATGACTACTAAAAATAGTAAAAGGCAACTAAAATTTCCAAAAAAGTCTTTGTGTTGATGCAGAAATTCAAAGTCTGTGTAGGTCTTTCCATGTTAAAAAGGAAATTTTGGCTACTAATTTCAAAATCCTAGCACTAACCTAGTCATTACTTCTGTTTACCTTTCTTCTTATTTCTATGCTCCATTAATATATGAAAACACTCCATTTAGGCCTGTTAATGCCTGGAGTTACGATAAACTGGATGTCAACATGCATTCACATTTTGATCCCAGAAACAGACATGGGCAGGGCTTAATATTTACCTCGCAACAAGAGAAATAAACAAACAAATAGTTCTTATTTATCGCAACAATAGAAATAAACAAACAAATAGTTCTCATTTATCGCAACAAGAGAAATAAACAAACAAACAGTTCTCATTTATCTTGCACAGTTTTAGTTGTTCCACGCAATATAAACAAATAATTTTTTGGTCCAAAGTGCTCAAAATCGGTATATATATATATATATATATATGTGGTAAAAATTAAGTGCAGCAAGTATGCGTGACAAGTCAATGCTTTTTCACAAATGTCGTGCTTGCGCAATGTGACAGATGTGTATATATATATATATATATATATATATATATATATATATATATATATATATATATATATATATATATATATATATATATATATATATGTGGTAAAAATTAAGTGCAGCAAGTATGCGTGACAAGTCAATGCTTTTTCACAAATGTCGTGCTTGCGCAATGTGACAGATGTGTATATCAAAAGGCATGTGTCTTGAAAGCTTGGGTAACAAGGCAAGGTGGGCAGAGTCAATACTCTTTGTGACAATGAACTGACTATTTTAAAAAATTTTATGTTCCCTCTCTCTTTCTATCACTTCTCTCTCTGCAGGGCCAGAATTTCGGTGAGAATGCGAGAATCCGAGAATCCATTCTCGTAAGATTCCCCTAAACTTGTCTTTCTTTAAAAAGAAAACTAATTGACAAAATTCCAAATATATTCTCCCAAAATTTTGCGGAATTCTGGCCCTGCTCTGTCCCCAAGTTTGTGCAGTGTATTACTCATTACTTACTTTGCAGTGTCCATGGTGTGCCAGCTGTCTATTGCGCGAGTACAAAAGGCACAGGTTTGTGAACTCCTCCCCCGTCGTGTCACAAACAGGGTCGTGGTGATGTGGGTTACAGTCTGCGGACACTGATACTGCAAGAATGATCATAGATTAGGCAATCATTACCAGAAATTATGCAGACATACTCATAATTTTTGGTAAACTGTCATGCACTCATTAAGCTTGGGAACTGTGAACACATCGTGCCATATATGTTCATGCAAAACAAATGTATTTTATTTCTTAACATTATACATGTACATGTACATACAAGACAAACATTCTACATGTATTTCTTAATTTGTGCAAGTAAAAGCCTCTAGGATCGTGAGTAAATATTAAGCAATAGCACATTCATAATCATCATTTTAACCCTTAAAGCACTAATTCAAGACTGAGTCAACAGTTTTCCTCAGGGTATTTTGTGCACAATGCGCACAAAGTGTCTCAAGGACAGTTTTTGACTAATACTAATTTTTGCTTTAGACTAAGCTTGCTGGTATTTGAATGAAGGATATCTTCATGAGGAATTTGAATTTTTTAACTATTATATGTTTAACTCCTAGCACGCCAGTGTCGAGCGTGATCACACAGTGTGACATTGCTTATTGCACCAGTGTCGAGTAAACTCACTCTTTTGAAGCGGCTTATGAAAGGCCCTCTCAAATTTGCCGGTGTTGTGTATTTATTTGCAGGCACACACATTTTCTTGCAGAGAAACGTCAGTTCTTGCCAATGGCTATTTCGATTTTGGGTTTGAAATGAGTATTTTCCTTCAACGATGATTTAAATCAATGATCGGCCTGTTGTTTGTGACAATTTGAATGGTGTAACTTTGAAAAACTGCACAAAAATAGGGTGATTTCATCCTCGCGGTTATGATCTTTTTTTTGTCCACCCGCCATATTCTTCACATCGTCAAAAATCTGAGAACCCTGTCTATTTTAAGAACAAGCTCTCCCATTGGCTGAAACAAAAGTATTTTAGGGGAAACCCCTCCAAAACTGTTTCTATTTAAAACAGATACAACGTTATTTTAGTCGGAAACTACCGAAGACGATTCTCCGGAATATTCTACGTCAGTCAGGGGGCCGGAATCGATCACATGGTGCTGGCCGTCCAATCAAATGCGTCGTTTTTCTACCGCTGCTTTGTTCGGGAGTACTCGCTACCTCGTCTTGTGAGGTCTGGCTTGGAAGATGGGCGACATTTGCATGAACACAAGCGTTGATTACGGACAATTTGTTAAAGCAAGAAACAAAATTTAAGGCTGTAAATTGGTCAGAATGATGACATACTACCAGTCTTTGCGTACAATAGAGCAGAGGGTCCAATTTTTTTCACGGAAAGAGAGTAAAATACGCCAGCCGCAGGTAAACATGGCTTGGGAGAAAATACCGCTGCCACATGTGTTGATCACATTGACAGTTCATCAGTGACAGCAATAAAACGCATTAATTGACTATTAACTGCAGCAACAAACTCTACGACAATAATTTAATGACAATTACGACACACAACCGATCTTAAGCAAAAATTAAAAAGGAACCATCGTTCGTGTCGCTAACCAAGGAAAGTACGCGGAACGGTACCCATGCAATTGTGTTCACACAGGCTTGTCAGTTTTGATCAATTCTTGATTGAGATCGATATATTCACTTTGTTAGGGTGTAGGGCACCAGTTTTTGTTTAAATTGACAAAGAAACCACATAGAAATGTAGAGAGGGTCTTGCTCAACAAAAGTTATGTTGATCATTTTGCATGAATTGCAAAAATAAAAAAGTTCCAGCAATTTTACGCCAGCATGTCGTATGTTGTGCAACAAAACAAAAAAATGCCCAGTGGCTGGCTGTGCCAGATCCCAAAACTGCCCAGAGTGCTAAGAGTTAATGTTCATGAGAAAATGACTATATCCATGATTAGTCCTTTAAGGGTTAAAACTTTTTTTTATCTGTGCATATATCTACATGGAGCACACAGCAAATATAAAAGAGGTCTTTCTTTGTATTACCATCATAGTGTCATGTCATATACTTACTGCACTGATGCTGTTTACAGGTGTCACGTTTGGTAGTTAAACATGTCTGTCTCCTTGGGATACACCTGTCAAAAAAAAAGACATCATTTAAACCGAGTGTTCTCTGTACAATTTTCACACAGAGCACCGTTTAAGACGATGTATGTTGGTACCTGAATGAAGCCTCTTTCACTGGGGAAGAGTAAACAATGCTCATTCAATCTGAACAAATAAGTTACGTCTACAGGAACATTGGTGGCTGGCACAGAGTCAGCTGTGAAAAGTATGATGCACAGTGACTCACCGCTGTCTGGCTCCACATGGGTTGGGCTTACATGGATTCCTGGAGGAACAAGTCCCCAATGTAAACTGACTGTCCTTTAAGCCAGTGCACCTAAAAAATGAAAACATAACATTAATTCAATACATGATTTTTTTCCCCAATTTAGAAATATATGTACTGTATTTCTGTCAGGGTTGAATAACTTACACAAAATTGACTCAATTACAACTCTTTGTCTTTCATTAAGGAAAAATTGAGAAAACAAAATACTCTGAATTAAAACCACACTGTTATTTATTCATGGCAACTTGACTCATTATCACAGACTTCAGTAGCCCATTATGAAACAACAAAACTTTAACCCTATATGTATTGACAAGATAAGTGTGATAATGATCTCTCTTCCAGTTTCCAATGGGTATTCATCCACATCAAACCGCAGAGAAGTTCATATAAAACCTGCAGAATTTTACCTGGCTACACAAGCGCTGGGATATGTTCTGCCATTGATGCCACACACCGGCAAATACTGATCCGCACAGTTGCATGGCAACCCTGTAAATACACCAGGACAAAGTAGCAATTGCCCCACTGTCACCTACATAGGCAGGCTGCCCATAGGCAAACACACACACGCCAACATATACATGTAGCTGTCACTCCTTGAGACAGCACCCCCAACCCCACCCCCACCCTCACCCCCTTGGACACAGCAAGATGTGGTCACATAAAGCAGGTAGTTTCTCAATAGGGTTAGGACGATGTATCGAAATACTGCAAATACTAAGCACATACCAAACCGTATCGTGATAAGTTGGACCCCCTAACTACTGTGATACATCCCTTGTGTATCGAATTTTCAAGATACAATAAAAAGACTTCAATTTTACCATAACTTATGAATTTTATAGGAAGAAATTTAAGAAAATAATCCCTGTATGGAGATGAAGAGCCAATTAAACACATTTCACAGTCTATGTCATCAATTCATTGCTAGTGTATGTAGCCACCATAGAATGATTTATCAAATCACCAGCACAGATGTTGTGATACTAACTGAGGCATGTCAATTCAAAGCATGTGATCACTTCATACACTCTCGTGATAAATTGTGATACTGGCTTTGAACTGAAAATTGTCAGTGATATAGAAATTAGTAACCATGTCCAACCCCATATCTCAATGCACATCAAATAATGTAGAAATGCTAGCAGTGGGGACCTTGACATACACAAGTCCTCACAAGCAGGGAGCACTTCATTGGAGGATTTAGTATGTACCCACATTTGTGTCCTACTGCCTAACACACCAACCTTAATTTGACTATCAAAATACCAAGATGCATAACCTCTTCAATTATCAGTCATTTAAGCTCCAAAATGCTATAAATTGTAACCCTACTGTCAACTGAAGTCTGTAAAATCAACACATTAGAATCAGGTCCAGACATCTCACCTGCACACAAACATCTGGACAAATGATGCTGGCAATATTTTCATTCTTTCGTATGTTACAAACTGATTTCTCATCAGTTTACACCCACATAAAACTTTACTTTAAGAGGGTGGCCCAGCCAGTGTAAAAAACACTAACGTACTCCAGATTAGTAAATGTGGCCAGCATCTAATAGCTATTAGCCAATCAGGTGGTTAGAAATTTTGCAAAAATTGGATAAATATATATAGCATAAAATATTATTCTTCAAAAGAAAATACATTTTTTTTCTCTTTCTGTTTTGTCTTCATGCCTTATCTGGAATTTGTTTATATTCATACAGATTTCTCACCAGTGAACTTGGTTCTGTGCTGGGAATTTGTCCGTAGATTCGGGCACTCTCTCCGCGTGCAGATAACTTCTGCAGAATGGCAGAAGCAACGATTGCAGCCGATCTTGAACTCAGTGTTGTGGGCTGAAGTTGTAAATTCATTTTTCGAATATGCATCACAAGTTTTTGTATTCTCAATGTTTTTGTGAATCTTAAAACACTTTAAGTATCTTGAACAAGGAAACCCTAAACCCTGCCATGATCAGGAAGGACAACAACTTTCCTTCGCATCTGTTTATCACTGTGCACCCAGCACGCAGCAAGAAAAGTTGATCTGGGGATCGTCAACTGATACACGTCATCTACAATACACATTCGAAATGTTTTATTTAGCATCAAGGCATAAACCAGAAGCAATGAAACAATGCACATTTAGCACCTAAGTGATTTGATCGTTTCATTCTTACCAGCCCAGCTCAAAATAAGAAATTGTCTATTTCTGTTGAGTTGAATACATCATGAATTTACATGATTTTCATGAATTCACCACGATTTCCATGGAAAATCTTTCAATGAGAAATCCTTCTCATAGGGATACCTTTCTAGGGAAACCCCCAATCTTCCCTAGCAATCATCTGTCTATGTTTGGAATCCCCACATCAACCAGATCCATAATTGAACCGGCCAGTTCTGGCAGTTGAGTTTTTTTGCGTAAAAACATAGTATTATGTCAGGTCTCTTACGTAACATACGTTACTAAGGCCAGTGCCACCGTAGGGTATAAAAAGAGCGTGCCCAGTCCGTTACAAATTCAGCTACTGATGAGACCCATTTAGGTCGAACCGGTCTAGCGATTTTTGGTCACAAACAGGCATCCTTGTTTGCCATTCACACTTGCCCAGTCTGACTATTTTGAATACATCAAACCAACACAAAAAATTCTAAGAATGTAGAAATGTGTAGATATTCTCACTGGATTCTTCCCTACTCCCTCAAACTGACCCAAAACTGGCTGAAGGTAACATGTCTGTTTTAATGATTTTTTTTCCTCTACCTAATCTAAGTGTTAATGAAAAATAATTAAGGACTAGAAAAGAAGATTTCCTTGAAAGCAAATCTGTCTGGGTGCCTTCAAAATGAGAACAGTTTGAAGTGGTAAACTTTGCCATTGTTCAACACAATCTGAATTTTGTGTATTATGCTAATTTCCATAAATTAGAATGCTAAAACTTCGGTCCTTGGTTTATCGGATGTGGCCATGTCACAAACTTATAAAGTGAAGTTTGAATGACACTACTATCTGTAATAGTTTTGAAGTGATTCAAGACTTTAATTCTGTACATTTGCCTAATTTGCATAAATTAACAGCCTACAACTTTAGTTTATGGTTCACTAGATTTAAATTTCTTGTATTCATCTTATTTGCATAAATTAAAATTGTACAATTTTGGATTTTCATGGTTCATCGGATGCAGCTTTGTCACAAACCCATAAATTGAAGTTGAGTTGGAATGGCACCTTTATCTATTTAATGCAAAGAAAAACTTACCAAACCTAATTCTGTAAGCCCATGTATCGTTTGAACACTATCAAGTCCACTATTCTAAGAGCAAAGTCCTATTCCATACATTCGCTAAAAAACTGCATAGTTCTAAATCATTATAGCAAATTAATTTGTGAAAGGAACAAATCATATTCATAAAATTTGAAATTTAAAAGAAAGTAATAATAACAGTTTTGAAGCTATTTAAGATTTAAATTTTGCATATTCACCTAATTTTTGCACAAATTAATATCCTATAACTTTAGTTCATAGTTCATTGGATGCGTCTTTGCCACAAACCTACAAATAATTATTGAAGTTGGAATGGCACCTCTATCTATAATAGTCACACAGCTGTGCAACTAACATACAAGCACGTCGAGTGCTGAGGCAGACCCCATGGGACTCCGTTAACAGCACTGTATAAAGGCAGTCTCTCTCTCTCTCTCTCTCTCTCTCTCTCTCTCTCTCTCTCTCTCTACCTCTCTCTACCTCTCTCTCTACCACATAATTTGTCTGGAGCTTTTCTCAGACACTGTGCAAGCTACAATGTTTAAACTTGGCATGGTAACAGAGCTAGTAGGGAAGTTGACTATCCTATTTTAGACACAAAATTTCAATGGGCACATATAGGTTCGTGAAACCTGCCAATACATCAGTAATGGCGACATCACACAACCTTTGGGCAGACATTTCGCCCTAAGTGACCACACGGATCTGAATCTCAGAGTCCAAATATTAGAGTACATCCCAACTCCTCCCCGCCTAGTGCGCTCTAGATTGCTGCGACTAGACAGGGAAAAACACTGGATGCACCAACTACGCTCTATTGAACCTTTCGGTCTCAATATCATGGGGAAATGAGCTCAATCGCTCAGTCTTATGCTAAAATTTTTGTTGTCAGAGCTCCCCTCCCCATAATATTATGTACACTCACATTGCCACACGAGTGGCAATTCTTTGGAAACACTGGAATTCACTTCTGGAAATGTGCCTTCACACATTCCTTAGCCCCTATTCAGGGCCCCCACTGTAAAATGTTTACAGTGACCATTCAAGCCCAAATCCATTTTGAACCCACTGACCCAGTGGTGTGGAGCCTAGGTTTTCAACCAATGAAAACCCAAGCAGATTCAAAATTCTTTGAATCAAATCCTACCGTGGAAACCAATTTTTTCATCCACTAAAAATCCGCAGCTACGCTATCACAATACACGTGCATACGTAGCAACGGATCTGTTACCCCACGGTATAAATATAGGCCTTTCACAGTGTTCCCAACAGTTCCTGATGAGTTGCAGATCGCAACGAAACTAGTCGAACGTTTTTCCTATAACATCATTAGCCACAGCCGCCACTTGCCCTGTCTTAGCCATATTCTGCCAATATAATGGACAGTATATGAAAGTTGTAGAATTTTAACTTATGCTAATAAGGGGCATTGGAAGATTTAAAAGTTGAATATCTCCAAAACTATTATAGCTACAGATGTAATTCCAACTTCAATTTAGCAGTTTGTGGCAAAGCCACATGTAATGAACCATGAACCAAAGTTACAGGATTTTTAATTTATGCATATTAGGTGGATATGCAAAATTTTTAATCTTGAATAGCTTCAAAACTATTATAGATAGAGGTGCCATTCCAACTTCAAGTTTTGGGTTTGTGACATAGCTGCATCCATTGAACCATGATCCAAGATTGTACAATTTTAATTGACTCCTTTCACAGAACCAGCAAAGCATAGAATTTTCTCACCTCCAGCTTACTGGAGAGGGCATCGCAGGGGTGGACACTTGTGGGCATAGGGTGATGCATGTTAAAAGTACCAATCTTCGAAAGGGGGTAAGGGGGGAGGGGTTCAGTACGCTGGTACAGGTAATTATTTTTCTAGAGTAGGCAGTACGGAAAATAAATATCTTTCAAATTTTGGATAGTACGAAGTAGGTAAAAGAAGAGGGCTTCCAGTACGCCAGTACAGTAAACAAAAAGCCCCAGTAGGCCAGTACGGGCAAACCCTCACCCACCCTCATCTTCAATTTAAATTTGATGTCAATTATAGCAACATTAACATAAACTTTACAACTTTTTTATTAGTATGCCTGTCAATATTGGTCATGTACCAGGCATTTTTAATTTGTAGATGTTAGAAACTTTTTCCAGGCAAATTTAATAAGACCCTCATACAGTATCTGTGTACTGACCACCACACATACATAGGTGTCAATTGGTTTCTGTCACCTGTGGGCTTAATCGCCAGAGTAATTTGTGAAACCTTTAAACCGAGTACATTTTGGCAGCATGTGTTCATGATGCCACAGCATATGGCTCTGTGGGATATAACCATTCATACAAGTGTGGTGTTTAAAGGGCAAAATGCCACTGTTTCTGCTATGGCAGACAATTCACTCATTAGGCAAGCTTTACTACCCTAAAATAATCTTAACATATTGTTATAAGTTCAACATTTGATACAATAGTTAAGAGGCCATATTCCTTCCAGGCAATCATTGCTCAGTGGCAAGTGCCTATGTTAAAACTGTACAACCAAAGTAGTCTTACCCCAACAAGGGGGCTTTCTCTGGGCATTGGAGGTGTGAAAATCTCTGGGCACAGTGGTCCACCTGTGGGGGAAAGCCCTGAATTTATGCCAATAAGATGAATACAAGAAATTTAAATCCTGAATAACTTCAAAACTATTATACATAGAGGTGCCATTCCGACCTCAATTTGCAGGTATGTGACAAAGGCGCATCCAGTGAACCATAAACCAAACTTGTAGACTGTTAATTTATGCAAATTAGGTAAATGCACAAAATTAAAGTCTTTGAATACCTTCAAAACTATAACAGAAAGTAGTGTCATTCAAACTTCACTTTGTAAGTTTGTGACATAGCCACATCCAATGAACCAAGAACCAAAGTTATAGCATTCTAAATTATGGAAATTAGCATAATACACAAAATTTAGATTATGTTGAACAATGGCAAAGTTTAGCATTTCAAACTGTTCGCATTTTGAAGGCATCCAGACAGATTCGCTGTGAAGCAAATCTTATTTTTTAGTTCCTTTTGTCATTCATGCGCAGCACAGTCTCAGTATTATCTTTTCAATGATGGACACCAGAGGGCAGCAGTTTTGTTGTTTTAACTCGGTGCTTCATGTGCAGTTTTGATGGTTACAGCATTCCTACACACCGTACAAGTCTTACATCAAATTTTTGTTTTATGGAAAGAACTATTGAAGGTTTCACAAAATGACAGTTTTCACTGGTGTTTGTCATTATCAATAGGCTGTGTAGCCGTATGTATGTATGTATGTATGTATGTATGTATGTATGTATGTATGTATGTATGCATGCATGCATGCATGAAACTGGTCCCGGAAGGCAATTAAAAAAGGCATCATTCCGGCTACCATGGTAACTTACACAACCTTAACAAGCTGAATATGGAAAGGTCATTCCCTTGTGTTGAATGACCTCTGACCTTAATCTACGTGGTTAGCTGTGCCAAGACAGTGACTTGACCGGCATCTTTCAGACTCTTAGCCTCATCACCAGGAAGAGGCAATGATACACCATGCATATAATACACGGTAACTTTGTGAGGTGTAGAGAGACCTACCCTGAATGCGTCCATGCCCCACCAGGCAGCTGTCAGGCTGTATACAGGTACTGTCCCGGCAGTGAGTCAACAGATTACGATGGCCACATTTGCACACTTTGTGGCAGTTCAGACGACCTCCGACAGGAATGCGCACCATAGAATTACGTGGAACGTAGAAAGTTGAAACTTCACCCACAGCACAACCTGAAAAACACACCCCAATAGTCCGGAGTACCAAATAGACTTGACATGTTTTCTTCTTTCTTGCTGGGGTTTTTTTTTTTTTTTTTTTTTTTTGGTTTTGTTTTTTTTTTTTGTTTTGTTTTTTTTTTACTTGAGTGTCTCCAATTTAGAGAATAATTATTAACAGCTAAGGTGATCATATCCCCAAATTGACAATTTTCTTTAATCCTTTCCTGTCCAAAAGTGCTCAAATGTAAAGAATCATCTACTTTAATGGTATGACAAAAACTCCTCTTCACAGAAAACATTTTTGGTTTGAACCATAGATAAAACTTCTGATATCATTCCCCAGATCACCAGCTTTTCTTGGTGTCGGTTGGATGACTCAGTGTTCTTCTAAGGAGGATTTCAAGAGACACAGATTCCCCCTGTCGCTGTTCTGTTTTATAAAGATGGAAAAGCTGCACAATTACCTGGGTGACACAGGAAAGTTTTACAATTGTTTGGGTGTTTGCACTTGCGTCGGTTGACCACACAGATACTGCTACTGTTGCAGGGGTTCGGCTTGCATGGATGACTGACCTCTAAATGTGTACTTTTGTGTGGACTGGGCTCTGCAAGAATTCAGACAGACATGACATCAGTGAAACTATGAACACAGATATCAACTGGAGCAATGTTTCAACAGCTTCATAATGATTTTTGCCGAGCCAGCAAAGCAGTCAAGCATGTGCTGCCACCTAGTGGAAGAGTATTTAACTGCACTGATTTTTACCAGTCTGCCTGCATGTGCTTGGATCACAAGGAAATTAAGAACGAACAGAACTACCATTATGAATCAACTAAAATCTATAGCAAGAGTTCAAAGTAATGATTTACTCCTCAAGAAGTGCTGGAATTTTGAGAAAAACATCTTTTTTTTCTATCGAAAGGTAATCAGTGTGGCACATGTCCGATACCAGACAGAAAAGATGGAATTCAGCCTGTTCCTGGGGGCTCACAACACCATCTGGAAAAATTTGACACAGTGCCATGCTTATTTCCTAACTGTATTACACATATTCCCTAACTGATGCCCATTCTGATTGAAGGTTTCCATTATTATCTGAGCTTTAATTTCAAATTTTCAGGAGGTGCCTAATCCAATAAATCCTGGCAAGTGTTTTCCCAGGTGTAATTAATTAGCTCCAGTCATTGTATTTTGAGCAGGCAATAAGTTATCCAGGGCAATCCATAAGTCATTCAAATTCTTTTTTCTTTTTTCTTTTTTTTTTTTTTTTTTTGCAGCTGCATTTGTTGTTTGTATTAGATGACAGCAAGAAGTTTGCAGTGCTGTCTGCTCTAGGCCAGGCACGTTCTTACCTTGACCAGCCTTAAAAATCAACCTCATACCAGTTCATGTTTAGCCTATATTTGGACAGGAATAAAAAGTTGAAATGCCGCATCATCCATTGCTGATCGATGCCCCTGCACCCCCTAAGCATCCTGCCAAACCAGAACTCATAACAGACAAAAAGTAACCATGCAAAATATCACCCATTAATTGTGCAAAAACTTGTAAAATTCAAAACAAAAGTCTCAATATAAGGTTCTTATTCTGAAAATTTCCTGCACAACCTGGGCACTTAACAGAAATAATATGGTACATGGATTCACCGGGCACCTAACAGAAATAATATGGTACATGTATTCACTGGGCACTTAACAGAAATAATATGGTACATGTATTCACTGGGCACTTAACAGAAATAATATGGTACATGTATTCACTGGGCACTTAACAGAAATAATATGGTACATGTATTCACTGGGCACTTAACAGAAATAATATGGTACATGTATTCACTGGGCACTTAACAGAAATAATATGGTACATGTATTCACTGGGCACTTAACAGAAATAATATGGTACATGTATTCACTGGGCACTTAACAGAAATAATATGGTACATGTATTCACTGGGCACTTAACAGAAATAATATGGTACATGTATTCACAGCTTCTTGTGCACTGTGTGCAGGAAAAATTATATTTCACATGATGAACATGAGACACAAATTATTGTAACATTCTTCACAGGTTGGTGTGCACAGGACGGGCTGTCACTGAGAGGCTGGGCACCAACCAGGTGAAATTTCATGACAGTCCATCAGTAATCACTCTACTTTTCATGGAGATAGTCAGTCAGCTCAAGAAGACCAGGGCATCTCTGCCCTGGCAACAAATGACAACCCACCAGATGGAACTTCTTGCATGCTGTAACCAAGACCCAGTCAACCCAAAGTCCTCTCTCTGATCCTCCCCCATGTCATCCTACAGCCTGACCAGTCTAGGGTACCAAGTGACCAGTCTGGGGTACCAAGTGACCAGTCTAGGGTACCAAGTGACCAGTCTGGGGTACCAAGTGACCAGTCTGGGTACCAAGTGGAGCCTTCCTCATTTGCAATCATATGGGTGGCTCGGCAGATAATGTACTCTAAACATGGCAAATTGAGATAAACATTTGCCCTATTGAAGTGGGGCCCAGGCTCTTCTCTGGCAAACCCAAAACTGGTGTCTAGGGCCTGATAAAGTGGAGAGCAAGTTAGAGGAGACCTTAGGAGGACAAGTGAGCCAGAAAAGGTGGTGGTTGCTATAACCTGCTGGCAGGTGGAGCAGATAGCACATGACGGCCTCTGTCAGTATAAGGGTAACGCTACACCTATCAATGAAACTTCCCACAAAGAGGGCCAGTTTAGGCTCTTTGTAAACTTCTATCTCACTCGAAGAGGTTATGACAGCCCGTACTTTGTGTTTCATGATTGGAAAATATCCTCACATCAATCTGATGATGATCCTGTCTTGCATTTAGAGTTTAACCAACAGGCTACACCCACCAAACAGCCTAGAATTCAATGGGAAAATGGTTTACACAACACAGAAATTTTACAGCAAGGGCCATAAAAAATATAATTTTGTACTGAATATTTTTTCACGTGAAGTCGCGGCACACAGACAGCCTGAGTTTGAGCTGCCAATTTACATCATAACAACATGTACATGTATATGTGGCCAGGGTTCCCCTGAAGCCCACAGCAATTAACCACTTCAGCTGGCTTAAGCACCTGTTACAGATTTATATTAGAAGTTCAACAAGCACAGTTGACACTGACACACTGGACCCCCCCCCCCCCCCACACTGCACACACACATATGGGTCCTGTGACCTTAGTAATAAGATCTAGGTCACCAAAATGTAATCAGGTCAATAGTGTTTATATCAGGTTTTTTATATTTAAAACTTATGAAAGGGATAATTCCATGCATTGTTCAGAATATTTTTGTCAGAAACTTAGAAGAACATTCATATTTTACAAGACAGAGACATAATCTGTTCACTCAAATATGTAACAACATTTTTTTCTTCTTTTTTATAAACATCACGGTACAAAAATATGGAACCAGATACCTCTCACCCTTTGTCAAATACATTCATTATCCTAATTTAAACGTAAATTAAGAAATCTATACTTTTGAGTTACACTGTATGCAACATTGAAATGTATTCTTTTGTATTTGTGACAGTCATGTGGAGTATTTGAAAATTGCCCCATTGTACATATGTATTGATGTATTGTAATACAAATGTATATCATTATCCTTCTGTTTTTTCTCATCTTAAGAGCATAAGCCCAGCCAGGTTTCTACTCAAAATTTTGATGCATGTGAAATTTCACTATGTAAATATCTGGTGAATAAACTTACTTATGTACAATTGACATAATTGAGGTAAATTGGATTTTGATAGAGCCTGTGCGTCACGAGATCTTTTGCTTGCAAGAACAGGGCTACAAACAGTCACACAAGCCAAAAACAGTATACCCCAAACTCGGTTTGTGGGGAGTATGATAATTTATGAAAGTGATTTCTAGTTTGTTGGGGTGAGGTAGGGTGGGGGTTGGTGTGTGGGTGTGTGGCTGGCCAGTATGCAAAAACCCCTTACCTGCCACCACACTAGTTCCTCTATCTAAAAATACCATGACAGAGTTCTTCAGGAGTCTCTGAGGCTCAATATATCACAGGTATACCTAAGTCTCCTGGGAAGTGCTTCACTTTATCCTCTTTATTTTGCCCAAATTTAGTCTTGGCTGTTGTGAACTATACGTATACCTCCATACTTGACTAGGCCACCTTTAGTGTGCTCTGATTTAATCTTGTTCTAAAAATTCATCTCATATTAACTGCACATCTAGACACACTGGTCTCTCAAAACAGGGTTTTTTATACTCGTGACCTCTTTAGCTACATACTCTACTACAGTGATACCTGCTATTCAAGACCGTCCCTTCTGCCAACTAAAATGGTCACACATTGCAGGTGGTCTTATGTTACGAGTAAATTTACAAAGAATCTGAACTGTTGTGCCACCAGAAATGTGGTCACAAAAGCTAGGTGGTTTCTCTTGGCAGTGGCCTTAAATTGCAGGTACAAGGTTACTGTTGTATCACTACGGTACAAGGTTACTGTTGTATCACTATGGTACAAGGTTACTGTTGTATCACTATGGTACAAGGTTACTGTTGTATCACTACGGTACAAGGTTACTGTTGTATCACTATGGTACAAGGTTACTGTTGTATCACTACGGTACAAGGTTACTGTTGTATCACTACGGTACAAGGTTACTGTTGTATCACTATGGTACAAGGTTACTGTTGTATCACTATGGTACAAGGTTACTGTTGTATCACTATGGTACAAGGTTACTGTTGTATCACTATGGTACAAGGTTACTGTTGTATCACTACGGTACAAGGTTACTGTTGTATCACTACGGTACAAGGTTACTGTTGTATCACTATGGTACAAGGTTACTGTTGTATCACTATGGTACAAGGTTACTGTTGTATCACTATGGTACAAGGTTACTGTTGTATCACTACGGTACAAGGTTACTGTTGTATCACTACGGTACAAGGTTACTGTTGTATCACTATGGTACAAGGTTACTGTTGTATCACTATGGTACAAGGTTACTGTTGTATCACTACGGTACAAGGTTACTGTTGTATCACTATGGTACAAGGTTACTGTTGTATCACTATGGTACAAGGTTACTGTTGTATCACTATGGTACAAGGTTACTGTTGTATCACTATGGTACAAGGTTACTGTTGTATCACTATGGTACAAGGTTACTGTTGTATCACTATGGTACAAGGTTACTGTTGTATCACTATGGTACAAGGTTACTGTTGTATCACTACGGTACAAGGTTACTGTTGTATCACTATGGTACAAGGTTACTGTTGTATCACTATGGTACAAGGTTACTGTTGTATCACTATGGTACAAAGTTACTGTTGTATCACTATGGTACAAGGTTACTGTTGTATCACTACGGTACAAGGTTACTGTTGTATCACTATGGTAATTCCTTTCTACACATGGACTCACCAGCCCAAGCAAACACGTACAGTGACCATGACGTGGACTGCCTGATACACTACTGCCTCACACTTAACCTAGCAATTTCTACATTAAACAAGTTTCCGTTCCTTTCAACCCACTTTATCCACAGCTCAAACTGATGGCAGCAGGAGCAGTCAACAGTTATCACATACAGGTATGAAGTCAACAGGAATGGCCCTTAGCAACTCACAATGAAGGCATGATCACCAGAATGGCTTGTGCAGCAGGTGTATGGTGCACTTTGGTTGTGGCCACACAGCACACCTGAGGCCAGGGTGCACTCTGACAGTGTTGTGACAGCCACACTACAGCCAATAGCTTATAATTTCAGGGTGATTGGTGGAACACTAAAATAAGCAAAATTCATACACATACAAAGTGCCATAAAATCAAATTTCTCAAAATTATTTTCAGACTTTTAACCAGACTACTTGGAATCTGCTGTGCAAATAACAAATTTCCTAGTTTTCTGGACTCAATCATTCAATTAACGGAAAATTTTTCCTCCCTCCACCCCTCTCTGCTCCTGAACTCAGCATAATATTAGTCAGGCCATTTTAGCCCTTCCACTTGCCAAGTTTACCTCTCATAAAGAGTTTTATTCTTTGAGATCTAAAAATTTGTAAATATCAGTAATTAAATGGCCGGGGGCATCTAGCAAATTTCCAAAAGATCAGCCCTCAACCCAAATCCAACCTAAAATTTTGGGTCGAGTGAACTTCTTTCACTTGGCAACGAGCAAAGCTCTGGTCATGTCCCTGGCTGATTACTGTGACCTTGGTGAGTGAAATGGAATGAAAAGTGAGTGCATATATATATATATATATATATATATATATATATATATATATATATATATATATATGCACTCACTTTTCATTCCATTTCACTCACCAAGGTCACAGTAATCAGCCAGGGACATGACCAGAGCTTTGCTCGTTGCCAAGTGAAAGAAGTTCACTCGACCCAAAATTTTAGGTTGGATTTGGGTTGAGGGCTGATCTTTTGGAAATTATATATATATATATATATATATATATATATATATATATATATATATATATATATATATATATATATATATATATATATATATATATATATATATATATATATATATATATATTTCAGTTGTTAGAAAGCAAGCAAAACCGGTGCAATTCTCATGTTAAACTCAGACATTGCCCAAGATTTTCCTATGGTTCACACCAATTGCTTGACTTTGCCATGAAAAGAAATCTTCCTATAACATGGCTCATGGCTAATGGAATAACATGCTGTTACATCAGATTAAAAAGTATGGAAAGTTACTTGTCATAGCTGTAGTAAAAACCTGGTCCCAAACACCACTGACCCCAGTGTAAAATTAGCCTTACATGAGGGCTCCATCACCCTCCAATAAATGGATTATCTGCCTGTGCCAGGATTTTGTAGCTGACAGGGAGCACCACTTGCTGTGGTAGTCTGCAACTTCTGCCCTCATTAGTGCCGCCCCCTATGGGGTAAAAGTGCACAGGGTCTCAGCGGCAAGCTGAAAGTTAAGAGCCCTGTGATGTATACCTATCTACCTAGCCACACCTTTCATTTCACCACTGGATCTCCACAGTCTGGCAGATTCTACTATACAGCTAATAAATCTTCCTGCCCTGCTACTGTCACATTCTGAAGACATCCCAGCTGAAATCACCATCAGATCTGATAGATGCCACACACACCTTGTTTCTGCGCTCTTACATCCCAATAATGCAGGACTATATTTACCAATTACTGTAATCATTAAACAACCAGTATGAGGAAATGGAGGCTCATGCCAGGTGATGGGCAGGTCGCCAAGGGGCTCCAGTCGGGGACTCAAGGTTGCAAACTTGCCAACTTGCTGGAGCTTGCCCTGACAAGCTTTATAACACATCATGCAAACGACCTGAAAGTTTTGAGCACGAGATGTGTCTGCTATCGCCCTGGGTACACCTTCCTCATTACAGCTGAAAACCAAATGGCACACTTCAATTTGTGCAGCTACCAACTGAGACAGGATGCTGGCTTCAACAAATTTCCTTGCTCCTGGTGGAAGTGAGAAGAATCTTTAATTCAACACCTGATTGATAAAACATTAGAAGGCAGCACCAAGGCAACTTGTGAGTCTACAATGCTCTATAATCATATCCCCTAATCCAGCTTCACATACTACTCAATTAATATTTGGCACAAATCCTTCAGCACCCCCCCCCCCCCACTCTGCTTCCTCAAACTGAGAATGCGAACAACTCAGTGAGAACAGTTGTGCTAATACAATGGCATTTTACTGGTAATCTCCGGACACCATGCAAGATCATTCTGCCAGATAAAAGATGCAAATGGAAAATACACTGCAAGAGCATAGCAATCAGTGTACGCAGCATGTTGAATAAAAAAGAAAAAGACAAAAAAAAAAAAACAAAAAAAACAAAAACAAAAACAAACAAAAAAAAAAAAAACCCACACACACACCCCCAAAAAAATCACACACATGCTCAATATGTGAAAAACACAGACAATATATACACACACAGACTGGTACACAGAACAAAATTGTGTGATTTAACAAATTATAAAATGTTACTAATTTTCCCTTTCTCTTAACAAAAGCCACAAACCAATAATTGCCTGCCTGACACATCAAGCTCAACGCCTTCCTCCCAAGTGGAGATGAGAATACGTGGAGCCAGAACTGGTCAGCAGGCAAAGTACATGATGGCAGACCAGACTTACCCAGGTAGTGAGCCAAGGACACGCAGGGAGCCCAGTCCTGCTGTGGCGACAGAACGCTGCACAAAGCCGTGACAGTCAGTCCCTTAGGGAGTCGCTGGTAGTCAATACACTGGGACAGTATGCTCACACAGTCACGTCTGAAATGGGGCAGAAATTGTGTATTGACGCCTGCATCATAACAGACCATACTTTTGACATCACTCTGGTGCAGACAAAAGTGTTTCAAGGAGCAGGTAAACATACCCTATTCCTGCACGCGAGAGCCCATGCTCTGATAAGCAAGCCCACCTTGCTAGCATAAAACAGTGACAATAAGGTTACATATATTCTACATTGAACCATCTTTTTGTGGCATCATGCTTTAAAATAAAATGTGCCTGAAATGGAGACTCATGTCTCTGTGATTTGCAAGCCTCCCAGGTGCTCTCAGGCACAAATAGGGCTCCCTCAAAATAGCAGATTTATGAAAACATGTAAACAATATACTTGGACACACATTGCTGCCAAGTACATATATCAAAGCAGACTTGAGCAGCTATGTAGACTGAAAGCTATCTTCAAAGACTGTGCCCAGGGGATGAACAAATAGTGGTCTCTCAAGACATGTGGTCTCTCATAGCAGGTATAGATAACATGAGCAGAATGGAGCAAAGTATTTAGAAAAAGATGGTCTGTGAATACAGGTGGTCTCTCATTGGACTGGACTCCAGACAGGTACCTCTGTACATTATATATTCATGAGAAAGGGTCAAAGTGCATACTGTAAGTTGCTTTATTTTCACTTTTAAATCTTCATGCCTGTTGTATTTTTGACATTTCACTGTAGTTTTTAATTTTACTATTTTGAATGCAATTCCTATTCAAACAGTGTTAAAATGATAATTCACTGTGTTTTTATTTTCACGTTTTTGTGCCACACGTGAAATAAGCAAAAATAAGAATACAGCAAAATTAGAGCAATTTACAGTATACGATGGTCCAGGACTAGACTATACAACAGAAATGTCAGACTGTGTCAATGTTTTAAAAGACCAGTGACTGTCCATGTTGTCATCCTTCTTACATGACATCCCATAATGCCTTCCACAGCCGTTGTCATTTTGACAAGAGTTTAAAGGTCATGACCTGAGTGGTCATATGCAGACAAACACAACTACATTTTCCTTTTTCTTATAAATCATTTTTTCAACTGCATGTGTAAATCAAGTCAAAACCACTGGCGGGCTTACCATTCAAAGCTCACCAACCATGTCATCCATCAGGCGCATATTTTCAACAAGAGGGCTGTGTGAACAGCCCGTGCCTCAGCTGATCTTGACCCCGGGAGTGTCTATGAACGATATCAAAGCAATTGGGTGAGCGGTTTCAGAGGTGAAGAATTTTGAAGGTTTGCCCCAAAAAAGAACAAACAAATTCATAAAAAATCCAAAAATCAATAGAGCATGACCATTTGAACACACTTGATAGAGATCCACCCAAGGCACATCCCCACCAAGTTTGAAGTAAATCTGGTCAATATTATTAAAGTTATGACCATTACAAGAAATTCCCATGTTAAACTTTCCAATTAAAACTTTTGTAGAGATTTTTGAAAAAAAATCATAAAAAAATCCAAATTCATTGGAACATGACCATTGGAACAAACCTGGTAGACACCCACCCAAGGTACATTGCCACCAAGTTTGAAGCAAATCTGGATGATGGTTTTGGAGAAGAAGTCGAAAATGTAAATTAGCATTAGAATGCCGATTGACTTACATGGTAATCAATAGTAAAGGTGCATTAAAAAAAAAAAATAAAATCAATGGAGCGTGACCATTTAAACAACTTGGTAGAGATCCACTCAAGGTGTATCCCCACCAAGTTTGAAGTCAATCTGGATGACAGTTTTGGAGAAGAAGTCGAAAATGTGAATTAGCATTGGAATGCCCATTGACTTCCATAGTAATCAATAGGAAAGCTGCATTGACCGACAAGTACCAGAATTGAAAAAATCGTTAAAAATCAGGAATCCGCAGCATTCCCGCATAGTGAACAACTTTGTTTGACCCTTCTACAAGGAACATATCCATCATGTTTCAGCTTAATCTGAGTGACGGTTCTGGAGAAGAAGTCGGAAATAGCTATAACACACAAAAATTCATCAAGAATTAGGAAAAAATTGTAGCGCCACCTGGTGAACAATTAAGAACTAGGAGTCCCAGGGAGTGTTCCTGTGTGATATCAAAGCAATTGGGTAAGCGGTTTTGGAGAAGATTTTTTAAGATTTACCCAAAAAAGAACCAAAAAATTCATTAAAAATCCAAAAATCACTGGACCGTGACCAATTGAACAAACTTGGTAGAGACCCACCCAAGGCACATCTCCACCAAGTTTAAAGTGAATCTGGCTGACGGTTTTTGAGAAGAAGTCGAAAATGTGAATTGTGGACGACGGACGGACGACGGACGGACGACAGACGGACGGACGGACGACGGACGGACGGATGGACGACAGACGGACGGACGGACGGATGACGGACGGACGGACGACGGACCCTCAAAAAACCTCAGCTGACTCACAAGTCAGCTGAGGTAAAAACTAATTTTCCTTTTATTCTGGTGGCAAGCCAGTAACCATGGGGACTTTTTTTCCCAAAATTGCACGTGTTCCTGTGATTCCTGAGCTACAGACAGGAGTCTGACTGAGCATTTTACCACTGCCACTTGTTGAACTTTTTTTTGGGGGGGGGGGGGGGGTGAGGGCCCTGTCAGACCTCTGTGGTTACAATGTATATAATAGAGCTGTCAACTGTGACTGAAATCCACCCATTATCAATAGAAGTACCATTAAGTGGAACATGAGCCCCTGATATAATGATATAGGTGAGTTATACTTTCAATAGGGCTGCAACATGTGCTTTACATGCAAGTCCCTCAAGTTTGTGAATTCATGTTTCTCTTCCTTCAGTTCTCAGACACTGCTACATAGAGCTTGCACAACACCTTAATTATTTCCACTACGGACTACAAAATACACATGGGAAGACTTTGCTTCAAGCTCTTTTTTTTTCAAAGAGTTTTCAAATTCCTGGTATTCTTTGAACTTCCAATGATTGAGTAACGTACATATGATATATTTCTGGTGCTCTGATGTAGATGTCTTTTAGAAATAATCAATACAAACTAATTGCCTTCCACAGGTGTATTAGAGTGACTTTTTCCAGGGGTTCAAAATAAATTTCCCAGTACACCATATTAAAAGCATTTCAGTCACGCATACATATACCTATGGCAGACCCTAGTGTTACAGATATACCTAGCACACCTTGTCAATTACTCAGGTGCACAAGGTCACTTGAGATGACCCCTTCAGAAAGTACCCATCAAGTTCTTGTCGCCAACCATTTCATGACACCGGAGTCACCCAAGCATTATAACAAAGTACCATCTCAATCTTTGTGGTCCGCCTTGTCAGAAAACCTGCCCCCACATTACCGTATCATCATCACATGCCCACTATAAGGATCAAAGCTATTCCATACAGGATGCCAGCCCCTCATTTTACGCTCCTTGAACACAAGTGTTGCTGGAGGCCTGCAGGGTCGCTCAGGACACCACATACTAATGAGTCACAATGTATGCATTTGGTTCACCACAAAAGAGCACCAGATAAATACCCTCCGCAAAACATACATAAATGAAGACAGACACACAGGCTGATTGGTGTATTAATTTTGGGGGACAGAAATTCTGGTGCAATGCTGTCCCGCCCTCCACAAGCTGTGGATGACAAGCCTCCACTTCACAACAAGCAGCCGTTTACAAGACTTCAACCACACGATCCTCCACCAGTGGCTTTCAAACCAAATGGCTGTCACAACATGACCTCAGAGGGCCAAAACACCACCCCCTTATTCCATTTACTCCTTGGCAGACCCCACCGCATATATGACAAGCTGACAGCACTACCATAGAGTTTGTGGTTGCCACCAGGCGCCCTAATTGCAAACTTAAGTATCCTTCTATCTGAAACTTTTTTTGAGGTGTCAGATTTTCCTCTTTGGCATTTTGGTTACGACAAGTTGAGGTTCAATAGCCATAAAGCCTGCATTGTATGTCATCATAACATGTCATGTCACATGTCAATGTTACTCTGAAATGCTATAATTCAGAAACAGGATGGCTGGTTACACTGCAGTTGTCCCACTTTCATATTGTCTATCCGCTCTTTTTTTCTGCTGGGCACACACCAGGGTATGTCCACGTCTTTTTTTTTCGGTCTGCTTCTCCAAGGAATTCAGCTGAATACATAAGGTAGTAAAGTACTAGATGTTTCATCCCATGTGTACCTCACTAGCTTCACCCTGTATGGCAAGTCACTTCCTGGAGGTTAAAAGATGGTCATTTTGTCTCTTGCTCTCTGCGCAGTCAATTTGATTTCCTTCTAGTTGATATTAAGGATATACACTCTGATCATGTGACTTACAAATTTTCCCTTTTGTAATATTTGTGTATAACATGCTAAAAACTTGCAACTTCCATGTATAACCTTCAAATTTTTTGGAGTAGGAATGCAAACTGTGGCTGCTCGGTAAAGATTAGGCTCTGACTCGGCTGTTCTGTGTGGTTTCTGCTTGGCATCACTTAATCCTCTGAACTCCGTCCATGAAGGACTCAGTTATACCTTAGCAAGTGAGCTACTTGTATTGCCAGCAGTACCTGCCTTTGTTTCTTATCCTATTAGTGATAGGCCACCAATCACAATTCCTTTCAAACAATCAGGGTGCAGCGAGGAAGCCACACTCAAACACCTCTGTGACAATTAAGTAGAAAGGACTGGTTCAAGGTGTGTCATTTTGGGCCAAAAAAAATTCTACAAACACAAAAGCTTTGACATTTGAAACAAGAAAACAGTCAGACGACTCATGCAGTGAGATACCCTCTGGATCAGCTAGGTTTCCCGGTAAACAAAGGCCACGTCAACCATGCAAATCCAACTGAAGGCAGCATTTCCCTTGAAGGCCCTTTTCCCAATGTCAAAAGCAGCCCAAGGATGGCTTTGAAATGTCACTGCTTTCTCAGCTTTGCTTGTACAGACTTAAAATTTGTTGTAATTTCATTGTTTTTCCAGCTGAGCACAGATGAGGGTGTGTCTATGCCAACTTTATAAAACTAGAGGGCTGCGTGAACAGCCCGCGCTCAGCTGACCTAAGCTTGTCCCACAAAATCAAGGTTGCAACTGAATAGACCTATGTTGAGGTTTTAAGCTGAGCTAAAAATTGCAACACCACCTGGTGCACAAATTAAGAACTATGAGACCCTAGCAGTGTTCCTGTGTGATATTAAAGGAAGGCACTCCTTACGTTGTATTATACATCATTGGAAAGGATTTTTCATCAGGATTTCATATCTGATGTTTATTTTATTAATTTTCACAAATTTCCGATGTTTATTGCCAAATATTAAAACCCCCACATTACCAGCAGTTCACCATTACGCGAAGCCAGTCGAGATGTCGGACCAATTAGAAGCTACTATACAACTGGCCAATCATAGCCATCGGTTGATAACGAAGCCAAGCGCACCACGATCATTGTTAAACACAAAGCCACTTCAAATTATGAAAATTGTTTCCGAGGTCGTTATCGACATAAAGAATATGCATATGTTATGTGTTTCAATCAAATCAATTATTATTTATCAATGTATTTACTCCGTTCATGATAATCGGTCGTAAATCGTGACCGTGTAACGTGAGCGATAATATGAGCTCCGGGAGTTATCAAACGATCGGAATTCGTCACGCAGCTTGAAGTGCGCTGAACACAACTTCGTGCTTTTGTATGCTGCCAATACTTCTTCTGGGATTTTCATAATAGCATTCCATTTATCTGCTAATGATGTGTCTTTTGGCCAAGAATGAAAATATCTTTCTGGATATTCGGTGGCTGTGCCACCGCACGAAACACACCTTGGCATTTTCGTCTGTTCGCAGTCAATGAAAAACTTGGAACTCTCTACCGCACGGAGGTGTAGAAGGCTGCAGAATACCGCTGTTTCCAAATTTGGCTATAAATATGTCCAAGATCGCGCGAGGAAAGACGTGACATATCGTGACTCGTAAACGTTGCTTTTTTCTCGCTAAAACGAGTTATTAAAAACAGTTTTAAACAACTGCTGCATATACATTGACATATATTATTAGTTTTCGTTACATTTCCGACCACTTCAATTTGAAACTAGGAGTTTATTCTCATCAAGTAAAAAAAACTAGGTGCAGAAGTAGGACTCCCGTGATCCGCGAAATCGCCTTTGATCTTCCATAGGTTTGCCGCTTCCGGTAATTTGACAGGTAAAGCTGATTTCAGCAACATTAAAATGCAGATTTTAGAAATATGGAATAAAATATAACTAAACCATTTTACATGTGGTAAGTGCCTGACATGAAGTTCCCAAAACACTTAAAATACAACGTAATGAGTGCCCTCCTTTAAAGCAATTGGGTGAGCCGTTTCAGAGAAGAAGGATTCTATACATGGCTGGGTGATTTGTAAACCTGTGTCATAACGTATCAAATATCCTTTACTCACTAAACACAACATCTTCTTCCGTGTTCGCTAGCAGTTAACTGTGTCTTAAAACCACTGTCTACTTCTACAATGTGATGGGTTATCCATGGCTTTAAAATCATAGATTTTACACCCTTTTTTCCCACTGCAACAGAGAATAATGTAAAACAACTGAGAGGCTGATGGACCAACACCAACAGTCATGAAATTGTCCCGATCAAGTTTGCCATGAAACCCAGGTGCAACCTTGACAAGATAATTTTCCAAGCTTTATGAGCCAGGTGGAACTGCCCCTTAACCCCCTGGGCATCAATATCATGCAAGGTGTCTTTACTAAGCAGGCAGCAGGCATACTCACTTGCAAATGCTGGTGGTGTGAGACCTACTGTGGCAGGGTTTCAGCTGTAAGGCACATGCAATAGCCTTCCACATCTCTGGCTTACATTTCCCTATATCTGAAGACAAAAAAACAAAAAGTATACATTATATATAAAGTCACAGCAACAGGACTCAAAATCATAATGCAAAAAAAAGCTTCTGTTAAATTCCATTGAAATTTATATTTTGTGAGTAAAATGATCTACTTTATTTATACTTCCACCCTTAAAGCAATTACAAATTATAAGAATGATGTTGCACCTTATCCACAATTTTTCCTAAATAAAAGCTTTCTATTATAAAAGAAATTTTGGAAAAGTATTGAAGCTAATGGCAATTTCCACTTAGGAACTTTTGAACGACTTGCGCAAGCCAGTTTTTAATATAATTGGAACTTACTTCTGACTGGAATAGCTCTGCCAGGTAGTGGAATGGCTCCTTTCTTCCAGATTCGAATGTCATTCTCTGCTGCTGCGTCTGCCCTGGCATTGCAACTTCGAAATAGTTGGGTCGGGCGATGATTAAAATGAGTGCAGTAATTGAGTGCGGTACATCCTAACTGGCAGGGTTCATCCACTGTCACAAACCAAATTGATATCAGATTAATCCCTGAGAATACTTTTGATTCAATAAGGAACTACTAAAAATTTCCACATTTTGGTCTATAAGTTACATAATATTATAGGTGCCATCAATATCAAACTCTACCTCCAGTTTTATGCCATATGTAAGTTACCAAAGTTACATGGAGGTAACTTGAAAACTGTTTAGTGTATCACATTCCCCAAAAAGTTGATGGTCTGATGGACAGACATAATGGATCATATTAGCTCTGCAACCTTAGGTCAGCAGAGCTAAAACTTAAATAAAACATATGCTAGGTAACATACATCTTAGCAACACATTTTTTCCAATAACAAACAAAAGCACCAAAAACTGTATTAAATACTCTTAAGCTTGGTAAAATATACAGTGACCAGGCAGCACAGTATGACACAGGCAGCCATTGGCCATTTGCAATTCAAAGCCATCATAGTAGATTTTAGTCATCATTACTTCAATCACATTAGTGCACATAAGAAAAATATAAATGCCAGAACAAACTACCGTGATAATGAAATCTTGTCCTAATACACATGCACATGTACAGGGCTTTTCATTTTATTACAGAGTTGGAGGTGGACAGCATGAGTAGGAGCCAGAGAAATATGCCGAGCAAAGTGAGGTTTAAAAAATTAAATCTGGTGTGAGCTTCCGGGGACCTAGGTGGCCCTCTGGAAGCTCACACCATTACACATGCAAAAATATGCATTCTAGCTGTCTTTCAGGACCTTTTTCAGTGTTTTAGACAGACAAAAAAGCTCCCAAAGTATAGGCAAAACACACGTTTTATGTCACTTGAAACTTCATGAAGAGATAAAATGCCTGTTTTCAGATTGCTTCAAATTTCTGCTTGTCACTTTGATAGTAAAGATTTTAAAAATTTCAAAAAAAGAGAAAATTAATGTTTTGAAAATTTGCCATGAAAACTGTGAATTCTGAATTATCATGTATTACATGGTAAGTAGGTCACTCAGAATTTCAGGGTAAAATTAAAGTAATATATATTTCCCTCATTTATCATAATCAGAACAAAATACTATCTTCACAGTTTACTTGTGTTGTTCTCTTCCAGATAAAAGATAAGAGAGACAACCAATCCTCTTCCAGATATAAACATCTGCAGATTCCCCAAATCATAAAAAAATATCTGTCTGAATACCACATGACTCTGCATGATAAGTGAAGTTTGTCACAGTTCAAAAGTAAGACCCGAGAAGTTAACTTAAGTATTCCACAGAATGTCAGAACTATGATCTAATTATTACAGTAAGTTTTATCACACTTAAATAACAGCTGAAAAAGAAACCAATGTCACCAACATTTGGGCTGCAGGAAACCACCAGGGAAAATGATTATATTGTATCTTATACAATTCTCATTTCCAGTTACTAATGTAGCTACTGGTGTTACAGCAAAACAAAAGACCCATTTTTACTGTGTGATAGTGTGATGTATCCCACTTGATTTTAGTAATAAACTATTGAATTATAAATTGAAAGAATTTTTTTGTGCAGTGTGCACCCATTCTTCTCTAATTTAATCTTGAGATTACCACCATAAACACATTCTTGAGGGCATCCACATGGATGTTTATTTACATAAACAAGGACATTGTATGCTCATTTCCAGTCAATCAAACTGCATAGTTTTTGCCACAATTTTACCACTCCTCTGTGGAGTTTTATCAGCAAATGTACCAAAAACAACTGATTAGATGTTTATTTAGAAGTCTGTATGTAATAAGGTATGGATCAACTTTGATCAGGCCATAGTGGAGTGGTCTACGATACCTGGAAACTAGAGAAAGAAAGCAATTATTCCTTGTATGGTACATCTGAGATAAGTCTCTCTCTCTCTCTCTCTCTCTCTCTCTCTTCGGGGAGGGGGGGTGTTTTTGTTTTTGTTTGTTTGTTTTTTTTTTTTTTTTTGGGGGGGGGGGTCAAGTAGCCTGCACAGATTACGATATAGACCAGACCGGCAATTGCACTGGCTGCCTCCTTACATTATCACGTTGACACTGTTGCCATGACAACTGACCTTCTTGTAGACAGCTATTCAGTCTGCCCTCACTGGGGTGGTACTGACATTCCTGGTGAAACTCTGTCCAGCTGTCCGTCCAACCCCGACTGTACGTCTGTAACAACACCACATGTGAATCAGCAACATTGAAAAACAACATGCAATACCATGATTGTTTTCATTTTTTGCTGAACGTTAAACTGACGACCAAGTCTCTCCATGCTTGACTATTGCATGTAGCGCCACTTGCTTTCACAGTTTTTTGGCCACAGTAACCAATCACTTGACCACATTGACATATACAATTTTACAAATTTCCACTCACCAAAACAAAATATTTCAGTCCCAGACATACAAGATTTGAGCTTCAATACTGACAAAGAAAAAACATTTCTTCTGATCCTGACTTAAAATTAAAACTAAGCATACCTTCTTTTTGAGAGTAGTTTTTATAGTCCCACTTGTTTACAGGCCAAATGCCTTTATTATTTTCACCCCCCCCCCCCCCCCCATACCATCACTCAGCCTAGCGAATAACCAACACATTATCAAAATCACCAAAAACATTGATCTTGTGCACGCATTGACTCACAGCTTGCATCTTTTGATAAACATTAGGGACAGGACAGTTTCACTTTAGGCTATTGCTGACTGATCTACAAAGCTGAATTTTACCTTGCCCAGAGGACAAGTGAAAGATCAAAGTCACTTGTACTCATAGAGATTTCACTTGTCCCACTCTTTTGAGTCACATTGGGGGCCCCAAAAGTTTTCGAACTTACTCGCACACACAAGTCCCTGCATTTGCGTGTCTTGCCTTTGGCACAGCAGAACAGCTTGGCTCCATCAATGCCTGTCGTGTCTATTGTGCCACCACTGGGATGCTGGGCTTTCTTGTTGTTGCCAGAATTCTTTAAGAAACACTGCCAGACAGGATCCTGTGGAGACAACAAACCTCAAGTTTGGTCTTCATATACACCCACAGAGAGGGAAACAAATTTGTTCATACGTGGATTAAGAATGAGCCAAAGTATTGCTCTTACAAACAGGATTTAAATGGGTGAACAAGTGACTTAGAAAAGAGACCATGTAAAATATCAAACCCACTCACGACCAAGACCAGAGCAAATAAAAAACAAAACTGACGAGTCCTGCAGATACCACTGTGTTAAAACTTACACTGGGGAATGGAGTGCCACAAGCTTTTATCAATTCGTCCACGATTTCCTCCTCCACCGTCATTGTCTGCAAAACCTGGTGGCACCGGTCTTTACATGTTCGACTCGGTGACTTGTCACAGCAAGGCAGACCTAAAAGACACCAAGTTACGATCACTCGTTTTCTGTGTTGATCATACAAAAATAAACCAGATGCTCACCATCAGACAAAACATATACTTCAACCATTTTTTTCTCTTACCATGAAAGATGAACATCATAGGTGTCTGATATACTGAATTTTATTGTCCAACCCACAAAAAGTTGGTCTAAAAATATTTGCTACCACAATTCTGACTTCTAATACTATTTTTTTCAAATACAAAATAATACCATGCACAATCCTGGTCCTGCAAGATGCTTGTTTCTGAAGATCATCTTTTCAGTCTACTTGACTCACAGAATTGTAGGTTATTCAAACCTCCATTCAAAAAGCATCTTCTGTGAGACACTGAGTGATTAGCCATTCTCAAGGGTGGCCTTTCAAGACAAGTTTTATAAGGGTGCCCTTTCAAGACAGGTTTTACAAGGGTGGCTTAACGAAACAAGTTTTACAAGGGTGGCCATACGAGACAGGTTTTACTGTACTGTTAATGTGCGCCACATCAGGCTTTATTTTAGAAACCTTCAACTTGCATTTAAGTCATTCCCCTAATAGCTCACAAACACATGTCATTTCAATATTGGCCATCTTCCATGCAAATGGATTATGATAAGGTGCCAAGCCAAGTTTTTCTTTCCATTTATCATATTCCTTTTTTTGCTTTGTGTGTGTGCTTTTTTTCCTTTTTTTTTCTTTTTCAAGCAAATAGAAAACTGCAAAATTAAAACACTCAATTAATTTATGGAAAAAAATGTCATCTTAAAATTCTAATAATGAATATCCATGACAGGAAATGACCAAAAATTAGTCAGATTTCCAATGCTGCTCAGTTCAAAGTTAATAGTCACACCACAGTTCTTAACCTGACGTGTAGATTTCCAAGCAAATTCAACAGGCAAGAAATTTCATATTTCTTTTTTCTTCTGAACAAGATGCAAACTGCAGTTTTCAAAATGTAGGTCGCGGCTTTTGCTAATACAGAATTCTATTTCACAGTGAATAAGTCTGCATTGTAAATAATGCCATAACCCCACTTCAAACTGTTTCCCCCATAAGGTATACAGTGTGTCTACTGCTGTTGCACACAAAAGACTGCATCGGGGCACTGCCCTTTCCATTTCATTGTGGTGGAAAAATCAGTCTTTGTATCAGCATTATTGTAACAAATTCCATTAAAATCTAGATCAGGCACCGGCAGACAATGCATGCAAACATCTGTAATGGTGTTTAGAATTGAACTTTCAACACAGTGAAATAATGATTGAATTCACCATTGCCCGAGACAAGCCACAAAGCTCATTGTTCAATTTAGTGCTCTTGAAACCTAACATGAATGATAATGTTCCAATCTGGATTTGTTTGGTTACGTTTAACCTCACCCTACCCCCGCCCATCCAATCACCTTTGCTTTGCAAATATTAAAGTTCTGCTCGTTGATTATTTCAGTGTTTTTTTTTTGTCTTTTTTTCCTCCTCCCCACATGTTGTATTACTGCATGGCACCTGCGCCGGGCTGCCGCTTTCATGGCAGCTGATTGGTGGGTGCATGTCTACGAGGGATATATGCTCTTGCTGTCTCAATATTTGTTGTGGGTCTTATGGGAGCTGTGTCTGTTTGACAATTATATACAGAGCATGTTAAATACATCAAAAGCTGTGGGCAAACAACCTCACTTACCACCACTTTGTCCTCAACCATAATGGTGCGTCAATTCAGGCTCGCCCCACGGGCAGCCAGTCCTGTTCCCAGATCTCACTTCAATCTCCTCTCTTAAATGTGGCAAAGCAGGAGACTGGTTTTGAGAATTTTTTTTGTGTGTGTGTGTGTGTGTGTGGTGGACAGAGTGTTAAAAAGATTATGTTGGGCTATCGACTCTTGTTCCTGGTGATACTCAAGGCTGTTATTGTGTGCTAATAATGTGTACAAGACATGTTTTATGCATGTACCAGACCCCTTCAGTTGTGTGCGCATTTTATTTCCTTCTGTAGCATGACTGCAACTCTGTGATCTTGGAACCATATCTTGCCAATACACAAACTTCAAAATTGTACACAAAACGAGTCATCAGCTCTTTCAGACAGCACTACATCTTTACACACATAACAAAGAAACTAAGTTGAGAGAGTTCTCCACACAAAAGTTTTGAGTGAGAGTTCAGTCAAAACTGCAGGAACCTCAAGGCATTACCTGAACAACTGCCTCAGCACTGGTGAAACATGGACAGCTGCCTGTATTGCAGCATAACACAGATTGGTCTGTATGGCAGGCAACTTCTGCCCTACTTCATTAATAAACACAGCGAGAAATCTTTGCTGTATGGCTGACTGACAACGCTGAATAAATGTAACATGATGGCCTCACACTTTATTAAAGAGTCTCTCTCTCTCGCTACCCCTCCCCTCCCCTGCCTCCCTCCCTCCCTCCCTCCCTCCCTCCCTCTCTCTCTCTCTCTCTCTCTCTCTCCCCCTTTAACAGTGAATTTGTCTGCCACTTTTCTCTGACACTATTATACATAGAAAGTCCAAACTTGGCATGATTGTACCTCCACTTGCAAGGAGTTGGGCCTTTATACGCAGAGGAATGAAGATGTTTAAAATTATGCAAATTAGGAGCATTTGAAATTTTAAATCTTGAATATCTTCAAAAGTATAATAGAGAGAGATGTCATCCCAACTTGTACCAGGGGGTTATTGACAATTGCGCATGTAATGAATCTAAAACAAAAGTTATAGCAATATAAATTATGCTAGTTAGCAGTATTCAAAATTTTCAATCTTGAACATCTTCAACACTATAACAGATACAGAGATACAGAAGTCATTCCAAATTCTACTTGGATAATTGACCATTGCGCACCTAATGAATTAAAAAGAAAAGTTGCAGCAATTTAAATTATACTCAGCGGTACTATTAGAAATTTTAAATCTTCAACAATTTCAAAGCTATAATAGATAGAGATGCCATTCCAACTTCTACTCCTGTGTTATGGACTAGTTGTACATTGCCATACCAATATGCTTTAAAGACACACACAGTGATTTGCTATGCAGCAAATCATCTTTTCTAGTTTCTTAAGGTACCCTCTACATATCACCAACAGCTATCCTGCAAACAGGACATTTCAGGAAAATCTGCAATAATGTTTCCAAATTCTAATCTAAAATAACTACATGTAACACTGCTTGTCTTCATTGTCATCAATGTTTTATGGGTACAAGTTTGCATTCTTTGCAGCAAATTGTCATCTACAAACGATCAAAGTAATTTGAAGCTATTTGCATGGACCTACATGTATACAAATGTATCACCAGCAGTCTTGCTTTCAAAGGTATGACCAACAAGGACAGAAAATTGGATGCCCACAAATTTCTGGCATCTTTTCCCATCTTGGACTGAGAAGTTAAAAAGGGAACATGCCGTGCACCAATGTCATATCCTGTCAATTCTTAACTGCACACAACATGCACTTCTATGCTTCTTTCATGAGACTTCCAATTGATCAGAAATCAACATTTTCCATTTATGTTTCATGACTTTGTTTCTCCACTGTTTAATTTCCGGTCAAATTGTCCCTTGTCTATTTTGTGTGACACTCTGTCTCTTTGCATAAGCATCTCCTTAGATCTACAAAATGGCTCCCTCACCCCCCAATTTCCTGGCTACATCAGGCTCAGCTCTCAGTTTTAGGATGTATTTAATCTTCAACATGATTAGGTGCTTGATACATTGTTATATCATGAATTCAATCAGCAGGATAAGTGGTGCATCAAAATTGGATTTTTTTCATCCATTATTATGCATCTTATTAATTGTTCTTTTTTCAGACAGTGTGGGTTTGTTTTTGTTTTTTTTTTTGGCTTTTGTTTCTGCTAGCTTTCAAAATGGAATTTCTGATCAGTACTTTAGGTCCTTCATTTCACACTGCATGCATATATGTAGATTTAAACTCTCAATTAAAATACGCAAATTTCTGTCTTAGAAACTATATAGCCATAAGTAATCCATATACATGTAATGTAGATCTCACTAATGGTAAAATAACAATTTTCACAGGTGGGAAACTAAACCTAGTCAAAACTTTTTTTCAGATTTAATTGGACAGTACACAGAAGGAGCTACAAGCAAAAACATACAAAACAATCAGATAAAACATGAGACTATTTTCATTTGCCAACTCAGAATCTTTAAATGCCCTGTTGTCTCAAATTTTGCAATTAAATTATTCTGCATCTCGCATGACTCACATCTGTAATTTCAAATCCAGACAAGCTAAAACTTGAAAACATTCCTCATCGATATTTTAAAACTTCCTCCACGAGCCTCTCTAGTGACAAAGACCACTTTGTAAATGTTTTGACGTGAAATGTTTAAGCCGCTTCCTGCTTAATTGTCGGCAAACGAGACTGCAGGCGTGAGCAACAGTATGGTCTCTTAGTAGCAGCATGCCTACCAAACACACAAATGTTACAAACTGTAGGGTCTGCCCAGGATTTCCACCAAAGATGTTTGCCATCAGTTAATTCCATGGAAATGAATCAGTCACTTACTTTGCGCGATATTGATTTCAAATAAATGTGGAATTTCCAGGACATTGGCTCTGGAAATCTTTTTTTGTCCAAATTCACCCTTGATTTTATTTGGTTAAAAAAAATTGCCAGAACATAATAATCATAATGTGAACTCTCATCCATTGCACATATGACCAAGTCATTAATATTCATTAATGTCCAAAATATACCTTCCAATACATATCGAGATCCTGTCACGTTTTTTCTCATTGCAGATCACAAGGACAGAATTTCTTGCAAATTTTCCCATGGATTTAATTTTGACTATCTGTTATCAGCATTTCTGGTGAAAACAGAAAAAAAAACCTGCATAATAAATGCACATTTAGCATGATGGAGCACAAATCGTGTGGGCATATGCATCATGTATGTGTTCCACAAGGCAAAATAACTTAAATTGTAAACCACTAAAAATGCAAATCTTCATAAAAACAAAATTAAAAAAGAAGCCCATGGGCCTAATACTCTGCTGGCACCTTGGCTATATTGCACCTATATCTTCATATCAAACTTGCAAATCCTCAAGTGGCTTCTGAACATCTAAAGCTTAAGTATATTTAGTGTACAAAATGTCCACCAGGTGGCACTTCACTCCACATGTAATCATAGCTTATCTGTACAATTTCTATGATGGATATTGCTGCATGTGCCAAGACAACAATGAGTAAGTCCTTCATTTTAGGTCTTCAGTGACCTTGAGACAGAAGATCAAGTTCACCCAGATTATGTAATACAAGAGGCCTGTAGGCCTGGTGCTGTCCTGACATTGCCATTGACGTCCAAGCTACACCCTGCCATTACAAAGTCACCTCTTTCAACTTTACAGACATGGTGACCTAACAAAAATAGTCAAGGTCACTGATATTGCATAACATTCTACCACTGGATATGGTCTAGCTATCCTATCAATTTGGCAAGTCTGATCCAATTACTTTTTCAAATATGGAATTTTATATCTTCAAACTCATTTTGGCTCATAATTTCCCTCAAATTATAGGTGGCATCACTAGTATCACTCACAACTTAGATTTTGACCTTCCCCACAATCCCACCAAATTCCGTAAAAATCCTCCTAAAATTAAACATGCCAGAGTGTCCACAATATTTTCACATTTTGACCCCTATATGGTGTACATTGCATAATATTGTAGGTGGCGCCACCAATATCCAAAGAGATCTAGATTTTCCTACACCCTGACTTAAAAACCATGGACAGTATCGCAGTCAAAAGATTTTCACATTTTGACCTATATATCATATAATACTATTGTTGGCGCCACCCACATTAATGGCGACAAAGATTTGCATGCACTTTATAACTTCTTAACATTATATGGGCCTAACTCAAAAACTGTGGGGTTCATAGCATTCATGAGATGACGCCCATATTTAAACTGGCCATTTGATCTTGATATTCAATTCAGATTAAAAAATTGTTATGTTCAAAATATGCACCAACATTCAGCTTTCCATACATGGTCTGCTTGTTCAAACTGGGTAATAATTTTTCAAGTTGTTGAAGAAAAGCAATAAATTTGGACAAGCACCAAACTGCATAATAACTGGGTCATATGGTGATCCAAAAAGTAGGTCCCCAAGTACAGTTTTATGTATAATGTAACCAAGTGCAATTTTGATCTGGAGGCTCCATTTTCTTTGCCATTGATGTCCAAGCTACACCCTGTCATTACAAAATTGGCTCTTTCAACTTAACAGACATGGTGACCTTCCAAAAATACGGCAAGGTCACTGATAATATATAAAATTCTAGCACTGGACATAGTCGATATATCTTATAAATTTGGCAAGTCTAATCCAATTACTTTTCCAAATACGGAATTTTATATTATAAAATGCATTTTGACTCATAATTTCCCTCAAATTATAGATGGCGCCAGTAGTATCCCTAGTAATTTAGACTTTGACCTCCCCCACAATCCCACCAAATTTGGTGAAGATCCACCAAAAATTAAAGATGCTACAATGTTCACACGATTTTCCAGTTTGACCCCATTATCACATAATATTGCAGGTGGCACCACCAATATCAAAAGGGACCTAGATTTTCATACCCCCTGTAAATCCTGAAAGTTGTATTGGGCTAACATCAAAACTTTTAAAGTTATCACTGTCACAACACGAAAGTTTATGTATGGACGGACATGAGCGATGCTATAAGCTCTGCAACCTTAGGTCAGCAGAGCTAAAAATTCTTTCATGCACTTGTTGCAACCTTGAACCCTTTACTGAAATAATCACACTGGATTTTTCACAGTAGTCCTACCGTGAAAATTTTAGACAAGAGGACTGTGACAGTCCTGGGCTCAGCAGGCTTTGTGCCCGCAGACTCTCTCTCTCTGCTCTATCTGTCTGTCCATCCATGCGTCCATCCATCCATATGGTAGCCCTTGACTTAGTTACACTCCAATACCTTTTTCTTTCCCCCCCCCAAAAAAAAGAAAATGAACTTACTCTCTGCTGGGTTGCGTACAGGTGTAGTTTTGGTGTAGTTGTGCACGCAGCCTGCTACCTGTAAGTTGCATAGCTCCATCACGGTCTCTCGCTGTGCTCGACTCGGTGTGGAGTCGCTAATGAAGATGGCACGACATACAGCTCGACACTGGGATGAGGTTGCGGACCCACAACATGTTGCACTCACTAACAGAAACAAGAAGAGTGGATTTGTGAAAACAATATACAACTAGAAAAGGAGATTTGCTTCAAAGCAAATCTGTCTGTGTGCCTTCAAAAGTTGTAAATATTACAGGCTACATCTTTTGTTCTTTGGTACTTCACATTCCATTAAGCTTATGGCTGGATAACAATTCAAAGTCCAAATGACCTTGACCTTCAACCTTTCCAAGTCACATGTCAATTGCAAACAAGAGGGCTGTGTGAACAGCCCGTGCCTCAGCTGATCTTGACATTCATCACACTTGCAGCTCTATGAACTTGGGAAAGGATCAAGGACATCATGTTCTGAGTAAGTCTGACCTTTATAGAAGAACACTTACATGTACAACATCAAAGTTCAAGTAGTTCTCAAGTTATAATGAAGAGTAAAATTCATGTATGTTGCACTGTGACCCCACAAACGAGGTCAAGGTCATTCATGTACTGTCTCAGCATGACCTTCATACAGAATAATTAACATGTGTAGCTAACTCAAAACAGATCTCAAGTTATCAAATAAACCGTAAATTTCGTGTCAGTTGTCCTGTGAATTAGCATTAGAATGCCCATTGACTTACACAGTAATCAATAGGAAAGCTCCACTGACTGGTAAGTACCGTAATTGAAAATCCTTAAAAATCAGGAATCCAAAGCAGTGCCACCTACTAAGCAACTGTTTGACCCTTCCACAACAACATATCCATCACATTTCAGCTTAATCTGAGGGACAGTTCTGAAAACAAGTGAAAAATAGCAAAACCATACAAAAAATTCATAAAAAAAATTGCAGCGCCACCTGGTGAACAACTTGGGAACTAGGTGTCCCCGGGAGTGTCTATGAACGATATAAAAGCAATTGGGTGAGCGGTTTCAGAGGTGAAGAATTTTGAAGGTTTGCCCCAAAAAAGAACAAACAAATTCATAAAAAATCCAAAAATCAATAGAGCGTGACCATTTGAACACACTTGATAGGGATCCACCCAAGGCACATCCCCACCAAGTTTGAAGTAAATCTGGTCAATATTATTAAAGTTATGACCATTACAAGAAATTCCCATGTTAAACTTTCCTATTAAAACTTTTGTAGAGGTTTTTGAAAAAAAATCATAAAAAAATCCAAATTCATTGGAACATGACCATTGGAACAAACCTGGTAGACACCCACCCAAGGTACATTGCCACCAAGTTTGAAGCAAATCTGGAAGACGGTTTTGGAGAAGAAGTCGAAATTGTAAATTAGCATTAGAATGCCCATTGACTTACATGGTAATCAATAGTAAAGGTGCATTAAAAAAAAAATATAAAAATCAATGGAGCGTGACCATTTGAACAACTTGGTAGAGATCCACTCAAGGTGTATCCCCACCAAGTTTGAAGTCAATCTGGATGACGGTTTTGGAGAAGAAGTCGAAAATGTGAATTAGCATTAGAATGCCCATCGACTTCCATAGTAATCAATAGGAAAGCTGCATTGACCGACAAGTACCAGAATTGAAAAAATCGTTAAAAATCAGGAATCTGCAGCATTCCCACATAGTGAACAACTTTGTTTGACCCTTCTACAAGGAACATATCCACCATGTTTCAGCTTAATCTGAGTGATGGTTCTGGAGAAGAAGTCGAAAATAGCTATAACACACAAAAATTCATAAAAAATTAGGAAAAAATTGCAGCGCCATCTGGTGAACAAATTAAGAACTAGGAGCCCCAGGGAGTGTTCCTGTGTGATATCAAAGCAATTGGGTGAGCGGTTTCGGAGAAGAAGATTTTTTAAGATTTACCCAAAAAAGAACAAAAAAATTCATTAAAAATCAAAAAATCACTGGACCGTGACCAATTGAACAAACTTGGTAGAGACCCACCCAAGGCACATCTCCACCAAGTTTAAAGTGAATCTGGCTGACGGTTTTTGAGAAGAAGTCGAAAATGTGAATTGTGGACGACGGACGGACGACGGACGGACGGACGACGGACGGACGGACGACGGACGGACGGACGGACGACGGACGACAGACCCTCAAAAAACCTCAGCTGACTGACAAGTCAGCTGAGGTAAAAATGTACAGTGTTATAAAACCCACAATTTAAGCCCAACATAAACCAAATCAGATGAAAGTTGACCAAGTTATGGCTAGATGAAACTTTCAAAGGGCCAGATGACCTTGACATTTGCCCTTTAGAGGCTACAGGTACTTTCAAAAGTGTGCAATGTTGCAAAACCTACAATTTGAGTCTAACCAGATTAGAATTGGATGGAAATTGGCTGAGGTATGACTGGATGAAACTTTCAAAGGTCCAAATGACCTTGGCCTTTGACCTTTAGAGGTCACATGTAAATTAAAAAAACTGTGCAATGTTAAAATAGATACGATTTGAGTTCAACATTATCGGAATTTGAAAAAAATTGACTGAGCTATGGCTAGACAAAAATTTCAAAGGTCCAAATGACCTATATCTTTGATCTTTCGAGGTCTTTGATCTTTAGAGGTCACATGTAAATTACAAAAATTTGCAGTGTTAAAATAGCTACGATTTGATTATAACATGATCAGAATTGGATAAAAATTGACTGAGTTATGGCCAGATGAAAATTTCAAAGGTCTAAATGACCTAGATCTTTGACCTTTAGAGGTCACATGTAAATCACAAATATGTGCAGTGTTACAATAGCTACAATTTGAGCTCAACAGGATCAAAATTGGATAAAAATTGACCGAGTTATGACTGGATGAAAATTTCAAAGGTCCAAATGACCTTTACCTTTGACCTTTAGCGGTCACATATAAATTACAATAATGTGCAGTGTTACAAACATTTTAATTGAAGTTGGATCGGTTACCTGTACCTATCATAGTTTTGAAGATATTAAAGATTTAAACTTTCAAATGGCCCTAATGTGCACAATTTTCAAAATTGTTGAACCTCTTTACAAAAACTCCAGACTTCATGTATGGAAGTATAATCATGCCAAGTTTGGAGCTTTTATGTGTAATGCTTTGCAAATGAAATGTCAGACAATTTGCCAGTTAAGAAAGAAAGAAAGAAAGAAAGAAAGAAAGAAAGAAAGAAAGAAAGGAAGGAAGGAAGGAAGGAAGGAAGGAAGGAAGGAAGGAAGGAAGGAAGGAAGGAAGGAAGGAAGGAAGGAAGGAAGGAAGGAAGGAAGGAAGGAAGGAAGGAAGGAAGGAAGGAAGGAAGGAAGGAAGGAAGGAAGGAAGGAAGGAAGGAAGGAAGGAAGGAAGGAAGGAAGGAAGGAAGGAAGGAAGGAAGGAAGGAAGGAAGGAAGGAAGGAAGGAAGGAAGGAAGGAAGGAAGGAAGGAAGGAAAGAACTAGAAAGAAAGAAAGAAAGAAAGAAAGAAAGAAAGAAAGAAAGAAAGAAAGAAAGAAAGGAAGGAAGGAAGGAAGGAAAGAACTAGAAAGAAAGAAAGAAAGAGAAAGAAAGAAAGAAAGAAAGAAAGAAAGAAAGAAAGAAAGAAAGAAAGAAAGAAAGAAAGAACTAGAAAAGAAGATTTGCTTCAAGGCAAATCTGTCTGTGTGCCTTCAAAAGTTGTAAATATCAAATGCTACAACTTTTATCCTTTGGTACTTCACATGACATTAAGCTTATGGCTGGATGCAAATTTCAAAGTCCAAATGACCTTGACCTTTGACCTTTACAGGTCACATGTAAATTGCACAGTGTTACAATACCCACAAGTTAAGCCCAACATGAACCAAATCGGATGAAAATGACCAAGTTATGGCAAGATGAAACTTTCAAAGGTCCAAATGACCTTGACCTTTGACCTTTAAAGGTCACATGTAAATTTTAAAAAAATGTAGTGTTACCATAGCTACAAGTTGAGCTCAACATGATCAAAATTGGATAATTTTGAAAGGCATGACCTTTCATTATAAAAAGGCCAGACTTCATCTATAAAAATATGATTGTGCTAAGTTTGGAGTTTCTATGTGTAATACTTTTAAAATGAAATGTCAAACAAATTTGCCTGTAAAAAAAAGGAAGGAAGGAATTCCTAGAAAAACAATATGTCTGTGTTGGCGCAGAGAGAGAGAGAGAGAGAGAGAGAGGAGAGAGAGAGAGAGAGAGAGAGAGAGAGAGGAGAGAGAGAGAGAGAGAGAGAGGAGAGAGAGAGAGAGAGAGAGAAGAGAGAGAGGAGAGAGAGAGAGAGAGAGAGAGGAGAGAGAGAGAGAGAGAGAGAGAGAGAGAATTCCTAGAAAAACAATATGTCTGCATTGGCACACAGACATAATGACTGTACTGTATTATCCCTTTGTAGGCCTTCTGCTCCATTAAGTGTCCCTCATACTTGGCTGTCTCAAAAATGAAAACTAAAGGACTGTGGCTGTACTATGCTCAGCTGAGGTTGGATCAACAGACTGAAGTGGTCCTGTCACCTTCAGAATATCAAGGGTACCTCTGTTTAAAACTATCTTCACTGCAATATCAAAGTCTTTGCTCACACAGTTTAGGATACATCCTGTTTAAGTGAAATGTGACAGGTTCCTGTATTACCAAGATATAAGCTAATATGTGAGCTTGACCTTTCCATGTCACTCAAGGTTAAAATGAATAACACAGCAAGAAACTCCAAAGGTACTATCTTATCAGTGTTTAACAGTAACAGTGGGACTAGGATCCACCATTACTGAGGTAGAAGCCAATTATCAGATTTGCTACTACCATTGCCATCCCCATGGTCTAGTGAAACCTTCTTTTAGGGACAATCATATATCTGACATATTACCCAAGTGACACAAGTTCTGAGGGACAAAAAGTTCATTTTCTTCGTTATTTGATTCATTTATCTGACATATTCAGTTATCTGACAACTTTTTAGGGGAAACAGGCGGTGTCTTTATAATGTGCTCTCATCATATTCAATAGAAATTTATGCATTAACTGATAAGTACTCAAACTGAAAAAGTGAAGAAAATCTGGGATCCAAAATGTCACCATCCTGTGATTCACCTTATTTGACCCTTCCACAAGGTACATTTTGATCAAGTTTCAGCATAGTCTGAGTGGTTGTGGAGAAGAAGTCACAAACTGTGGAAACACATAAAAATTGATGAGAAAATAGGGAAACAATACAGCAGGACTTGTAGCACCAATCAAGGTCTATGATGCCCAAAAATGTCCCTATGCAAGTTCAAGGTAACTGAACTAGCAGTTTTGAGGAGGGAAAAAAATCTACAGATTTGACAGAGAAATGATCAAAGAAGCATACGACAATCCTATAGGTACAGGAGCTTGAGCACAGGAAAAACTAAGTAGAGACTAACCAAAGTACATTGCCATCAAGTTTGAAGAGAATTTGGCAGACTGTTCCACAGCACGTCAAACATTGAATTACCACTTCAATCTCCACTGACTCCCTTAGTAATCAATAAGAATGTATACACATTAACATTATGTACCTCAATTGAAAATTTTGTTAAAAACCAGGAATCCACAGTAATGCCACCCAGTGAACACCTCTCTTCTTCCATTAAGGACCATTTCCACCAACATTTAGCATAATCTGATGGACAGCTTTGGACAAGTAAAAAAATACCACAAAAATTCTCATTATTTTTTAAATGCAGTTCCACCTGTTGATCAGTTAAGGTCTACAGGTACCCATAGGTGTCTATATGCAATTTCAAAGCAATTGGCCAAATGGTTTTGGAGAACAAGATTTTTTTAAAAACTTTGCTGAAAAAAGTCAACAGAAAATTATAAAAAATCTCTGGAGTATGGCCATTTGAACAAACTTGGTTGAGACCCACACAGGCAGATTTCACCATGTTTGAAGATCTGGCCAATGGTCTCTGTCCCACTCTTGTGATGCCCCTCTAATCAAAGATCACCCACTTTTGGACTGCACCTGGGATGGCCTTATAAGAAGGGGATCAGTACTGTGTGTGTATGTATGTATGTATATATATATATATATATATATATATATATATATATATATATATATATATATATATATATATATATATATATATTCATGTACATATCACCATATATAGATAGAAATAGCTTGGATATGCTGAAAGCTGCTTTGCCCATATATGACACACCATGGCTAAAACTGAGGAGTAAGTAGGCTCCGTTGAGAGATGAAAAAGTGGCCGACAGATGACTAATTTAAATAAATTTAGCACGCTGATAGATGTCCAAGGTAATGTGGTAGGCCTACTACAATAGCTAGATGGGCCATGTGTCAATTTGACATGCGCATATGGGTGGCCACAACTGGCACTGCACCAGGAATTGGCAAAGTGTAATGACCTGCTCACTGGGCTACTTCACTTACTTCTCTCCTCACTCACTACGCCTAAGTCTTTATTGCTCCTAGCCACAGCTCATATATAAAGTTTGTTTTAGCGCAAATCAATATTTGTATTTGTTGACTTATTTACATCATATCGGCGATATATCCTTGGGGTAGATGGTCCCACGGGCTCATAGATGGGCTGATATAATTATGATCAACAATGTGATAACTAATATATATATATATATATATATATATATATATATATATATATATATATATATATATATATATATATATATATATATATATATATATATATATATATATATATATATATATATATATATATATATATATGTACAGTGGAATCTCCAATTAACACCACCTCTATAAAGTGACCTTAATTAATACAATCAATGTGAAAGTTCAAAGCCCTGTGCTGGCCTCTCTGCACACATCCTATTGTTACCAGGCTACCAAGGTCCTCCTTGAACAAGTGTATACTGTGGCTGGGTCTTGAGTGCAGGGATTCTATATCAAGGGCCAATTTTCATGGTAGCAGTCGCGTGGGGGTGAATGGTCTCCAGTGCCTGTGCTTTGACTCCCCTCACTCAGCAACTCAGCTTGACCTTGAAGGGTCACACCCACAAAGAGGAGATTGGCCGAGTGATTCAGTAGGCCCATTTACCGTACCAGTACCCAATTAAGTTATTATTGTATCCCTGGGCCAAGACATGGGAGTGGATAACATTTTCTGGCGTTTGTTGGGGGGGATGGTCTGGTCAGATGTAGGGTGGAGGGTCAGCTGAACTTGAAGCCACACAGTGTGCGCATTGCACTTTTGGTGCAGATTTGAAAGGTTATACAAGAGAAAGTATCTACTGAGGTGGGTCAGTCAGTGCAAAAACAGTCTGAGAAATATCTGAAACAGTGGGTTCAATCTCTTTAAAATTAAAATATAAAATAATCATACATTGAGGTCCTTGAGACTTTTAACCTTTATCGTAAAATATCGATTATTCCGAAGTCGCAAACACTGTGTATGACATACCGGTACATCACTTGGTGCCTGGCCGAGTAAAAGTAAACATCTCTGCAGGGACGGCCTTCGGCGGAGATGAATCATGTTCCCGATTAGGACCACTTCCCTATACAAACCACATTTTCTCAGTCCCCTAGGTGGTCTTAATAGGGAGGTTCCCATGTATATATGTATGTATTACACTGTGAACTTCCATATATATATGTGTGTATATATATATATATATATATATATATATATATATATATATATATATGTATATATATGTATATATATGTATATATATACATATATATATATATACATATATATATATATATATATATATATATATATATATATATATATATATATATATATATATGTATGTACTGTAAATGTACTTATTTTCGTGTGTATAAATTTTCTCGGTTTTTGCATTTTAGGCATTTTATTGAATTTCTTATTTCACTATTTTGAACATAATTCCTATCAAATCAATGTTAAAATATTACTTCACTGTATCTTTATTTTCACAGTTTTGTGCTTACAGCGAAATAAGCAAAAACAGACATACAGCGAAATAAATGCAATTTACAGTATAAATGTTAAAAAAAAAAGTTCACAGTGTTTATTTACACTTTTCACACCGGTGTCTAAATTTAAAACAAAATAATTACCATGCAGGGTTTTAGAAAACCATAAAAATTCAAAGAAAACCTTCGAAACAGTTCATTCAAATACAACTAAGGCAACAATAGCAGCCAGAAAACAATGTAGATGGCGCTGCAGCAACCACCAATGGTGTTTAATTGCCCAAAAATGATCAGATTGGAACAATTAATTTAAGCAACATTTTGCTTCTGCGCCCCAGGCTAATATACTGTTCTATCTCCAAACACTGTCAAACTTCTCTCAGACACATCCAGGTCTAAGTTCAAGTAAAGTTTGTAGTTCAAAGATCAGGTAGATCCAACAAGTTGAAGCTTTGATGTTTAAAGATCCCCAGGCAAGCATGGAGTTAAAAGAACTTCAAAATTTTCTTTTGGACTCTTTTACTCCACAAACTCTTTTGTGCATCATTGCATTGCTATCAAAACAGTCACACTTCTCACCCATCAGCTTCCTTTTTAATGTTAGTGGGTACTTTATAAACTGGAACCTCTTGATGAGCAAATGAATATTAGGCAGCTTTTTTTTTCAATTTGGAGATAAGCATCCAGACATCTCATTTCTGGTAACACTCGGCATGGTTTTGAAAATTCTTGAAGAGATAAAGTAGTGCCCTTGCAACTTTAATGATGTACCAAGGTCATTCAATGTGTCCTTTCCCCGTCAAAACAACCAGCAAAACAAAATATACGTACAACACATACACACTTTGTACAACACATACTCTTTCTTCGTCCAACACATACACTCTTTCCTCATGTGTCTTGTCACCATGAAATTGTCAGAAATGAGAACAGCATTTAGTTTGAGTCCCTAAAATTCTAATGGTATTTATGTCCAGATGTAAACTGTCACTGTTTTTACTTAAATTTCATGTTCACAGAAAAACATGTTTACTGTAGACTGTGGATAAGGCTGTCAATGATGGCACACCCCAATAGCTGGCCTTGCTATGGTTTGAGCACACTGCACCCAGCCCACACGGACCAAATCTACAAACACAGTCTCAGTCTGACCAGGAAAAGGTTTTAGACATGAAGTTCACAATAACAATACACATTCATCTCCATTATCAAATAAAGCTTTTTGTGTATTAATCAAATTGAACAAAATTCTGTTAATTCATATAATGGATACAGTAATCAGAATGCAACTTAACCATTTTTCCCTTCAACTGGCCAAAAACTGGATGCGGGTAAAATGTCATATGCTCGAATGATTTTTTTTCCCCCTCAATTTCACTTTATGCCAAAAAAAAAGATTGAGAAATGTAGATAAACCGTATCAGAATAGCACACATTGGGTCAACAGCTTTCACTGGACAAAGTTTGGCAACCCACCTCAAGAATAGCTGTCTGACTCCAAGTCTTAATTTGTAGAGCCTCCTCAGCCAAACCACCTACAACTGCTGGTGTAACAACTCTGGGAAGTCTTCTTGTACTTTACAACACCACTGGGGCAAACAGTGGGACTTTAGGGTCAAATCCTGGTCAAGCCAGATATACACCCAGTAAAGTATTTTATTGGGGCTGAAATACAGAGGTCCAGCTGTCAATACGAACATGTTTTGATTAACTGGACAAGCTCTGTTGTACAGGTCAATAACACATGACCAGACAACCAACCTCTGTTATACTGTATCTATTACACGTGACCAGCCAACCAACCTCTGTTATACTGTATCTATTACACGTGACCAGCCAACCAACCTCTGTTATACTGTATCTATTACACGTGACCAGCCAACCAACCTCTGTTATACTGTATCTATTACATGTGACCAGCCAACCAACCTCTGTTATACTGTATCTATTACACGTGACCAGCCAACCAACCTCTGTTATACTGCATCTATTACACGTGACCAGCCAACCAACCTCTGTTATACTGCATCTATTACACGTGACCAGTCAACCAACCTCTGTTATACTGTATCTATTAAACGTGACCAGTCAACCAACCTCTGTTATACTGTATCTATTACACGTGACCAGCCAGCCAACCTCTGTTATACTGTATCTATTACACGTGACCAGCCAACCAACCTCTGTTATACTGTATCTATTACACGTGACCAGTCAACCAACCTCTGTTGTACAGGTCAATAACACGTGACCAGACAACGGACCTCTGTTGTACTGCATCTATTACACATGATCAGACAACGGACCCATTGTGTTCACAGTGTATGTGTACTTTGTTACATGTATGTATGTATGCACAGAGGAGCTCAACTGACCACAGGGTCTGGGGTCAATCTATGGCCAACTCATGCAGCATGCAAAGTATTTGTAAGACATTCAGCCCAAGGAAAAGAGGAGTTTCCAGCGACAACTTAGTAATGAATTCAGTCAGCATGAAACTGCACAAAGAGATGGGAACAAGGCTGAATACTTCTGTTCACAAATGTTACTAAATGTGCCAAATTTAACAATTTTTTGCCGTGAAACGGTAACAAAGACACAATCTGTTTTGCCAAGATTCAGGACAGCTCTGTGCACAAAGTAACCTACGGCAAAACAGGGCACCTGAATAAATTGGCACATGTCAAATTAATTCCTTAACCTTAGATAATTGATGACATGTAGGACAACTGACTGGCATCATTACTTCACAGCACAGATGCTTTTCTCCATCAGTGCTGACCACAAAGAAAGCTGCACTCCTCTGAATCATTATGCTCATTCCAGATTCACATTTCTTGCAAAAAGACATCTCATTCAGGTGGTTCTTGAGAGAAATCTGGCTGGCCCAAGTCAACAGCTTTCCTGCCACTTTGGCCACGTTGTGCTGCAAGTGTACCCCAGAGAGCTGTTGTCACAGTCTCCGGAGAAACAATCACAGCAAAAGCAACTGCATTAATGACAAAATGATGTCATCTTTGTCAGTACATACTTTATGACTAATGTTACCACATGCTTCAAAAAAAAGGAAAGTTATTCCAGGATCAATGCTCACTCCAAAATTGATGTCAGAGCACAAGTAATTGAGAAAAAATGTGACATTAATTATACACAAACTGCGGCTAACCCTCAGCATAATAACAAATGTCTCTTTGTGGAATACAGCACCTGATTAATTTCTCAAAGTGAGACTGTCAATAGGAGTATTTCTTTCTGGGCCCCGTGCCATTGGAGCAACCTTCAGGGAGAGGGAGAGTACCAAGCATAACAGGTATCCACAGCATCCCCAGTCAACTGAACTTGGAGCAACATAGCCTCCTTGTGTGGCCTGCCGGGTAATGCCAAACGCATCAAAACAGGCCACCTGTCTCAACACAATGGTGGACCATCCCAAAACATGAAGACACCCACCTAATTAAATCCACCTACCATGCCTGGTGTTATCGGAAAATAACAGACTCTTTACTAAAGCAGGAGCGGATCTGTTTGCTATCATTTACTAAAACAAGAATGGATCTGTTCACTATCATAATGACTGGACAGACTCTTTCTTTGGCTTGGTTTAATCTAAAATATTTACTGTTATCATTGAAATCAAAGCCAATTTCAAAAGATTGCTGCATGATCAAGCTTACTGCACTTTGTGGAGAGACTATCCAAGCCCAGAAGTGGAGCAGCTATCAACTGTAGGCATTGGAATCAGCTAGCAGACAGTCTGCTCTTGGGGCCACCATAATTCATCCTATCCTTCCAGCTATTATGTTGAGCGATAACCACATGCTGAACACAAAGATTGTTTCTGATAATGTCTGCATCCAGGTAGATTTTCACAAATGCAGTCGCTGGCTAACAGCAAAATCCAAACAGGGAGTTTTGGCCCTTGGCGTGGCAGGTGGAAGCTGTCTGCCTAATTTGTCCAGTTTGAACCCACCCAAAACAAAACCAGCTGGCAACGCATTGTGAGAAAAAGGCCCTCAAACTTGACCCGAAGGTCAGAGGTTACGACACCTGTAACTAGGGTCACCCTAATAGACACAAAGATGACATGTGCAATGACAGAGGAGAAGTAATAAAGTGTGCCCTCAGGAGCTAAAGGTGAGGCTCATCTTTGATAGCTTCAAATTTAATGCAGTAAGATACTGTCTTGTGCCTATCCACTCACTTGTAGTTATGGCTTATCACCAGTAAGTGGTCATGCTCCCTAAGATGTGATCACAAAGTGGGGGGCATGACATCTCTAGTATGTTCATATCTCTAATTTGTGTCCAAAGTTGAATTCCTGTTCATGTCTATGTAGTGTACATGATATACACTAGCTTTATGACCAACAGTTGTCAACAGTGCACACACTTCTCTCGACACAAGTTTCCTTATTTTTCCCCCATAAAGATCATAAAAATATCAAGAGGAAAATGAAGTTTTTCTCAGTTAAATTTATTTGTTCTTACAGCAGATGACCTTGTATGTGAAAACCTCTGAACACTTGTCCATCACTGTCAACATTTAAGATGGTAACTTCATGTCCCTAGTTCAGATTTAATCCTCAGACTTTATTTATGATCAACTTGCATTTTGATACATACAAAATATATAAAACATTACATTCCATAGTTAAATTCTCAATTGCTGGAAATGCCGAGTTTGTGCATTCCTTGTTAGAATAAGATGTGATTTAAACTTTTCTGCACTAAGTTGGGCATTAAGTCAACAGCTTTTGTCAGTACAATGCAAAACACCCAAACATATTAAGGAAAGTTGTTGACCTTTACAATACACCAAAGTGTGCCAAGCAAAGCTGTTGACCTTAACAATACACCAAAGTGTACTAAAGAAAACTGTTGACCTGCATTCTTCTCTTTATTTGCTGGAACTACAGATCAGCTTGTATCTGAATGAAAGGTCTTTTTACAGGAAACTGACTCTGGAATCCTAGCATTTGAGGTAAGCATCATGTTTGTTGTGATTAGCATTGCAAGAGTGCACAGCTTGCTGCAGCCATAAGTGAACTGTGGCAGTGCCCACTGCAGCCATAAGTGAACTGTGGCAGTGCCCACTGCAGCCATAAGTGAACTGTGGCAGTGCCCACTGCAGCCATAAGTGAACTGTGTCGGTGCCCACTGCAGCCATAAGTGAACTGTGTCAGTGCCAACTGCAGCCAAAGATGAACTGCTGAAACTGCTGCATTGAATGGCACAGAGTTAATGCCTAATTTAGTGATCCAAAGCATGTAATACATGTATGTGATCATTGATGCTGGCTGGTGTACCCAGACACATACCACACTATCACCAGTGCTCAGCAAAACCCCACATGAGCCCTGCCTACATGAACAGTGGCCTCTACACAGCAGCTCCCTGCTTTAACCCAGACCTTTCCAACGTCTTTCTTGTTTCCTCCATCTAATCCCAAATGTCAGTCCTTAATTAAGTATCAAAGAGGTCATGGTATTTGGTGGGAATGCGTGGCCTTTGCTTGCCTTTTCCTACCACGTGTTCTCTTGTTTTCACAAAAAAATCCCTAATTTTACACACCTGTGGACATATTTTGTTACAATGTACAAAGTTTTGTCTTAATCTTTCATGTAAATTTGGACCACATCAAGCTCTTCTATTTTGGTGTCTACAAGGAAATCTACCATTGCTTGTCAAGGCTTTGCTGGCTCACTGACTGTTTTCCACTGCATTCTAAGTTTCTTTTTCTCAGCTGTAGACTCCAATAAAAGTTTACCTGGACCCTTGCGCAGCAAAATCAACACACAAATATTGATGGAAATGTGCAAAAATCTCCCAAAGAACTGACAAAACATTTTTTTCCATATCCATGAAACTTGCCTCAGTGTATTCCAGTACTTTGATCATGTTGACGCAGCTCAGCTTACAGCGATGTACACAACTTCTATCAACCAGAAGACTTGAACTTTTACCACACCGTATTACCCTTCTTGGCACCCCTGCCCCTGGGATGCTATATGGGAATAATATGGCAGTTCCAAGCAGCCACAGTCACATCTCAGAGTTTGTGACAAAGTGAAGATTTAATTGAAATATAACAGCTTTAAGATAGTTTCAAAAGAATACATACATTTCTCTTTCCCTTAGTCTACTCATCCCAGTGCTTGTCAACAAATATTGTGGACAACCGATAGTATAATCAACATTGTAGGCTATTACATTATTTATGTCTGATCTGGTCAACCTACCTAAAATGACTAACAGTGATTGCAGAAAGATATTAAAACAATTTTCCTTCCCACATTTTTTCACATATGTCACGAAAGTCCTTGGACCAGAAGTTGAGGAGGCGGCACGCAGGAGACCAGTTCTCAAGGAGTACAGTTAGCACCATACTCGTCCTATTAGGCAGCCACACCACTTAAGCCATTTAAAAAAAAATATGTCTGCCTCTAGTTCAGATCTATGGTACATTGCTATATATCACAGCACTATTTCTTTAGTAATTTCTTGTTTAAAATTTAGAATGTTTACATTACTTCAACAACTCCATGTTACAAGAGCGGGCAAGGTTGTTTAAGGGGGCAGGGTAGCAAAAACAGTGGTGTACAGTGTGACACATTCAAAATCTCCCTGTGCCTGTAGTTTTACAAAAGACCAATACAAAAGTCATTTTAAATGAGGTTGGTACAAAAAGGTTACACAATGATTAACCCCAGCAACTATATTAGTTTGACTACATTTTTAAATGTATAGTTGGCTATTACAGTCCAGTTACCTTCTTGTCGCTCCAAGCAGCTGTAGAATGCAAGTTCATCACTTTGTCTGCAGCGACCCTCCACATCACTTCTGGAGTGAGCCTGTAACACACACATCAAGACATCATCAGTTCTGTGTATACCTTGAATTCCCTCTGCCCTGGGTCCTCCTATTATAGTAAGACTATTTCTGGTCAACAATTTCTATTTGTGATGGCAGTCTTGTCCTGAGTGCCATCAAATCACCACTGGAGGGCCCCTACCAGGGATTTCAGGGAACATGGGAATGTGACCATTTATTGTCCAGGAACAAGGGAATATATTTGCCATTATTTTCAGTTAACAAGGGAACATGTGCAATGAAAAAAAAAAACAAAAAAAACAACAACTGTGGGAAAATCAAAAATATCTTCACAGAAAGAAAAGTCGCTTTCCGGGAATATGATATGCCCTGAAAGAGGACAAGACTGCCACAGCCCCCAACCCTTTCCAGCTTTCCCACCTCTCCTCGTCCATTAGTTAACCTCATCATCAACAAGAAGACTTCACACATGCTGTATACATTCCCACTGTCAACAAAATCTTGCACATAATAGGCCTCAATTTTTTTGGCTCTCTATCACAAATCTGACCAATCTGACATGTATATCAAAGATTTTTACACTGCTGGAACATATATTTACTAAGCATGTCAATTTGATATACACTAGCAAGTTCAGAGTAGCTAATAAACCAGCAAAACATTGTGAAAAGATTGTTTTTGCAACTCCAGCACCACCTTGCACAGCCTAGACTGTACTGATACCATACAAACACCACCTGTGCTTTCCAACATGGTGAATTTCAAACCTTTTTCCCTGTCCTGTGCTGCCATGTGCCCCCTCCCAGCACTCTTTGTACCACAGCCTGTCTTTAAAGCTGGTTTCAAAATACTCTGTTTATGAATTTAAAACCATTTGCCTGTCAGAACATTAGTTGGTTGGATTATGTAGCCTGTGCCGTCCCTCGCATTGTGACAAAGCTTGTCTGGCCCACATTAGGCTGTGGCAGGGACATTGTGTGCTGCCGGGAGGAGTGCATCTTGCCAAAGAAGCAGATATCTCTTCATGTTTATTGCTGGCCATGCCCTGGGTGCCAGGCAAAGTGTTTGACAAGGATCAGTCTTGTGTGTCTTCCTGTTTGACCTCTGACCCCTAAGTTTGACCTTTTAACCTTTGTGTTTGAGCAGTCACCGCCTGCACACATCTCTGTGCCATCTTTAAGTCAACAATACACAGATTCGGCCTAATTTACGCCACTGCCTCATCCTTAGGCACCAAAAGGCACATGTTACCTAATGCTAATTTTTTTTGGTACTTCCTCCTTATTCTGTGTTTCCTTTTATCCATATTCTATTATGTACCAACTCTATCTCTCAACAATAAAATTCTGTTTCCAGTAATCTCTACCAGACAATCACAAACCGGGAACAATGTCACGGGGTGCTCCTCAGAACGGCATGTTGAACTCTGATGCAGTACTCAATTTCTCAATATTTCTGCCAGACAGACACTCTGGATGATTCCTTTCACATCTACCATATTATTCCTATTAGGCACCCAGAACTCATACCAATCTATAGAATAGGACTCAGCTTGAAACCTGTGGTTTTTTATATTATAGCACTATATATGTATAACTAATCATCTACCTTGAAAACATCAACACCATTAATACTTTGGGGTCATAAAGAAGGCATGGGTGCTTTTGGGGGCTGGGGGCTGGAAAGGACTTGTACTGTACATGGTTAATTGAGTGAGTGGGCATGCAAACAAGATAGACAGATCTATAAAGGATGAAAAGAGGGAGGAGACGTAAAAAGGGAGGTGTTTTTTATACAGGTTGTAAAATGGGCCACATGTAAAACACCACTGGGTGACCACTCTGCTTCTTCATATGGTGCCTCTGGCAGCACTGTCTGCAAAATGCTTTCTCTGCACATGACAAATAAGAGCTTTGCACCCAGTTAAAATGCTCTTAATTCATCAAACCGCAATAAAAGCAAATTAATTGTATCTCTGTGATACTAGTAAACATCGAGTCTTGACACCCAAAGGTCAGGGCACATGATTAAGGAAGGACTGAAATACACACTGACAGAAGCTGCTTGTTATGTCAGTGACCCACGACACTAATATGTTCCAGGAGAACAACCTGCGAGACATTCATCCTTCTCACAGCAGGCCCTTGTGTGCCCGTGTGCCCACAGGGCACCTCCAGGATTCCCTCCAGCTTCATTTTTTTTCCTCCCCTTTACATCACAGAACTTTTTACAAGGGTTTTGGACCAGCAATCAAAGCTTTACATATAGGGTATTATGTCCCAACAACATTCAACCTAGACCTGCATCCACCTCATCATGACCTGTGCCATGCACAGTTCTTTTGATGTCGTCTTTCTTGCCATTGTTTTCGTTGCAATAAGCATGAGGTTCCACGTCTATTGCCAATGAGGGCAAGTCATAGTCATCCATTTTGTACCAATGTATCTTATGAGCTGCAACCCTGGCCTTATCCTGTGACTCCATCAACGGGCATATGACAGCTTAATATGTAACCAAGTTCCTTCAACATGTCTGGAATTCTTATATTAACACAAAGTATCCCTTCGCCTCTTATTTCACTTTGCAGCAACTGCTCATTACTTCCAACAAATTGCATCTACAGTTACAATAAAATAAGATCAGCCGGAGCCATTTTTCTGCCACTTATGGGGAAAATATTCACAAGTGCATTCTGCTCTGTCTGCTGGGCACTGGGTCAACAGCTCTCCTTGCTGTGCTGACAGCTGTTGACCTATCACATGCATCAGTCTTAATGAAGAGAAAAGGAAGGAGGGAAGGGATGGAGATAGGGAGGGAGGGAGGGAGGGAGGGAGAGAGAGAGAGAGAGAGAGAGAGAGAGAGAGAGAGAGAGAGAGAGAGAGAAAGAAAGAAAGAAAGAAAGAAAGAAAGAATGTTTATGATACTGGGTGATTTCTGGCAATGTTTAGTAGGAACAAGTTGCCTGTGGTGTATCTGTGGTGTATCTGTGGTATATCTGTGGTGTATCTGTGGTATATCTGTCGTGTATCTGTGGTATATCTGTGGTATATCTGTGGTGTATCTGTGATATATCTGTGATATATCTGTGATATATCTGTGTAGGTTCCTGAGGGTGAACTCAGTCTGATATTATGGTGGATTTTGCATCAGCTGGCCAGTGCTGCTCTGCCTGCTCTCGAGGCAGCTGGTTCACCACACTCTCACACCATCAGTCAAAAACACATCAGACTCAACTGACAAGTAATCACACAATACCAGCAGGAATATGAGTGACAAACAGACTGGAACTGATGCTCCTCAACATTACAATAACAGCACTTCTTACAAGGATACAATATCCACAAACATTCCACACACAGGGGCCAAAAAACAAAAAAAATGTTTCTATTGGATGGAATTATTTCTGAAAACTTATTCCATACAAACAATAGGATTCCTTCATATTTGTATGGTCTCAAGCCCTAGTTTTCTTCATTGCCTGCAAATTATGTTTTGACCACTCTACTTACTACCTTCCTTAAGTGATGCAAATACCACTGTCAGTCTGGAAACAAACACTTTGTCATGTTCTGCAGCTTCTGTTGTCATGACAACTAGAGACATTATGCAGTTCATTATTTAGGTTACTATCTGATACTGCAAAGGTTTTTATTAACTGTGGTATTTACACCAATGCGGATCATAAGTTGGTCTTTATATTTTAGCTTTTTCAATTACACTGTCTTCTTGCTCTGGTCGCATATGCACGGAAAATAAAAATGACACCACACCAAAATCAAAAGCTGACATCAACTTTTCTGTTGATACCCTAAAACACCAGTGAATCATGAGCCCTATGTCCAATCCTCTCACACACAATCACTTTTGTGCTCATGTTTTGCTGCCTAAGCCCCATCACAAAGACCTAGAACAACTCCACAAAATGATTCACCCATATCAATTTCTATTTCAACAAAATCCTGATCAACAAACTAATGTTTTAGATAAACACTGAAATAATTGACAACAAAATCAAAGGTTGAGTGTTGCTTTAGCAAACCTTGATCAGGTTTCAGCATGGACCATATATTGGGTTTCCTCAAACGTGTTTGTGGAAAAAAGACTGGTTGGTCCAAATCAATATACTGGCTGTTTGTGGAAAAAGAACTGCAACCTTGATATTGATATATTGTCTGCTCAAACAGAAAACATTTCTGATCAATATCTTTTATTTACTGACAGAAGCTGCGTGTCAATTTTTTTCTGGCAGCAGTTTACCTTGTGGAGTCTCCATCTGTGGTGTCTGATGTACCAACATCAACAATTACACAGCAATTGATGTTCAAACTGCTGTGCTTTCATATTTTGTGATGGTGTCACACAGAGGATTACTATTTTGTGCCTTTTCAATTGGCGTCACATCAAGGATGACTGTTTTCTTATGCATTTTCAATTAAAAAAGTAATAATGTTTTATTCATACAATTGCACTGAAATTGAGTCAAACAATTTTCGTGTAGAGTTAACATACTGAAAATAAACTGCCTCAGCAAACATTTTATCTGATTATAGATAAATAGTGGTGTATTTGCTGGCACCCGGTCCAGCCATATGGTTTTGTAGGTGCATTCAATGGCAAAACATGAATTGAACTAATCAAAAGCTCGTCTGTTTTCTCCAAATACACTGATTATCCTCACTATGTGTTCAGCTTTCACTTAGGGACAGCAAATCATTGTAATGACATCAAGCCTACAATCAAGTGTGCACAGACACAAAAACGGAAAATCTTATACTCGACCCCCCCCCCCCCCCCTTTGTCAAAAACACCCCTAATATGTACGATAAAATCAACGTCTCCACCAGGAAACAGACAAATCACTGAGAACAAAAAAGACACACTTGTAATTCTGCTGGCTTGTGCCTCCATCTGTCAAATTTGTGCCAGCATTGTTGACGTGGGGCCCAAAACAGGCTGGCATTGTCTTGGGCTTTCCAACACTACAACACCTTGTGGTCTAATCCTTCAGCACATTTTCCTCTACTCCTAGTCTTCATTATTCATCCCCATGCAGCCCAAACATTGGCAGATTACCGTAGGTGACCCCAGGGCAAAGACAATGCATGGTGAACATTGCCCCTGCTGCCCTCCATGGTATGGTGAACATTGTGGTGGAACAAGCAACTGCTGATAAAGGCTTGTTAATGCTTTCTTTCTCTCCAAACTACTATAAGCGCAGCAAGTTTTCCAAACATCTGTACCTGCGATGACATACAAGCTCACAAACTATGATGCTTTCCACACAAGTTCACAAGCTCCTTGCCCTTGGTTCACAGGCAACTTACAGGCAGCAGACTGTTTAAGGCCCGGGCAATTTTACTATGTTACATGACTGTGATAAATGTCTCTTAAATAAAAACCCAATTACCATCAATTCTGTTCTTTAATTCTGAATTTGGCTTTGGCCTGTCACACCACCGTGCAGTTCCTTTACCTCTGAAATACAGTTATACTGTGTTATGACCATGGCATAATGTCAAGTAAATCCTTGCGGCTATGTTTTCCAGTTTTTGATCCTGCTCAACCTGCACTCTCCCCTCCCCCATTCCTGTAATATTGCTCCTGGAAGTAATGTTTTTGTTTGCAATGTGTCAGGAAATATTATTAGAATGCGTGATCTTATTTTCACATTTCTACATGCTATAACATGGTGTGTTTTTTTAACACAAATACACATTTTTTTTAATCCCCAAGCCAGAAAACCTAGTCAAAAATACATCTTCCCGAAACTTATGATTTCTAACTAATATGCTTGGAACATTTTGCCAGGTATGTCAGAAATATGGTAAATGTACATTTTGTGTACACAAAAACATTCCTTTCACTACACCTTAACTTGTTTTTCTCAAATTGCAAACATGCTGGATGCAATAACACGTTGCATATTTAGAAAGCTAAGGAACATGTGAATAACATTACATTACTGAGTTTGCTTATTTTTTTTTAATTAGGGACCTGGAAATCTAGTGACTGTTGTGCAGTGCATGGTCTATGTTACTCTAGCCAGTGTGCTTCATTTGGCATGTCATACTGATATCCAACTCACCAAAAAATATGCAGGTTGCAACATTTTTGCCTTTTGTACATCCTTATATAATCTCCATTTCTAGAAATTGCAAGTATTTGAGATATTTTTACCATGCATCTGACTAATACATATACCAAAGAGTCACCTGGTGTTAAAAAATGACACTTGTCCTAATTAGAGGGGCTGCGTGAACTGCCCATGCTCGGCTGACCTAAGCTTGTCCCACAAAATCAAGGTTGCAACTGAATAGACCAGTGTTGAAGTTTCGCTGACTGCATAAGACATTTAGAAGTATTTCTAAGACAGATGACTGAGCCTCCTAAAACCACAGTCTAACTAGCAACAGAGCTGTACTAAAAATTGCAGCTCCACCTGGTGAACAAATTAAGAACTAGGAGACCCTAAAAGTGTTCCTGTGTGATATCAAAGCTCTTGGCTGAGGGGTTTCGAAGAAAAATATTTTTTAAGGTTTGCCCCCCTTCCCCCCCCCCAAAAAAATGAAAAAAATCATAAAAAATATAAAAAATCACTGAAGTGTAATCATTCAAACAAACTGTGTAGAGACCCACCCAAGGTACCAAGTTTGAAGTCAACCTGGATGATGGTTTCAGAGAAGTTGAAAATGTGAATTAGCATTAGAATGCCCATTGACTTGCATAGTAATTGATGGGAAAGGGCATGCATTTGCTGATTAAGAACCCGAAATGAAAAAAAATTGTTAAAAATCAGGATCCACAGCAGTGACACCTATTAAACAATCTTCTTTGATCCTTTCACAAAGAAAACATCCACAAAATTTCAGCTTAATCTATGTGATGGTTCTGGAGCAGAAGTTGAAAATAGCAGTGCCAATGCATGAAAAATCATAAAAAAATTGAAAAAAAAAAATTGCACTGCCACCTGGTCAACAAATTAAGAACTACAAGTATCTTGCAATGTTCCTGTGTGATATCAAAGAAGTTAGGTGAGCAAATTCTAAGAAAAATATTTTTAAAAATTTGCCCCCCAAAATCATAACTAGAAGCCGATCAGTGACCGCAAAACCCCTTGGCCAGGACGGAGGGACAGTCAGATGGATGGACGCATAGGTGACGACAATACCCCTCCAGTAGGTCAGGTTACTTCTGTTTGACCTAATAAAAAACTTTGGTGCAAATGTAATATGCAGAGATATTATGGTATGGCCATTTTTCTTCAATGCAGCACTGTGACCTAAATATGTGACCCAGTGACCTAGTTTTCAACAGGCATCTGGGGCATCCTTAGGTCCAACTGTCATAAATAATTAATGAAGCTACACTCAATATTTTTTATCTATTGTATACTAGGGGTTTTTTTTGGTTTTTTTTTGGCAATGTAGTACTATGACCTAAAAATGAGACCTAGTGACCTACATTTCAATAGGCACCTGCAGCACCTCAATAACCCCCTGTGATAAATATTTGGTCTCTGTAAAGTGAGTATTTTTGGATATATGGCGTTAACAAGACATGGATGAACCGAAGCGTGGGTGACGACAATACAATTTCCAACCTTATGGGTTGAGGGGTTAAAAATAAAAATATCACTGAAGCGTGACCATTTGAACAAACTTTGTAGAGACAGACCCAAGGTACATTGCCACCAAGTTTGAAGTCAATCTGGTTGATGGCTTCAGAGAAGAAGTCGAAAATGTAAATTAGCATTTGAATGCCTATTGACTTGCATAGTAATCGATAGGAAAGGTGCATTTACCAATAAGTACCCAAATTGAAAAAATCTTTAAAAATCAGGAATCATCAGCATTGCCAATTAGTGAACAAGTTTGTTTGACCCTTCCACAAAGAACATATCGGTCAAGTTTCAGCCTAATCTGAGCGACGGTTCTGATGAAGAAGTTGAAAATAACAATAAGACACAAAAAATTCATTAAAAAAGTAGAAAAACAAACAATCATGATTATCCTGTGCTCTGCTGACTGGAACATGCTTTTACAATATTGCAATACATTCACTCTAGTCTGTATGGCTATATACATGTACACTGTTGACACTCGAGCATCGGTATTTGAGAAGAAGTCGAAATTGTAAATACAATAGTGCAATATATGCACTGTATTGACATATATACACATACAGTGGCAGCACTCACTTAGTCTCGAAGTTTGATATCCCATAACTTTGTCAAAAATTAACATATCCACATTATTTTCCCAAACTTTTATTGTCTAAAGGCCAACTATACTCTGATAGAATTTTGAGCAGTTTTGTTTAGCCTTTCTACTAAAGAAGTCGAAAAAAGCCTTTACAAATAAAAATTCACTGAAAAAATAGAAAAAAAAATCACAGAGCTATTTGGTGGCCAAAATAGGAACTAGGTGACCCCAGCTGACCCCATGTGCAATATAAAAGCAATTGGCCAAGTAGTTCTTCAGATGAAGAAATTGTAATTTTTTTTAAAACAAATAAAAAAATTCATAAAAAATAGAAAAATTGTTGACATCATCATTTCCTTCGCACACTTCATAGAGGTCTACCTGGGGAACATCCATGTGCAAAAATCAAAACATTCCATGCAGTGGTTTTTGAGAAGAAGACGAAAATGTAAAAAGTCTACTGACAGACGACAGCCAAAAATGGATTCTATAAGCTCTGCTGACTGATAAGTCAGGAGAGCTGAAAATAATAGTGCTACCTGGTGAATGAATTCAGAACTAGGAGTCCCTAAGATTGTTCCTCTGTGATATCAAAGCAATTAGGTGTGTGCTTTTGGAGAAGATTTTTTAAGATTTGCTCAAAAAAGAACCAAGAAAATATCATTAAAAATCCAAAAATCATTGGAGCATAACCATTTGTTCAAATTTGGTAGAGACCCACCTAACGTACATTGCTATCAAGTTTGAAGTGAATCTGGTTGACGGTTTTGGAGAAGAAGTCAAAAATGTAATTGTGAACTGACGGGCTACGGAAGATTTGGCCTCCTAAAAGCTCAGCCTGACTAGTCAGTCAGCTGAGCTAAAAATCATAACAAATTAGAAACAAGAGGACTGTGACAGTCCTGTGCTTAGCTTAGTCACCCTATGACCTTGGAAATGAGGTCAAGGTCACTGACCTATTCTGAATCTAACTTTCATAAAGGGCCATCCCCATCTGCAAGATCAAAGTCACAGTACAAATACATCTCAGGTTATCACGCGACCAGTAAAATTCATGTTAGGGGCCCTGTGTCCTTGAAAATCAGGTCAAGGTCACTAATGTATGGTCTCACTCTTTCCTAAATAGAGGGCCACCAACAAGTTCAACATGAAAGTCCTACCGTCCACAGTTCTCAAGTTACAATGTGAAAAGTAAAATTCACGGAAGCGCTTGGGTCCAAGCGACCTTGGGAATGAGGTTAAGAAACAGTAAAATTTGAGCAAGTGGCCCGATGACCTTGGGAATGAGGTCAAGGTCACTCATCTACAGTCTACATCTGGCCCTCATTGAGGACAACTACCATGTGCAATACAAATGTCCTAGCCTTAATAGTTCTCAAGATACCATATAAACAGTGAATTTCATGCACCTCACCTGTGACCTTGGAAATAAGGTCAAGGTCACTCACCTACTGTACATGCATCACCCTCATACCTAGAAATGTCCCTATGCAATTTCAAAGTAATTGGCCGAGCATATACAAGGATAAAGACTTTTGAAGATTTGGCCAAAAAATGAACAAAAGAATCATAAAGAAATCCAAAAATCATTGGACTGTGATCATTTGAAAAAACTTGGTAGATCCCCACCCAAGGAACACCCCCACCAAGTTTGAAGTGAATTAAGCTGATGTTTTCCCTAATGACTTTGCAATCCCGATTGACTTGCATGGTAATCAATAGGCATGTAAAATCAACAAGAAAAATTCCAAAAAAAACCAAAAATCACTGGACTGTGACCATTTGAATAAACTTGGTAGAGACTCAAGACACATCACATAGAGATATCATCATTAAATTATCAATAAAAGAATCAGTTGCTTATGTAGCAATAGGTTAGGTCAAAATTAACCAGTGCATGTGGATTTTCAGTAGAAGGCTGTATAGGCAGGCGGGCCACATACACGTATGTGTATGTGTATTTCCATTTGGGTCCATTGTAATTTGCACCTATGCAACTTTAAAACTGCTCTGCCAAGAAACACCAAATTTCTTGTGGTAAATGGTTACATATAGTTTAAGTGTTCTTGTAAATTAGACAACTTTTGCCACAAAACTATTAATATATTAAAAGTTGTTTCAAAAGAGAATCTTCTAGGAGTACACGCCAACAGCCTGTAAGATTTTTGTGTATTGGGTTGTTTTCAGCCAAATACACATAAAATTGCTAACTGTGACCTCTCCTGTTACAATCTTACCCTTTCCACACATTTCATAGTCTATGGATCATGCCACAAATGTCAGAAGATATGGATCATGCTGCTGGTTTCAGAGTCTACAGATATTAGTCTTTTCCCAAATATGCATATAGCTTGCTTGGGTTTATTTCACTACCTTTTATCATATCAGGCAAGTTGGATGATAGCTAACTATGCAGGGGCTCAGCTGTACCATTACCCTATACTGACAGCCAGTCAACAGCTTCCCTCAGCAAGGTCTGCACACAATACATCAAAGGAAACCTGTCGACTATAATCACCCAGATTATCCTTGATGAAATGTAATTTATGACACTGGACCAATTCTGGTAATTGTTTAATGGGAAAAAGTTACATGCCGATATATCTACATTCAGACTCTGAGAGTTAAAAAAGTTACATGCCGATATATCTACATTCAGACTCTGAGGGTTAAAAAAGCAGACACAACAGACAGAATCTGAGCACCTGGACAACAGGAAAGTTAAGGCAAGGTGCCCCCTTTTAAAGAAGAACCATCTCGTCTGCTTGCAGTGTAATTTGAAAGGGCAGCTGCCAATGCAGGCCAGCACCATCTCTGTCAGACCGCCACGCTGCGCTGAGCACTGACTGATGGGCACCTCAGCTGCCTGCTGCCCAACACCTGGGTGTCAGCTTGACTGAGGCTGCACCTCCTCCACCTGTCTGTCTGTCTGTTTGTCTGTCTGTCTATTCCACCATGCAGGTGACAAGTCAGTTCAATTGTAGCAGCAAAGATGGTATTGACCTATGAACCCGTTCGACACCCCTGGCTACCAGATACCTTCAACCAAGAGCACTCCTGGATATTGAATTATCTGTGTTAACTCCTGAGTAAAGTAAGCTGTTGTTTATCCCTAAATCTACTTGTAAGTGACTACCACTGTTTTAATGGATGCACTTTTTCATATAAATCTGCATTCAGTAAACATCTGTTTTATTTATTTATTAACTAATCAACAGGAAAGGTCAGAAAAAGCTCCAAGGTATGTATTCGCACCAATACACAACAGAATACACAAACATTTGGAGGATTAGAGCTGTGTATTCCCATAAGCTTGTATGTTAAAGCAACCTGAAATAAATTAGTCACTTTTATAGCTGTGGTTATATGATATTTGTGAGGTATTTAGTTATGCATCTAGATTTACTGTTTGAAATTTGGTGTTTCTATGTGCAGTAGTTTTCAAGTTATTAAGTTGCAAATTACAATGCAATGGGAAAACACAACCCTAGCCCCCACTGACTGCAGTGCCCTCTTTTAGGCAGTTCTTGAACCTTTTGTTCTGGCCTTTGCCTATTTATTTACACATTTATTTATTCATTCATTTATTTATTTATTCTGTCATGGGCAGCCAGCCACAGCCAATCAGATGGCTGTATTTTTGTATTTTGCCGCTGTTATTATCAGCACTAACACAGCTCTATCAAGCAATTTATTTGTTTTATGAGGGTGAATAACATTTATCTATCCAAAAGAAACTATACTTTTGTGTTTCCATGCTTTAAATTTGAAGCAAACAGTTTGGCACTATGTGCAGTGATTGCAAAGAAGTGCCCCTTTACTCAGAGACCAGCTGGGTGACTGGTAGATGTCCGATATCATGACTATGCTCTTCGGTCATGATATCCAATGTTGGTCATAAAATCCACGCAATCACAGGATGGGGAGTATTAAAGTCTATATCTATCTATCAATCTATCCATCCATCTATCTATTTATTTATCATATATTGCTATACTGAACCCCAATGAAAAGTATCCACATAAAAAAATTAACACATTAATTTTGTAAGTTACTAAGTACTGTGTGTGCATATATGCATGGTTTGGAGCCTACATCAGGGTCATTCAGGACAACTTTTTAACTTTTGCTGGGTTGTTACATAATGCATGTGACTTTTGTGCACCGAATATGGCTTCTGACCACCACTCCTATTGGATGGCTAAAATGACCTGATGTTTTCAGTGGCTTTAAAAAGGGATGTTCAGCCAAGAAAAAAGCCAGTGGTCTCAGGTGTGTTGAGGCGATCATGCCGCGTCTGAGCCAAGGTCAAAGACACCATGCTTTGGGGCTTGCAGAGGGTGGAGTCCCAATCACTCAAATCGCACAAAGAATGGGGTGTACTCGGCGCACCATCCAACGACTAATTGAACGGCAACAAGAAACTGGATCCGTAGATGATCGGCCTAGGCCTGGCCGAGAAAGAGTGACAACACCTGGCCAAGACCGTCACATCCGGCTGATGCACCTGCGAGACCGTTTCCGTACAGCAGCCCAAACAGCCCGTGAGACTCAAGGGGTGAATCACCGTCCTGTCAGTAGTTCTACTGTGGAGAGGCGACTGAGGAGCAGTGGCCTAACAGCCAGAAGACCTTACAGGGGTAACCTGCTGACCCAACCCAGAAGAGAAAGACGACTGCAGTGGTGTAGAGCACACTCCAGGTGGACTCGCCAGCAGTGGAATACCGTCCTTTTTACTGACGAGTCCCGTTTTTGTGTCGGCAGAGCAGATGGCAGAGAACGTGTGTGGCGCCGGACTGGGGAGAGATATGCAGATGCCTGTGTCCGTCAGGCAGATCGATGGGGTGGACCCTCTGTCATGGTGTGGGCAGGCATCAGCAACCGCTACCGGACACCCCTAGTGGTCATTCAAGGGATCCTCAATGCTAGGCGGTACATTGATGAGGTGCTGGAGCCGCACATGGTCCCATTTATGGAGCAGCATCAAGATCTGGCGATCTTTCAGCAGGACAATGCACGTGCACACTCTGCAAGATTAACAATGAACTTTCTCAATGAGAACAACATCAATGTCATGGAATGGCCAGCGTTCTCACCCGATCTGAGCCCTATTGAACATTTGTGGGATCAGTTAGGCCAAGGTATTCAACGGAGGACACCTAGGCCTACTACCCGAAACCAGCTGATCCAAGCTCTGCAGGAAGAATGGAATAATGTTCCCCAACACAGAATTCAAACCCTGGTCAGCAGTATGCGCCGCAGATGTATAGCATGTGTTGATGCTCGAGATGGCCACATCCCATATTGAACAGAAAAATTTGTGTGACTTTCAATTAGGGCAGTTAATGACATTTTTTGCCTGTAAGTGACGTTAATGTCGGTAGAGCGTGACATTATTTTTACGCCAGAAAAGTGAATGCTTTGTTAAGTTCTAAGCACGTCTAGGTATGAAATGTTTCAAGTATAAACAATAAAATACTTCAAAATTGGCATGTGGATACTTTTCATTGGGGTTCAGTATATATCGAGTACCTGCTTTGCTGCATAGAGTGACCTCACAAGAGCAGTGTAATGTTGACAAATGTCTTATGTGCAAGAAATTTCTACTTACTCATGTTCCTTGCGGTTTACTTCCATTAAGGTACAACTACGATTAAGGTGACAGTTTCAATTAAGTGGTAGTTTTTGCACACACAAAAAAAAAGAAAAAAAAAGAAGAGAAAAAACAAACACATGTAGCCAATGTCCTCATTGAGAACTGTGTGATCTGTTGACAACACTACTGCTGATCAAACAAGTGACAGCTGACCATAAAAGTCACGACATGTGGACATATGCAAGAAAATTTTCTTCCGAACCTATACACGCAGAGCACAGCTCCACAAAATAATGGAAGGTGGCAGTAACAAGTGAGTACAATACATGCTCCCTTGATTTATAATGACACCAATCCATGTCACTCACTGAACCTGGCAAATTGCTGAATCTTGCACAGGATTACACCTTTTGAGGGCAACCTGCAATCTGAACTTTGACTTTTCCACAAATTTGTTAAACTTCAAGGTTTCAAAAATTCAAAAATTTATGGCCTAATATTTCAAACCTCAAGTGGTCATCATTCAGTCCAGGGGCTATAACAGCTGGGCTGGACTTCTCTGAAACCAACTACAACCCAGTATCTGGAAAAGAATTCCCATTTAGCACTTCCTTCGATTCTTATTTTTTTTCATTGCTCATTCATGAGTGTAAAATTTTCATTCAGATCATGTGGCATAAAGAACAGACCAAAAATGTATGTGCCACTTTCCGTTTGCCCTCTAACCCCCAGGCCACGACCTCAGGGCTCTTCATGTTCTACAAATGACCAAAGATGTTGCTTTTGATGTTTTCACACCTACACAACTTGGGTCACCATCAATTGTCATTGCATGACACTGTGGACATAAATAAGCCTGGTTGCTCAACAGATCAGCAATGGCTAATGAATTCCAATGAAGTGTCACACAGAGCTGGCTGCCCCTCTTACCACCTCTCTATACACTTCACTTTGTTACATACCACTCTGACTCCATGTGCTCTCTCCCCGTGTACTGTAGCCTGCTGGCTTTACTCTTACACACTTGTACTGTAGCCTGCTGGCTTTACTCTTACACACTTGTACTGTAGCCTGCTGGCTTTACTCTTACACACTTCTCCTATAGCCTGCTGGCTTTACTCTTACACACTTCTCCTATAGCCTGCTGGCTTTACTCTTACACACTTCTCCTATAGCCTGCTGGCTTTACTCTTACACACTTGCATCAAGTGCGGCCAGCATTTTCTTCACAGCAAATATATCGAAACTGTTTTTATGTTGACCCCAACAATTCAAACTTTTTCAATGCTTTTTCCCTGCACAGCAGACCCTAGCTAACAAAAAACCCACCCTACTGAAAAGGCGTGACCCAAAATAAATTTTACAACACATAAAAAAACCAAGTTTCAAGGTTCCCTTCCCTAATAAAAATTGATCAATCCTGAAAGATTTTATTGAGAAAGAGCCGTCATGTGCCATTATTTTGCAGTAAAGTCAGCTCAAACAGGATTTTATTTGCACTTGTCTGGAGAGTTAACTTGAGCTCAGGAAACACCATAGCTACATCAGGGTGCCAAACACCATAGCTACATCAGGGTGCCATTAAGTAGGTCCTCAGTCACAGACGCAAAAACTGAAGAAAACTATGTCTGGAAATTAATAAAACATTGACATTTTGCATCTCTGTGGATACACGCACAAAAAACACAATACATTTTGAATGAATACAACTGCAAATATTACCCCAAACTTAGTAACTTTGCATCTTTGCAGTCACAATGTTTTGCATCGTCCACCATTATCATGATTATGTATTATACTGGTGGAATCCTCTGATGTTCATCTTTCTATGTAACAAGCTCCCTTATTTCTAAGAAAAAAATATTCCTGGCATATTCCCCCCAAAATGGAAATGCAGACGTCATTTTACAGCATTATAAATGTGCTGAGAGCACTTTCAGGCTCATTGAGTGGATTTGATCATGTGCAGCTCACTGTCTGATCAAAACCCTTGTTGACCATGTGCATGTGTCATGTCCACTATGTTGGGAAGGTACAAGTCATATTCACAGAAAGATCATTGGACCAAGAAATCAAATTTTCACATCACATTTCCCCCAAAAAGACTTCCATAGAACAAGTCTAGACCCAGGTAAAGGCAGGAGTGAAAAGTCCTTATGGAAGGCAAGCAAAATACCCAGATTAGTCACCACACGGTCAAATGTGGACGAAACAAAGACTTGCGTAAACACGATGTATTCTTGAATGCCATCTCCGATACTTCACATCATTATCGGTGTTTTTTAACAAAATTTTGTTGTTTTAATTCCATTAAAATGTTTGAATGGAACAAATCTGTATGACAGAACAATGATATTCTTGATCAAAGGCTGGAGAAAATATAGGTACATAGCGGAAAACCAAGACTGTGTATGCTCTCTGTGTTGCACACCCATTCTGACTGTGTTGCTTGGTAAAAAAAAAAAAAAGTGATCGCACTTAAGATCAGACTCTTAACACCTCCATTGGCATCAAATTTTTCAGGTAAATTGAAATACAAAGTGCACAGAAATATAAATCATGTAACTTATGGCCATTTCATCACATAGAATGAATCGCAAAAATAACAGAGCCCATGCAGGCATGTTCAATCATGCATGGTGCTTGTTGCACAGGCGAGTGAAAAACTGCCCAGTGGCACACTGTGCGAGATACCAGATACTGGCAGTGTGCTGGGGGTTAACATTAAGTCTGATTCATAAACTATATTTTGGTAGACCAGGGGCGTGTTACAGACTTAGTCTTACTGTTAATAGCAGGTCCCTGGTTAGACTGAATCCATCCTTGGCCATCCTTGGTACAGCCAACAAACTGTTATTAAACTCTTTACATTGGCATATAATTAATTATAATTATGATTTGCCTGCATCAGCATATATATGTTATATTTGTTTCTATGCTTAAGTTACCTGCATGTTTTATTTATTTATCATTTTTATGTAAACTCATGTATCACTGTATGTTGTTTATACCAAACAAAATCAATCAATCAAATCACACCAAATGAAATTTTCCTCCAAAATGGGAGCAGCAGCCTATATTATATCTATGTTTGACAATTTCAGACTGGACCCAGTGATGCAGTGAATGGATCCACTATTTTTCCTAAAAAAAAAAAAGAAAAAAGATGGGTCCAATGGACCCATACTGAAAAATCCTTACTGCCAGCCCTGTACATAGCCAGGGCTGTGTGCTGAAAACAGCATAACCCCAGCATAGCTCAATAGCCACAGTCTTTCAGTGATCATAATTGTAATATTTCACAAGGTTCCAGGTGATGTTCTCTGAGTTACCAGGGCAAAGGGTTGTCACATTTTTTAAAAAAATTGACTTAGTATCTTAACTTTAATCTGCCCCCTCAATTGTGTCTGACACGATACCCTGGCAAATCATGCAAACATTCGGGAGTGCCATTTTGAACATTGCGCAACGCATTGTGGGACAGTTGCACAAAAGTGCATTTGATTTGGATATCAAAGTGAACCATGGCCATGTGTTCTCAGCACTGTTTGCAATATGGATGGATGAAAATGAACAAAGTGGACTGAACATAATCAAAGGTACCCAAGTTTGCACACAATCATCTTCAATCTCAAATGCTTGGCACATGGTCTTACACTGTTTGTTGACAATCACTGTTTGTTTATGATCTGGCTTAGGAATATTTTCCTGGCTAGGATTGGTAGATTAGTAAGAGGCCCAATAAATGATATACACCATAAAAGAGCATACATGTATATTATATCATTTTTGATACATGTACTCTGAAATTCATGTATTTGTAACTATATACTTTTTGGTTTCATATGTTATCCCCCCCTCCCCCCCCCCCCAAGATCATCCTGTTACCATCCTAATTTACAAACCATTGGGTGCGGAATGGCGGCCAAGTCCCTGTGGGTTAGTCCCAATTGGATATTTTGAAGAGGTAGTATCCAAAATATATATGTGTTCAGTGTTAAGGGAAGGTTAATTTGTTGAATTAATGTAATGTAAAATACATAATATTTGGGACTTTTCCAGTGTGATCATTACCTAAAAATGGATACTACAATACCTTGAAGTTATCCATTGTGGGCCTCAGAATAAGAATACTGTATCTGACACTGAGGTTGCCCCCAGGCTATGAATTAAGTAGCAGCACTGGGCAAGGAGCCTAGCGCACCTGCTGGGTCAAAGACACAGCATAGAGGAGAAGGTTACCCCAATAGTGGATACAGGTCCCAAACTACTGGCTGGTATTTATATAATTGGTAATGAATTCCTGCTCAGCAGGCTTACAGGTCTAGTCAGTGTGACAGGAACTGTTATGCTTATATAATCCTACAAGGTAAGCTACACATAGCACTTGTGAGAGTACACATCTACAATTAAACTTCAGCTTACACAACCACCTTCCAGGACATTTTGCTCATCACTTTTGCATGAATCTGGGGGAAAACGACGATCTCAAACCAGCAGATGGAGTCATAGCACTGCTCAGCAACATCCACAACAACCAGTGTGGCTACCAGTTCCATGAACAACCAAGCTTCCAGTCAAGCTTCTGGGCTGAGACCTGCTAAGTACACTTTGACTGAAAGTGTACCACACACATGGTGTACCTAGATGGCATTCATGCAAACTTCCCAGATTCATCACTGTCAGAAAAAAAAAAGGGGGGGGGGGATTGACAAGTTTATTTTGCTACATTTTATCATTTGTCTTGTATATTAGAAAACTGCACAGAACTTCTCATCCTAATACAAATAAAGCATAGTCTCCTGTCTGCACAAAAACAGCAGTTTTCTCCACACAATCTTTGCAGCAGTACAAATACATTCAAAACCACCTTTTTGTGATCCCTTGTTTTGCCTTGCTATACAAACTTGATGGACAGGTATGTTGCATGAAGACCATATTCTTCCCTATACGCCCCCAGGATGCTTACCAAACTACAATGTGACCAGCCTTCAATGCACAACAATACTTTGAACATTATAGGTAAAATACAGCGAAAAAGATCATTAAATGTAGAATTATTTTGTCTGATTTTGGATCATTCAGCTACAAAGGCCATGTGGGAGGCCCCATCAGGAGTGCTCAGTATAGTTTTAGTCCCTGAGCCTCTGTAAAGTGGTCAAAAACAGCAGGCGGTCTCTTATTCAGAGATACCAGCTAGTCAGATTAGTCTTACTCAAGGGACATAGGGCTGTGTGTGCTGCCTGTGAAGCATTGTCTCAGGATAATGACAGTGGTGGTGATAAGACAATGACAGGCCACAGCTCTGTCTCACCACTGTCTGCCTCTGCACCTACAAGCACACACCAACTCATCTGAGACACAAATTTAATTTTTTTCCTCACTTTTGCCCCATACATGCCTGCAAGTTTATCCAGTTGCTATGTTTATTAAAAAACCCTGAGGAAGCTTACACTGACTTATAGTAGTCCCTGTCCCAAGAGACCTCTCCAATCAGACCACCTGTGTTGAAAGATCAGCATACTATACTGAGTATATGTACTTTTCATCTATTCATTCCTCCCATGAAAGACAACCTGCCTTGGGATACCATAATTCAGTCATCCCTGTACCTGGCCTTTTGAGCCAGGTTTCATTGTATTACCAGTACAATTACCACAGCTTCCCCCCCCCCCCCCCAACAGGGCACCTGGGCAACCTGTTCTCTCAGTCTGTGCCCAAATCACTGCAGTTGCCAAAGATATACATGTCTTTGCAAATCATGAACTCCTTCCAAGATCTCTGATCTCTATTTGTAGCTTCTAAAACTATTTCCAGAAATATTTGCATATGGGACAGACAATTATTATTCAGTATTGATTGAGACAAGCCTCCCCCGGGTGATTTTTTTGTTGTGCACGATCTATGTTAGAGAGACAAGTTAAAATTCAAATTCACTTGTCCTACAGACAAGTGATTCTGGAAAAAAAATGGTAGAAGCCTGACATCTGAACATTGGTTTTAGAGATGAAGTGGAAAATGTACATGACAGGGCGACAGATGAATAATCATCCTGGAAGTCAGTTTAAACATAATTTCCTCAAATGTATTCCCTTGGTGACCTTGAGAAATAGGCCAAAGTCATCTATATAATGCAATCTGAAACAGCTGAACATGATGCATATCTGTGTATTTACTATCATTAGCCTTATTCTTCCTCAAAATATTTAATCTGTTTTCAACATATTTTGGTCCATATCTTTCATAGTACTGCATACTACAGGTGGTGCCACCAAATTTTGGTGCATTATTGTCTTTGTGCCAGGTGACATTACTGCCAAGTTTCATGATGATTGAGGGAAAACTTTTTGAAAAAAGACATTCTCACAATGTTCACATTTTGGTCCATATATTGCACAATACTACAGGTGGCACCAACAATTTCAAAATCAATGTACTTTTTTGTGCCTTTTACAAGCCCTGGAAGTTATGGAGTTAACTTGGTGTGTGGACCATATGGAATTTACAAAAAAAAGTACCAAAGATGGAAGCACATGACAGATGAGAAAAACTCTGCAACCTTAGGTCAGCAGAGCTGAAAAAACATGTAGTACATGTACATAATAAAACAGTGGTCTTACTGGTAAATAAAATATTTTACTACATCAGCTGAAATGACTCAAAAACATCAACAGTACACCACAGCAGCAAGTTCCTGACTCAGACAGCTTTTCGGTGGGACAAAGGTTAGTTTGGATTAACCACTTGACTTGAATTGCCAATTAAGCTAATACCCTGGTGGAGTGTTCTTGTAGGAGCACCAGATGTAGCTAAAGAGTGAAAACTTTCATGCGTACTTGTGCTCTCAGACCCATGTGAAATGACTGTAACTGGCATGTAAGTAGGACCTGTCCAGGTTAATCAAGCCCTACAGCTCCCCACTCTGTCCATCTGTGCAGGTCTCATTCCTCATCCTAACCAGCACAGCAGGCTTCAAGTACAGCACATTTATCCTCCCCTTCAATTTGCGACTCTCTTCCGCATTTCTGTCATGTGTTTTGAAATTGGACTATTTCCAACCATTCCCTGGGCTTTTCATGAATTGATGATAATGAACTGGTTTTCAAATATTATCAAGTGCACAACCTTTCTTCCTTTAAGTACTGTTTTTCATGGTACTAGTTAAACACAAGAAAATATTTATAGTGAAATGTCCCACTTCTCGTGAAGTTTGTCCAAATATTATGCTGCCAGCCCTTGGAGCTTCCTTTGTTCAATAAGCTTGGAGGTGTAAGCAAATATTTATCCTGAGCAATGAAAATGTTAAAACTTTCAGTAATTTGCTAAAACCAAACAAGAAGCCCCTACTTGTCCTGTGTGCTTAACAAATCATTATGACCACGTCATGCATGGCATAAATATACTTTTTTATCTGCATGGCAAGGTTCTACCTGAATGGACTGTTGAGCAGGCTGGCAAACAGTCTTCCCCCAGGACCTTGTAATTACTAAAATCATGACATAATTTGGTGTATGCATTGCTCCAGGTCTCTATGTGAACCCTATCTGCCAACTAGAGGTTACAGCTGTTTACATAGCAACTAATTATGTAATGGTCGCCTTGGTCAATAAATTTACAGCAATCAAAATAAGTGGTTGGGTCCTTAGACACACAGCCACAGGAAGACAAGACAATTTTCACTTCAGTCCATAAACACATTGATGAACTCTCCCTGGTGCTGCTCATCCCTGGCAAGGCTTTGACCCTTTTTTGCCCAAAATGTTCCAAACAGTGAGAGTATCTTAAGGGTAAGAACCCCCTAAGCTCAGCTAAAATGTTGATTAATATGTAAAAACTTTGGATGAGAATTACAGCAAAGATGTAGAACAAGAATCAGATGATACACTACAAACCTTAGATAAACATCTCGTAACTCATTCCATACCAGTCCCGGATTTTTCCTTATATTTACCTAGATTTAAGACGACAATTCCATATTTAAATTCTTCATGAAAAGAGCTTTCGTCCAAGTACCAACATGCCTATAGTCATAAGTCAGTGGTTCTGGCACTGCCTGGCAAGTCATGCTGCAGCTGCCGCAACGGCAGCTGCAGCATGACTTGCCAGGCAGTGCCAGAACCAGTGACCAAGGCCTTTGACCACAGTATGGAATGAGTTAACTTGTATCTGGGGTGTTCTGGGAAGTAATGACTGAGGAAAGCTGTCCACTAGTATGCAAAATGTCAAAAGCACTGGAACTTTTCCTCCAGGACATGTAGTGAGGTCAACGCCACATTCACCATCAATGATGACTATATAAGTACAAACTGTGGCAGGTCACTTCTCTTTTTTTGCATTCAGTGAAGTAGAGGTAAAGCACAGCCATCACATAGCACTCATATGATAAAGAAGCTTCCGCAATCAGCTTTGCCTGCACAACAATCCATCACTAAGCTTAAGGTGCTGATGAAAGTTAAATGCCTGTTACATGTATTCACATTTAACATCACTGATCGATTAATGTCATATCTTTACACACACGCAGGTTTTGGAACAAAGCCGACAAACAAAGCACAAGTGAATCATGGTTTCTTTACCAATCTTAAAAATCAACTTTATATGACAAAGGACACATATAGCCCTGGCCTAATATTGTCCATTGCCTGCAGTCAATGGACATCACAGTCCCTGGAATCAATGGACATCACAGTCCCTGGAGTCAATGGACATCACAGTCCCTGGAGTCAATGGACATCACAGTCCCTGGAGTCAATGGCCATCACAGTCAGTCCCTGTTAATGTTCACATGTGGCTTCCTGTGTCTCCCTCCTACAGCCACTTTGTCCCTTGCAAATGGAGCCATTTGCACTGACTGTTTGGCTATGTGGCCCAGTGTTTGTTTAGTTTTAGGGCTCACTTATACCTGTACACACATGTGGCTTTAGCAGCACGGAACACGGACTTTCACACCATTTTACACAGAGAGGAGACCAGATACAAACCTGGGATACCTGGAGCCAATAAACTGCCACAACCAAACAGTTACCATTGCCTGGCAATGTGCTGAATGTACTTGAGGCCGCCCAAGCCATTAGCAAGACACACACAGGAAGATGGGGGTTGAGGGGTTAAGGGCAAAACCCCACTGAATACATCTACCATTCAAATGATTCTCAGATTTTCAAAATGAGACTTCAGTTATATTTCATTTTCGAATTTACAGTCACGGAACATTTTAATTTAATGTCACAAAATTCAAAATACTGCTTTGGATTTATGCATAGCTCCTTTTGCACCCCCTCAAGTGGAGTATGGCAGCCATCAAGCCTGTAAGCTCTCCAGGTCCTATTATCCAATACACACAGTGGCATTTAAATGGGAACCTGGCCACAAGTCCAAGGATAAAGCGCACAGAATGCTTGCAAATCCCTAATTGCTCTGATGGAGAGTGAAGACCAGTGCAGAAACTGGGAGTCTTCCCAGAGCTGGCTGCGTCTCAAAACCTTTCCACCAACACAACATCTGTCAAGTATCTCCCCTCTTTTTTACCTCATCACTTTACTGAAGACAATTTTAGGCAGGCAACAGTTAAGGTGAGCTATTAAGATGCCTGTACTTCATTCTGAATGTTAACCCTTCGACACAAATATATATATATATATATATATATATATATATATATATATATATATATATATATATATATATATATATATATATATATATGCATTACATAAGTAAAAATTGTGCAGATATGTAAATCTGTCACAAATGTAGAGAACATTTTAAAAAACCAAGGTGTGTGCAGACAAAGGAAGCTTGAATGTACTGCCAACCAATGTTTGTATTGGCAGCTTCAAGCCAGGCCTACACCTCTGCCCAGTTGCCACAGGCTTATCTGAGAAGAGCGTCTCAGCAGACCAGGACAGCCCCAAGGCGCAGGCTGTAGGAGACGGTGTGGCGGGCAGGAGAGCCTCCCTGCCAACTGATACTTTGTTGGCCCGGCCTCCACTTCAGCTGTCTGCTGTCTCTGGCTGCCAACTTTATGGCAACACTGTAGGAAATTTCTAGGACCCAGTTTCTTATGAAAACTGTATGCTGCACTGCTTGTGTTCAACTTTCCCTGGAAATATTTGACAATCATTTGGATAGTATGTATCAATGAATTGTTCTCTTCTCATGAATACAACATATTCAAGTCATACCCTCCCCCACCCTCCCTTCATTCAACCATTCCTTTGGCAGTTTGGCAAAATTTACTGACCTTTGGCAACATTTTGGCAGGGGTTAGTTAACAAGTTTTCTGTCCTTCCTGGGCCAGATCTCTTGACTCCCACAGGCAACACAAAATTTCCATTGGCATTTGACCGGTTAGCCGCCTGTCTTACCTACAAACACCTGTAGCAGAACTTGAACCATCTCATCCACTCCCCCCTTCGTATCTTTACTTCACAAAGCCACAGCATGCACGGCCTTGGGAGCATCCAGCCAAGCCCAGCCCTTTCTGACTTGAGAGAGATCACCGTCTTTATGCGTGTGTTCTCCCCATACTTCTACACAGGTAGAACACCTTCAATTTCAGCAGATAACAAATTGGCTGATTACCACAGATAACTGATAAGTTTACCTGAGCAGAACAGACACCTGGCTTCTATCACTCTTAATTGTAGCAGAGGGATGGGGGGAGAGAGAGGCAACCCATCACCTGCTCAACTACAAAAAGGGTGTTAAAGAGGTTTTCCATGCTGGTGTACTAAGCATTTATATTTGCCGTACTTGCAAACTTTATTTTCCATACTTCATACTGGCCAATGTTTCTACATTTCTTCCTTTCTGTACTTTATAGCAGCACAAATTTCTTCCATGTACCAGTCTACTGGGCAACCTGCCCCCTTGCCAGCCTCTATCAAATGTGGGTCTGTAGCACTTTACTAGTCATGGCTGGCTTCCACTGTCAGGATGATCCATGGAACCCCTGCCAACATATTACAAAGGAACCTCCATTATCTGGGATTCTAATAAGCCCCATTCAGGGCAATCCATACAGGTTTACAGTCCGTACAGGTTTACACAAGAATGGGTGTCCACTCCAGATACTTCATTCATGCACAAATCTGGTTTTAATGAATCTTTTACTATGTTGGAATGAAGTGAGCACTTGAAACTCTGCATGCCATCAATGGATCATTTGTATTGTTGGGCCCATGTGTGCTATACCAAAACACTTTGACGAATTTATTTACATCAATATCCTATGCTTTCTACAAATATGTATAAGGGAATATCCAACTTTTTCTATAGCTCACGTCAGGCAATAGCTCCCAGCTCCAACCCCACCCAACTACCCCTAGTATATTTGACCTGATTCTGAGCTTGACTTCAAAGGCAATACACGAGGAATGACAGCATACACAGAAGTACCTGCTATTAAAGACCACCTCCACTGCGAGCCACACATGGTCTCATATTACAGGTGGTCTTAAAATACAAGGAAATTTGGCACACAAATATATATTCTAGTATTATAAAAGGGCCATCTTAAATAGATGTGGTCTCTCATTAGACATGGCCTGTACAGCAGGCACCTACCACTGTACCTCAAACCTCATAACACTGTACCTCACACCTCATCACACTGTACCTCACACCTCATAACACTGTACCTCACACCTCATCACACTGTACCTCACACCTCATCACACTGTACCTCATGCCTCATAACACTGTACCTCACACCTCATCACACTGTACCTCACACCTCATCACACTGTACCTCATGCCTCATCACACTGTACCTCAAACCTCATAACACTGTACCTCACACCTCATAACACTGTACCTCACACCTCATCACACTGTACCTCACACCTCACGACACTGAAAGCATTCACATCATACAAGGAAAAGCCCTTCCAGTCTGTGATGCGTTACATGGAACTACCTGTTGTTGTTGTTCTTGTTGTTGGGGGGGGGGGGGGGGGGCGGGTCATAAATGCAGTTTTTTTTTATTCAAAGAATACTGATAAAATTCTGAGAATTAACTACACTAAACTGAAACATGTAGGCCTTAAAATAATCTGCGCAGACAGTTGTTTTAATGCAAAGCCATGGAATGAGTGGCTCTTGCCAACTGAAGCTGAGGCCTGAGTGTACTGAGTGTGCTGAGTGCACCGAGTGTAGCAAGTGGACTGAGTGTACTGAGTGTACAGAGTGTACCGAGTGTACTGAGTGTACTGAGTGGACTGAGTGGACTTAAGGACACAGCCAGCCTCCTGACAGCTGTACTCCTATTACAACACCATAGTTCAGTTTGAAATGTCATACAGAGCCCACAGTTGCATGATGCACACTCTGGTTAACACACACAGGTAGTTCCTGGATTGAATCTGATGTGTTCTCCAACTAAAGATACCAAATAATCACTGCGCATGATAGGGCCAGAGAGATTAATTGTTTTGTTTACATCAACTAAATGTTTACTAAGATCCTGAATGTGCCTCCTGCTTGGTCATGTATTGCAGTGTCATGAAAACAATTATCCATGCAGCCACACATGATGGGTATTTCAGTTACACTTCTTTCCCAAATTCAATCATATGGCATGATACTAATTGGTTAAGAAACCAAGGACATCAAAATTCATTAAACAGCAGTGCCACCTACCTGCAACCATACTGAAAAGAAGCCTTTTTGTGCCACATTCAATGGTATGCAACACAATAACTGTGACAACCTAGTGACAATATGGGCACCACCAATACCCATAATTACAAGTCGCCCTCACTCTCCTCCCCTCCCCCACACACACATATGTATAGCATGCTCAGTGTGTTGCTGGCAGTATGGGTGATCTTTAATAGCATGTATTACTGGATCTGCTCATGAATTTCTAATGTAAAACAAGAGGATTATGATTATCCTGTGCTCTGCTAACTGGAATCTGATTTTATAGCATTGTAACACATGTGTCGCAGTCTGTATACCTATATATATGAACAGTTGTACCTAAGTTTGAGATATCATAACAGAAGTCGAAAAAAGCCTTAATACAAAAACTCCCATAATGAGGATCATGTGCATGTTCTGGACAAAGGGAGCTTGTTACTATGCCCTGCTCCAATTTTGTGGTGTGGTAAATAATACATGTAATTACTGTGGCCTGTGACATGGTAACAGCAGGCTTTGTGATCGGTTATTATCAAGATATAAGCTTATATATCATTGAACTTTAATTGGTTCTAGCAAGGTCAAAAGGGACCATACCAAAACACCCCCCACATTGCAATTTCTTATTGATATTTCACAGGAACAACAGGTGTAGGATCCACCATTACTAAGAAAAATAGTGATGAGCAAATATGATAGTTTGAGCTTTAAAAAAAATTAACATATCCATGTCATTTTGGCAAACTTTCATTGTCTGGAGTTTAAGCAATTCTGTTTAGCCATTCTGGGAAAGCAGTCAAACATAGCCTTAACACACAAAAATTCATAAAAAAAATAGAAAAATTATTGCAAAATCATCTCCTTCACAAATTGGTAGACAGGTTCACCTGAAGAACATCCATGTGAAAAATCAAAACATTCTAAGCATGGCTTTTTGAGAAGAAGTCAAAAATGTAAACACAATAGCCATATATACTATGCAGTGGTAGCACTTACCAATGGTTGCAAAGTTTGAGTTCCCATAACTCCCTAAAAAATAACATATCCATATACTTTTTGCAAATTTTATTATCTAAATTCATATCACATTCCGATAAAATTTTAAGCAATACTGTTCAGTCGTTCTGGCGAGGTCCAAAATAGCCTTAACACAAGAATTCATAAAAAATAAGAAGAAAAAAAATTGCAGCACCACCTAGTGGCCAAAATAAGAACTAAGTAACCCCAAATGACCCTATATGTAATATGAAAGCATTTGGCCAAGTAGTGCTTGAGATGAAGCAATTTTTTTTTTAATAAATTTAAGAATTGACAAAAAATAGAAAAATTATTGCATCATCATGATCTCCTTCACAAATTTGTCACAGCTCCACCTGGGGAATACCCATGTGCAAAATCTAAATATTCCATGCAGGGTTTTTTGAGAGGTCGAAAATGTAAAAAGTCTAACGACGGATGGATGGATGGATGGACAGACAGAGGATGGACGCAAACAGATTCCAATAGCTCTGACTGACAAGTCAGCAGAGCTAAAATGTCCAGAAGAAAAAAAAAGTGTGCAAAATGGACTCATGTTTGCCAAAAAAACAAAAAAACAAAAACAAAACAAAAAACAAAACAAAAAAGGGGGAGGGCTTACTTTTTGCCATTGATGTTAACCTCATGTGATTACTAAGAGCTTTATAATCAAGAAAAGAATAAGTGTTTAAAAGCTTGTAATTACCACAATCAGATGATGGTTAACATAATTTCCATTCTGGTAACCATAGCTATAGACTTATGGTAGCTCAATGAAAGATACACAAGGCTACACTTTTCCAGTCAATTTTATGACATACTTTATGTCTTCAAGTTGTTTCTCAACTTTTGTCCAAACAAAGTAAATGGGTTAACCCTATGAGGACTGTACCATAGCTGTACCACCATGCAACTGTCCACTTCCCACCCTATCCCTTAAAACTATCAGGAACCATCCTTTAAAAAACTGTTGTCCTTGTCTTTTTTGTCACCAGGAATAACATGCTATTTATTGTCAAGACATTCCTTTGATACTCTGGGCCGCAAGTGCATCATGGGTAGCTGTTGACTCAGTGGTTGAGGGGTTAAAGATGTCAAACTAAACAGTTTACAGTTCATGTTTCAGTGTCAGCAAATAAGTGATAACACACTCATTACTGAAACATGGATGTACACAGGACAACTTGACAATGTCCCGGAGAGAGGCTGACAATGTTAGGAGTAAAGCAATCTGTCTTCCCTGAGACAACTGACCTTGCTCTTACTGATGGCAAAATTGAATCATTTGCTCTCCAATCCATCACTCTGTCAGACCGGTCAACTTTACAAGGCCACAAATTTATCTCCTGGAAATAAACCTGCCTCAGCCCCAACCTGCGCCCAGTGCCCCTTGTGCCTGCAGTCTACACTCCACTGCCACCATGTTTCTGCCCTGTATGTAGACACTGACTGGCCACTGACAAGTACAGCTTCCCCTTAGTTGCCTACAATGCAGACAGTCCTTCTTCAACAGCCACTTCAAGGCAATGGTGGCATTTTGTTGGCCAACACCCACTTAGCCAGGAAGCTTTGGCCAAAGTGCACCAAAAGTTTGCACTATAAATGTCCAATATTTTGCCAGAAAACAGATCCCTGAACTGCTTTAGGGCCATCCTAATATGAAATGTGGCGTCACCCACATGATGTGTGGCACCCCTTAAGGGCTTAATTGAGGTATAAATCACCACAAAACCTGGACCGCTGGCTTTTGTATTGGAATGTTACCTGTTAAGTCTTGTTATTATTCATTGAAATTCCTGTGACTAACAAGCAGAGGTGACTACTGGACGCTGGACTGCTGAGGAACTGTCCAGCTTGTATTCAAATGCCCCCTGTCAGCCTGCTACCCTCCCAAGTCACACACTGTACCCCTCATTTTGCCCTCACCCACTACTTAAACACTGCCAGATCTTTTTACTTCTGAAGCAGTCTGATCCTTGGACAACTCAAGAGAACTTATCCCAGCGCTCTTGTGTCGTCATCTATTCGCCTCTTAAGTCTGGCAGCCTCACCCCATTGCCACCAGTAAACACTTGAAGCTGTACTCATCATGGCCCATGACTTCTGGGGGCGGGGAAGCACTGTCTGCAGATACAGCAGGAATGTTGCCAATTTACACTCTACTTTACAGACCCAAGTTATGGTCATAGTTTTTTACTTGTCTTGGATGCTGACAAATGTATACTCTTGGTACCTTGCTGTCAACTTCTAATTGCCCCTAAATTGACAAAGTTGATCAGCGCTCCGAGGTGGTACTTAAATATTATAGTTAATTTATTTATGTAGCATATATACATGTGTGTGTGTGTGTGTATGTATACGCACATGTATATCTTCACATATATATATATATACACATGCATGTGTATTTGTGTATGTATGTGTGTATGTGCAGTACTTCCTCCCTAGGGAGCCCACCTCTTAAACAGTTACAAAAGTGGTCATATACTGCAGGTAGTCTTTCAAATGAGGTAAATTAACAATATGGCTATGTAGATTTAGGGACCTGACAAATATGTTGCAAAAGGCAGGTGGTCTCTATAAGGACAAACTGACTACTGTATATGTTTCAAGTGTTTCAGAAATAACACATGCAAATAAATTTGGGGAAAGCTTTCAGCTTGTGTGAAAATGTTGAGGTGACAGTGGAAATGACCTTCAGTCTGCCACTTGCTTGCACAGCCTGCCCCCTGCTGTTGCCTGCTTTGTCTTCCTGCACCATCCACTTCTGAGGTGATATTGCTATGGCCTGAACCATCGAGATACAAGCAACTGCATCAGACATGTAACAGTCAAACCATAATGCAGGCCGCCAAATTTTCCTGGGTCACTGAATTTTGAGAAGTCGCTTTCATTTTCCTACCTTCATAAAGCTGTCCCTACCCAAACTGCATGGAGACACATACAGACTGAAAATAAACAAGTCCATCAAGTACTGCATAAACAGTTTTCCAAATCTAGATATCTGATGGCAGCCTTCAGATAAGCAATATTTCCTGCCACCTTGTCAGTGATTGACAAGTAAGATCACCACAGACAGTACACCTGGGAAATTTCTTCTTCCTATATTTTGGGAAAGAACATAAAACAAGAGAAACTTTAGCTGCACAGACTGCTGTGTGTTTATGAACATGGCACACCTTAGTGGGGTCCAAGACAAACAGGACGTGTAGCTTTTTGGATCACATGGTTGACTTTCTTTGTATGTTTAACGGTGCCTTGGTCTCGGGATGCTTCCTGAGCCAGTTCAATTAGGCTGTGTTTACCAAGAGCCTGTAAACTTTAGTGCTGTGTAACACAACATTTAATGATTTGGGTTAAACTACACACAGTCAAAACGCAACATCAATGCTGAATGGGAAGGGGGGGGGGGGGGGAGGGGACTGAACGTGGGAAGAAAGTAAGAAATTTCACCTGCCACATGCTAGGATGTCTCCATTCTACCATTGGTGCAGCTCTCTGTTGTGTTTCAAGAAGTATTTCCGAACTTTACTCTGTTTTCTCTTGTTATTTTTATCATTTTTTGCTGGAAAAAGTTCAACAGAATATACAATTTCAACATTGTATAAACAAATACTGCAACTGGATCTATGGATATTCTCACACATGACAGATCTGTTTATGTCCAAGCTGGTGACAGATCTGTTTATGCAGGTTTTTGACTGAGATACTAAAATACAGCACGCACACGCACACACCTGGCCCGAAATAACACGTATACTCTTTTCGTTGTGAATTCACCACAGATACATCTTGTACAGTAGCTTGTATTTATGAACTGCACACACAAAACTCAGCCATTCATTCCATCAACATGTAATTCATGATTTCATGGTTACATGCACAATATGCAATATGTTTTTATGATCAGGAAATTTATGAGGCACTGTGACTAATTTGGTCGACCTGGCATGCAAGAGCATGCTTTCAATAATAAGGCTATGGGCCTCATTGTATCGCCCACCCACAATTACCCCAGAATCTGGGCGTCCACACATGACTGCAACCATCCTTCATTCACTCTGCCACACACCAGCACCCAAATAATTTGGACTTCTGTCAAAAATATCCACTCCAGCAGAATGAGGCAACAGTTTATCTTATAACCTTGTGTTATATTCATGTAATAATTTATTACATGGCAGTCAAGATTTTTTTCCCTTTCATTGCCTGCTACACAGACCACCTATGAATGTGTCTTTCTTGCCTGCTAAGCAGACCAGTCTCCACATTTGCCACTCTGCTCACATGGCACTTGCTGGCTGAATACACAAAACACTGTGATCTCTTTTTCCGTAAAGCATAAAAACAAACACAAAGCTCAGTCAGTCTGGGAGGAAAAGGCACGTCAGAAAACCATGAATTTTATCTGTATTGGAAGTTACAAAACCTTGCTGTTCACCTTGTGTTCTTGCTTTGGCTTGCCATGAAGCAACAACTGAACTGTATAAGTAAGAAGTTTTCCAGGGACTAGAACCCTGGTGAACTTACCGCCCAAGCCAACAACATTCCTTCCAAGAATATGCCACCACAACTATCTATCACATAACATTTCATACAAGTATGGGCTATTTTCCACATGCGTTACAAGCTCGCCTAATTGTGCTTGATATCTGTTTAAGAAATATTACATTTTCGTTGCATTCTCTTGACTTAAGTACAAATAATGACTTTCATTCTTTTCTGACTTGCCCTATAATTTAGCTGTTAATATCCTAAGATTATTAGAAAGTTTGGCTACAATAATTTACAGTTTTTAGACTTGTCGGTTTTGCTACTTAACTTTATCTTTTGGCATCATTCTGTTTTAATGTTCACCTTTCAGACATTTTAGGCTAGCTTGTTTTCTGTTAGGTCAAACCCCCAGGGGCTATAGGTAGCAAGCAGCTACTGACGACAGTTACAAGCTCGCCTAATTGTGCTTGATATCTGTTTAAGAAATATTACATTTTCGTTGCATTCTCTTGACTTAAGTACAAATAATGACTTTCATTCTTTTCTGACTTGCCCTATAATTTAGCTGTTAATATCCTAAGATTATTAGAAAGTTTGGCTACAATAATTTACAGTTTTTAGACTTGTCGGTTTTGCTACTTAACTTTATCTTTTGGCATCTTTCTGTTTTAATGTTCACCTTTCAGACATTTTAGGATTGCTTGTTTTCTGTTAGGTCAAACCCCCAGGGGCTATAGGTAGCAAGCAGCTACTGACGACAGTTACAAGCTTGCCTAATTGTACGCAAAATCCTGTTGAGAAAAATTGTTTTGATAACATGTTTTTTGACATAAATACTAATGACTTTCATTCTTTTCTGACATGCCTAAATGCACATTTACTCAAAATTGACAGTATTTTCTTAAATGTCACAAACCTGACACATTAAGTTGATACATTGACTCAGAGTTGGCAGTTAAATAGAGCTTAATTGTTTGGGGGGTAGGTGTCATCACAGAGTTTGTTTTACATTTCTGGTGCAGGATGTCCATTGTTACAGTCCTTGTTGGGATTTCCCTTGGTTTGTACAGGTGGTCTAGTTGCAACTGTTTATTTTACTATCACTGGGACTGAATATAAGGCCCCAGCTTGTTTCCACTTCAGTTATACACTGGCGGGTGGTTTAACTAGGATAAACTGTCCAGCCAGAAAGGGTACATATTGGTTCAGGGGTAAGTCAAATTGTTCTTATCTGAACCTGTACTATACAAATTTAGTAATTATGGTTTGTTTGACAGGGGTTCTTCTTTCATAACGAAGCTCTGCATTTATAAGCAAAACTTCACGTATTTAGCTAATTCATCATTTGCCACGTTCTTATTTATTCTTTATTATGTGGGTTGTCTTTGTTGAATATTTAGCTTAGACAAGGAGCCGCTACTCAGAGAGACATGTACGGGTAAAAGGCTCCGAAACATGTTGAGTAGTTACCCGCTGAAGACCCTTTAATTTATTTGGGCTGATACAGCCTATGTCAAAATTTTACAGAGGAACGTGTGCAATATAGACAATAGTAATTCCATATGTATACAGGTTAGACAGGGACAGGTTAGCTTATGGAGAGTAAAGAGTTCGAACTGCGGAATAGGATATTGACTACTAGGAAGTGGTTCTGGGCAAAAAGACACAAATACAAATGGACAACTCGACTGCACAAAGCCCAATATCACCCAATGTAAATACTAAAATTTCACTGGATTTTGATGTTGAATTATTTTATTGATGACACAAAAGCTTGAAAACTGAAATATAATGGAATGCTATTTTCAAACTAGTTTTTACAGGGACCAAGTGCAAAGTAAGGGGAATTAAAACTTTTAGTTAGGCAATGCAAACTTGCTGAAAATTTATACATGGGAAACAAAGAACCTTTACAGTACTCTAACCAGTGAAAGAAAGCCAACAAGTTGGGATTAAACAAAAAAAAATGACATGAATTGGCCACAGTGATGTGTCACTTTCCCATATAATAACTGAAGTCTTATTGTCCTATCAATGCATTCAGTATGATGATACACGTATATTCAAGTAAGCTTTTTTCTCTCTCTCTCTAATACATGCCAGCAACACTAAATGGACCTGCTGGCACATTACTATATGTTCTAAATTCCACATAAACAATAATTATATTCAAATGGACTCTGGTGGTCCCAGTTCAACTGTTACACATGGCTGGAGTTATTGTCTGGAGGGCTTGGGCAAAGGCCATGAATTTGGACCAAAGAAGTTAAGTAAGTTTTCATGGCCACAGGGAATTTATGCAATGCAGCACTGTTGCCCGGACACAAGACAAGGTATAAGGGCAATCCAGACTTCTAACACTTATTGTCTGTCATATGAATTTATTTATTAACCAAATTTTTTCCAAGTAAACTTGGTCATAACTTTTGGCTTGCGTCCAAGTGCCTTTTCCCGGGAAACTGTTCCTTGTGACATGACCACTTTTCACAACCGGTTTCTGTGTGTGTGTGTGTGTGTGTGTGTGTGTGTCTGTGTCTGTGTGTGTGTGAGTGTGTGTGTGTGTGTGTGTGTGTGTGTGTGTTTGTGCATGCAGGTGCACCAGTGTGTGTGTATAAATCAAGTGAATTAATCATAATGTTTTGGATTACTGCAGGTGGTTCTACTTTCAATGCATGTGATACATTTGAAGTTGAATATTCCTGCCTCCACGCCTTACACAAAACCAATGCAACCTGGAGAGGAAGCAAGAGATGGACCGTCTTGCTGCCAGGCTAAGTATGCTGTCCTCAGGCTACAATGTCATGCATATATAAACAGTCAGAAATTTTGTATGTACCTGGTGTCTTGCTGACCCCAGTTTCACAAGGGGCGGGGGGGGGGGGGGGGGGTCACCCGTTTACTGTACATATTTCCATCCAGACATCCAGCACAGAATAAAAGCACAATGACTTGGTGTAATTTAAATACTTGTGAAATAAAGCTGGCAAGGTTTGCGTGCTGTATTCACCACTAAGAAGTGTGTACCGTCTCATAGAGAGACCCAGATAACATCAGCCAAAAATGCCCCTAACACATCACCAGCAACAATGCAGCCTGTCACAAACCCATTCAGTGCATTATGATAATTTAACGCTAACTTATTGTAGGGGATACTCAGAGCACAGTACCCTGCTTACTGACTGCTTACTGACCCCTTGCCCACGATTTTCTCTCATTAAATCGCAAACTACATGTTTTCATTACAAATGACAATTTTTCAAGAGGTAATTTTTTGCCATTAAGATCTGGACTACTGGCTTCCTGGGCCATGACACATACTAGCCACATGGATATTTTGGGTGGAAGCTAGTCCCATCTTCAGTAATTCACGCTGATCTGTAAATACACAATATTCACCTACATGTAACTTTTTGATCCATGGATCCTGAAACAGTGAATTTTGTTGACTTGCCAATGTGAAAAGTTACCTGTAAATACACATGTATTTCTAAATGTCATTCCCAGTTCTGTTTTTCCAAAATCGGGTCTCATCCAACAACAAATAGAAGATACAATAATTGAAAAACTATGTACTGTGTAAACAAATAACAAAAAACAAACCACAATTACATGGCTGTTCTAGTCATCATTAGCTCCACTCCAAACCACATCCATAAAAAGTAGGAACTGTCTGCCTAAGTGGGATACAGGGGATATAAGTTACACACAATCTGCAAGGAATTTACATTAAGAGGCATCAAGCAACTTTAATCCTTTGGTTTTATCAGGAGCACTGACACCGCTGACAAATCCAGCCTGGATAATGTCATCAATGTCAAAATTCTAGATGGGCGGGGAGCTGGCCTCATGCAGGGGACAAGTCAATTGGCGCACACATGGGCTCCCCTGTTTCTTGGCCCCAGTTGAAGTCGACTTCTTTGATTGGCAGGTGTGGGTAATTCCAATAGTTTCAACTGAAAATGTTACAGGTAGAGAGCCACAGGAACAAAGCAGCAAAGTCAGCCAGACCCATCAACATGGAGAAAACTTCTTGGTGTCTGGAGAAATTAAGATCTGATCAAATTAAATGCTTTAACAGTGACATTTTCTAAGTCATACAATAATGACGGATGTGTTACATATAACCGAGATTGGGGGGGGGGGGGGGGGGGGGGGGGCTAAATTGACTTTGTTTTGTTTTGGGGATGAAAAATGCCATTTTCCTACAGCTCAAACATGTACTACTTAAATCAAATCCATACTGATATCTGTTTTCTTGTCCCTAAGCCACTAAGGTATCTCTGAAACATCTGGAACAATGCTGTACTTTTCTCCAAATACAAAAAAAAAAAGGAAAAAAAATACTTCAGTCCATGAGCCTATCACCTGGTATTTGTGTTGCCATGGTGACAGTGACAACCACAGTACATACTGGTAATCACACCCAATAGCTTCAGGGAGAATGTCCCTCCACCTCAACCGCGGGACACATATTTTAACTCCACAATACTGTTTGCACAATATACAATCCATACTGTTTTCTGTACACAGACTGGCCGCCACAATACAATATTTGTCCTGATTATAACTTCTATCTTCAAGTATTGACCATGCAGCCCAGCCAACACAATTATCTAAACATCAGCACAAAAATATACACGGAAAACGTGCGTGTGTGTGTGCGTGTGTGTGTGCGTGTGTGTGTGCGTGTGTGTGCGCACGCTGGGGGCGGGGAGGGTATGCTTAAATACCACTCAAATATCACACATGTACTCACGCTAATTTCTTTCCCACATTTGAAGTATTGACTGGCATAATTTTATTCCAAAGTGTGTCACATCTATGACTATTTTTTTTTTTTGGTCATAGTTTTTTCACCTTCTGTAATTTTAGGTTATGTTACTGTTATAATTCTTTTCTGTCATCCGGTAGTTAAATTAGGGATAATGAATCAGTTGACATTTGTGTAACAAGCAAACATGTCTACAACAATTTGTACCATAACTGCCTGACTGCCAGCAGAGGGACCACATTCAGATTTTTATCCCTTGATAATTGTGTCATTAGAGACAAGTTGGCATGTTTAATAGTCCACTACAATGCACCGTTAAGACCAAAATGAAGACACCCAACTTGCAAACCTCAATGTCCTTTCACTTTCAACTCGAACACAAATATCCCCAAACATATGCCAGCATGTTTGTTGTGTGATGACTGTTGTGTTATATACAATATGAAAAATGTATGGAAAAACTAAACTTGCAGTAACTTACCCTTTGACATGCGGCCTGGCAGTCAGTGGCAAGCGGCAGGCTACAGCAGTATCGCCCTGACCAGTCATTGACGCTGCTGACCGCTACAACAAGAGAAAGTACAATAAATCCCTGGGCCTTGGTAAATCCCATGATGAAGAGAGTGATATCCCAAAGTTTAGCATTCCGACTGTGGAGTCCAGTGTGAGGTGGCTAGCATACACAACAAGTACATCTCTCCTCAGCCTTGTCTCCTGGTTTTTGGCACTGAAATGGCAGTTGATGTGTTTTTGTTTGAGATGGCTGCACAGCTTGGGCAAGTAATCCAAGCAAAATGCCCTCTTTCTGCCCTGACAGGCCCTCACGCCCCGACCGGCTCTAAGTTGGCGGCTAATCCCCACCACCAATGACGCCACGGCACCACAAATGATGTTTTTCTGTTTCCCTGTTCTGTCAGGGAGAGGGACCCCAACTAATGCCCCCGGAGTGGCACAGTGCACTTCAACCACTCAGAGAGCCAGCCTGCCAGTATATACCCACATCTCCCTTGACTAAGCTAATTCACACATGATTGACAGTGACTTAGCATTAATTACACAAACTGCTCCAATCTATGTAACCAGAAAAATCGACAACTCCACAGAACAACAGCAGCCAATATAGAAAATCATTGTGGCCCAGGTTATCCCTGTGTTCAGCTCAAGCCAGGGACTCCCGTCTGACTTGGGAGCCCCTTGAGGTCTGGATTGTAGTTGTACAGTTAGCGGAGTGTCCCTATTAAGAATTCTCCACCTATTATATATGGAGCCTATGCTGACCTTATGCCAATAATTCGTAGCGCTATTGTGTTAGTGCAACTCTCCGCCTAATGACCCACTACACCATGTCCTCCCACCTCCAGTCATTCAATCGATGCATTATTGTGGCAAAACGCCGCCAATTTTCCTTGCATTAAACTGTTTAATTTTCATGGGCCGATCTGACAAGTTGTCATCCCCATAACAAATCACCTCTCACCCAATCCATCTCCTGTTTTGCCACCAAGAACTTGCCTCCCTCCGACTAAAATACATCCTCCATCAAGGAAATCTGTCCAAACAAAATCATTTCAAATGGGCACCAGTCAAAACTACTTTTATGTATTTTAGAGAGAAGTGCAGCAAACATTTGCTGTGTTTAAAAGTTCCATGAGTTGGGAGGTTCTTAACTGTTCCAACAGTCCCTGAAAGGCTCCTATGTTTGCCTGCGTCTGCATTTTGTGAACATTAGGCATTTAAGTTTGGAACCCAATACAGCTGCATTCCAATCGTCATGTCTCGTCGCTATAAACACATTGTGTGACTGAAGTTTAATGCTGTGTAAAAATACAAACATTTCTGTAAAATTTGTGAAGGAAAAGACACTAGGTACATATCAAATAAAAATTGGGGGAAAAAAGAGGAGATTCCAAAAATGTTCACTCTTTTTCCATCACTGAATTTACTCCATATTTGTACATTAACTGACTGAAGCAGGGGTAATAAGGACAACTTCTACACATTTAACAATTTCAAATTTTGCCATTTTACAACAAGGACATAATGCCAAGTGCAAAACTATCCAGTTAAATGCATTAAAGCTTCACAAATCAATAAATTGCCTGCAACTGTTCTTAAATGAAACCGCAATTCAGATGCACAAATTAACTGAATATGTACTTTAACTTCGCAAGCTACTTTGATATATACAACAGTCCTGTCTTCGAGTCAATTCTTGTCAAACTTGCAGACAAAGTCTTTTTTGACGTACAGCTCAGCAAAAAGGTTACAACACAATGGCAAGACCGATTCCTAATGTTTAGCCTCGGCAGTACCTTTCCAAGGCATGCCATTACCACGGAAACTGCACCACCTAACCCATAACACATGCACTTGTCTATACCAACGCTGAAGGTGCTAGCAATGGACTAAACAGTGTGCTCTTAAGCTTCGTCTTGTGGCTCCACAGCAATCTAGCAGCACAGCTTTGATGCTGAGAATATACAGTCAGGCAATGAGGGCTCACTGCTCCAGGTTTAGTTTGGCGGGAAGCCACCTTTTCAGGTGTCAAGCATCTGGGCAGTGGGGCAGTGCACAGGTGAAGATGGCAAACTTAACTCTTTGCCCTGCACAAGTACGTGTATCTCTCCACCGCCCCCAAAATACGTTTTTAAACCAATCTTGTGCAGTCAACGACTCTCTCTCCCTCTTTTTTTTTTTTTGGATGCACGTTCAATTTTTCTCATAAAGAAAAATTGAAAAATGTGCGGCCAGATAAAAAATAACCAAAATTCCTAGCGTCTTTAAACTAGCATCGACATTGGCTCTATACCTGACAAATCCTGGTCTCAGACCAAACTCTTTCCCAGAACATCTCCACATGGACTGAGGATTGAGACTGACTTAATAACAAAATTAAAAGTTTTCAGGTGTATGGTTTCATAATTTTACATAAGAAACGTGCAGAGGTGTGAATGGCAGACTTTAATTTTTGTTTTTGGGGGGCGGGGGGGGGGGGGATTATATCTTGGGGTTTTTTTTAGGCATTCATCAAACAAACAAAAACAGTGCAAAGACAAAAAAACTGGGTGCATACAGTTTTGACTATTCACCTGATCAAGAATCTCAAAGTATAAGATTAACAAACAGAATTTGTGACCATAACACAAACAGGGCTAATAGGCAGCGCTATAAAGCAGAATATAAAGGAGTTTTCAGATTGGGTTAGCATGTCATCAACCATCACATATACATGTAGGATAAAAAGTTATGATGCTGAAGTGTCCAGGAGCCTCTTTGTGATTTTTTTGGCCTCTCAGATACACTCTCAGAAATCCTATGGAATAACCAAAAGCCACACTCTGGCCATCTCGTCTTCTTGACACCCACACAAATGTAAAATGACCACCTTCAAAATTAATCAAGCAAATTCTATTCTCTTTGTTTCATGCTTAATGTAATGGTAAGAGGTCCCTCATTGAATGTCTGATTGTGTCACGGTGTTTTTCCAGCTTTATAATGGAGCTGACAAGGTTGCAGTGGGCACTGGTCCTGTACAAATGCCTCATCAATTTGTCCTGCTTTACTGATGACCCTAGTCCGGGGCCCAAGACTTGCAGTTCACATTAAAAGCCTCTTGACAGACAACATTAAGCAAAACATCAGGTATCACCAATTAATCCATTTAAGCTACTGCCACCGCCCACAGATTTTGTATTTGATGCATTAAAGCATCAAACAAAGGTCTTGCACGAAAAGAATTTAATATCAGGTTATGCTCTGCTGCCAGGAGACATAAATGATATTCTATCAAACATATTAAGATTGTTCCTGCACTCAATCAAGCAGCACTAGTACACAGTATCTACAATTTTTGTTTCAATATGTCAGTTCCCCCCCCCCCCACCAGATGTTGTGTATCAACATATAGATGTATAGAAAATCACAAGTTCCCCTGCACTGAGGGCATTGGGGTGGGTTCAGTTGGGGGGGGGGGGAGGGAGAAGGGGAGGAACTATGGCCATTGAGTTATATGTATAAAACTTTATTTCATAAGGGTGACTCGGTTAATAAATCCTCACTAATCTCCCCTGAGGCCCTCAAATATACAGCAAGATGTTTCAATACAATGTATATACAATTCCAAATAATAAATGATATTGTGTGGTTTCTGCAATAGACAATGCTATACAGGTGTGATGATCTTAATCTTTGCCTAAGACATGGACTGGATTTCATATCATTGTTACCTGCATTTTCAAACATGTCGTACCTTTGAGCACTGTAAATTCACTTACTTTAGTTGTACTTTTGATTTTTGCTTTTTTCCCTAGGGCACAAAACTGTGAAAAATAAAAATGCAATGAAACAGCATTGTTAAACATAGCTTTAATAGAAACTATGCCCTAAAGTAGTGAAATTAAAACTTAGGTTAATGCCTGAAATGGATAAACCAATGCATATTAAGGCATGCAAGAATAACTAAATATACAGCAGTTATCATCATCATCATCATCATCATCATCATCATCATCATCATCATCATCATCATCATCATCATCATCATCATCATCATCATCATCATCATCATCATCATCATCATCATCATCATCATCATCATCATCATCATCATCACCACCACCACTGAGCCATGGTCTATTAAGTGCCCCCCCCCCACCCTTTCCCCCAATGGGATCAGAAAATATGAAAAGAAGTCTATTGAAATATTGTACATTGAATCTTTTATTATAGTACTACCTTCAAAATAGAGGTTCAAAATGGCAAGTCAGTTTGACTGTACTTTTGTAAGCACCCCTTATGCTCTGTGGAAGAAACAGGGCACATTATACTTAGCTTGTTACAACAATAATCTGCACTATCATCATCATCTCAGTAAGAGGAAAACGGCACATCATCATCATCATCATCATCATAATAAGAGGAATACGGCACATCACTACAATCATCATCTCCCAGTTATCCACATCATTAAACTAACATCCTACAGTCCTCCACCTCCACCAGTATCACATTGCAAAAAACCCACAAACTTGCTCCTATCATGGCACACCAGTAATCTCCACAGCAGTTGTATTCCCCTCCTAATCCTATGTGTCAAATTCCCAAGCTTTTCCCAGTTCATTACTCATGTCAGACGAAACACTGTGACAAGCTGTCGCCAGCTAAAAAACTGCTCATTTTGATAGTTTTGGCAGCACCAGTTGGTTTATTACAATAGACCTGTAGATATTACCGTCATTGGTCGGTGACCTCCAGAACCCTGCTTCCTCTGTGCCAGCTGATATACAGATCCTGTTTCGCTTCCAGTATTTAGGACATTTTTCATGATTTGGAGAGACAAAAGAATTCTGTTACAGCTGGTCCTCTGCGCTGTTTCACTGCTTCACATGTCAGAGCCTCGGAGATGTATTTATAAACAGTGAATAATACAGGAAATATTTCCACCCATAATGGGGACCCTGCATTTTTGAAAAGATGGGGCTATCTTATCACCACAAACAAGAGTAAAAAAGAAAAAAGAAGAAAAAAAAGAAGCAGTTCCTGGGCACTGCATGTGTACAGTACAGTGCTGGCCATGTTGGGTACAGACAGTTCCTAGCCAACTCTGTCCTGGTACAGGACAGGTAACTACTGATGCTGGCAGGCCCTGTGTGGCTCTCTTCATTGATACTTGCACTAGCACCACAATTTGCTTATAATAAAAAGTGGTTAGTTATTCACAGGTGGGCTGAATCCAAGCTCTGAACATACTTTCTTTCAGATGTATCACCTTTAAATCTCTCTTACCAAGAAGAAATGCACCACTTTCCTATCTTTTATTCCAAGACCTGGACATCCTCTCTTCATTTAACCTTAAGTAAAGAATTTCACTTGGTAGTTTAGTTGTGGTGATGGGGTAGCACAAAGGACCATCCCTGAAAAGATATGCACATCGCAACACAGAAGAGCAAAATACGGTTATAGTGAAGGCTCATCCATCGCCACATTCCCTACTTTGAATTTCTTTTTTTGACGTGTTTCAGTCTCACAAAAAAAAAAAAAAAAAAAAAAAAAAAAACATATACCACCCAGAGTGACGCACAGCTAAGTGTTAAATTTCTCCACCATCAAAGGCTTTGGAATTAGCTAGGATTTGTCTCGTTACCATTATCGGCCATGGCATCTCTATTATTGGTCAGAATCTGTTGGGCTCTTCGACTGCATCAGCTCTGATCAGTCAACACCACAAAGGGCCAAATACCTGTTAGCTGTGGGCTCTCAACGGCTGTTTGTCTGTGCCAAAGTTTAGTTAAGGCCCCTCTGGCTGTGAGGACCTTCTCAATACTAAAACCTGCTCAATGCTTATGCAATGGTTTTAAGCCCACGCATCCAAGCAGTGTATATTTTAGTTTTCTCTTCCACCCTGAATCCCTTCCTGAAGAGTGGCAGGATTGAAAAATTGCCGTAACTTGTTTTACAACCAACTTTATTTGCTACCACAAATGCAATATTTGCTTTTGCTATTTGACTCAATTTGTATGTACCTCAGGCTGGCTGCTTCAAATCACAGACCACTCGCAAAGCTATATACTCAAAATCACTTTTCCACGCTACTGAAAGTCAATACAGTGCCAACAGCAATGGTATAATGTCTTTTTGCCAGTTAGTGCTGTCACTGGGAATCAAATTCCTTCTGTCCATGCAGTGGAATTGATCTGCAAGGCTAAACCCTCACCACAAAATCTGAATGAATTCTCTTAACTTGACCCAGCAGGTCACTATGGCGTTCGGAAATAAAGGTAAGGACTTGAAAAAACAAAACAATAAATGCCACTGCTGAAAAGAAACTGAACTAAACTGATTCGATCTGATTGAATACTTCACAGCGGGACACTTAACTGCTGACACAATTTGCTACCAACATCTGCTCAGGAAAAGAAGTAGCCAGACATCAAAACTGTATCTGTCATGAAGACAAAGACGCCAACTATAGGCCTTGATCCTGCCAGTGATTTGCAGCAATTTGCCACTTGCTCTCCCAATCCAGGGAGATTGTGAGCTGAGCTAAACAGCTCTTGAAGCCAGTCCATTACTTGGTGCTAGCTCTGCCTGTTTGGTTCTCTTGTATGTCAGTCACATGTGAAGCACAGCAGGTCATCAAGACTAATTTGTCTACAGGGTCCATACTGCACTCCCAATGGCTGACACACAAGTCTCCCATCACTTTTGTGAGTGTGACTTGCAAATTAAAATACAGTCTACCATCATGCTAGTACTGCTGTTTACTGCCCACTCTTTCATTTATATCAGTACCTTGTACCTTTAATGTCAGCAAACCTCTTTTAAGGCTACCAGTGGTAGGTAATTGACCAAATCAACAGCTTTCCTCAGCAGGCAACAAGGAAAGTTGTTGACCTTTGACCTGGACCATTGTGTTCTCTCTGCAACTACAGGCAAGTTGGCATTTGAATGAAAGGTCATTTTATGAGAAATTTGAATGTGGAATCATTGTAGTACTTCACATGAGCAAGTCATTTGTTGTGATTAGCTCTGAAACAGCATTACTCAACAATAATATATACAGCAGTCTACAATATACACACATGTGCCCTGTAGGGCCACAAGAGGTATAATAATAAACTGTCTATTTGTCCACTTCACCAGTGACACACTGTATGGGATGCTACATAGCAAATCTTCTCATTTTCACATGTGTACATGTCCATGTGTCTTGTATCCGACATGTAGGCATTTAATTGAAATTATATTTTTACTTTTAGTTTAGACTTAATTCCTATGAAACCTACGTTAATAAAACTATTATCATTGTGTGTGTGTGTGTGTGTGTGTGTGTGTGTGTGTTTTGTTTGTTTGTGTGTTTCGTTTTGTTTTGTTTTGTTTTGTTTTGTTTTTTCATAATTTTGTGCATCAATGAAATAAATGAAAATAACAGCAAAACAAGTAAATTAACAGCAACCTGTACAAGTATTTCATTGCCTGAAAACTAACCCTTCCTTCAATGCTTCAGCCCTGGATGCTGATGTGCACAAAAATGACAGAGATCTGCCATACTGTACAAAAACATCTAGAACCATGCATATATTTGATCTGACAATACAAAAAAAAAATCCTTTTCCCATGATTTTGAGTTCTCAACAGTTCAACAATCAAACACAAGAAGATACTCATGATAAACAGATTTCACAGTGAAATAAGAACAGTGAAAGGAAATGCTAACAAGCTGAGCAACATCTAATTGTTACAAATCACAGTATGGCATCAAATGAAATGAAGCAGATGTGGGCTATGGAGGCAACACAACATAGCACAAACCATCTCTGCTCCAGTCACAACAAATAGAAATTCCCCAGTGCTATTAAAATTTGCACCACCAAACATTAAGAAAGTCGGGTCTAGGAGGTGCTTTCCCACACTTCAAGTCCTCTGACACTTCTCTCTCTCCAACTCTAGTCAGGCCAAAGGAAAGTGAAATGCTTTCCATGGTCTATGCCTGGCCAAGTACAAAGTAAATTGAATTTGTGGCCTGTCTTTAAAGGCCGCTCCTTTGATCTTCCATGGTTTTTGAGCAACAGCAGGCACAGTGAGCTGCCATCCCTTCTCCAGACTGTATGACAATGCACCAGTATTGACAAAAGTATGTATGGGTTTACCCGAGTGTCTTGGCTCTTCTAGCCTTCCCTTGACACAACAAAGCCTTATCCTTGCCATAACCCAAGCATATAATGTTACTGATACAGAAGTGGAACTTTTCACAGTGGAACAATTTGAGGAGAAATTGCTTCACTATTATCTGGGAACCTGAGAAAACCACTGCTCTCATGATACACAGCTCTCATGATACACTGCTCTCATGATACACTGCTCTCATGATACACTGCTCTCATGACACCTGTTTGGACTCAGTGTTAGTCTTTGGGGTGGGCTCAAGGAAATGTTTAGATCTTATACACAATGGCATTTAGTTCTTTCAAGGTAGACAAGGACCTTATCCATACCCATGGGGAATCCAAAACCCAACAGCCAGCGCATTTATGTCTCTTTTTAACCCGAAACGCATCATACCTGCATAAACACCCCATTACAATGCCTATTACAATCTACATTTAACAGCTCAGCATGACACCCCTTTTTACGACGGGTGACATCAAAGACCCAGCGACAAACTAAGCCCTGGAAGTAAGCGTCCATCCTCAAGGGGAACTCTTTAAGTACATCACATCACCTTTCTTTACCAGTATTGCTCGTCAAGCAGTTCATCCAACAGACTCTTTCTGTCATTATTTTGTTCTGTCGCATAATTTATCTCAAGTTTTTCAGCATCAAAGGCTTACAGGGACAAATCCTTTCAAGTAGCTAGGGCAAAACGCCTCAAAAAATTCTGTGATTCTAAACGACTTTTCTTGGACAGAAAATCCTAGAGTATAAGTCAGAATTGCTACATTTTGTGGCCAGGTCTACCACAGTTGGGCTATTCAAACATCCAAGTGGTACTTTACATGTTAGTTTTCTGTGTAGGGGCTGTGTTGCTAAGTAGATCACAAACATATTAATTCGGGATACAACTGCCAGTGAGCTTGAGTGAACATGGGCAATAGCTGTACACCTGCTGCCCCAGCCAATGGCAGAATGGAAGTGATCATGTAACTGTATACCAATGTAAACAGCCAGCAGATCCTTGGCCTCAGCTGCCTTTCAAGTCACAGATAGTAAGAATCTGCTGCTTACAATAATCCAGCAGTTTTTTATGTTTGCCACCCTGTGTAGGTACAGAAATGTAGCATTCATTGTAACTGCCAGGTCTGTGTCAGGCTCTTGTTAACCCCTGCTATATTAACTCCTTGTAATCACACATCACACAGAGCCTTCCTGTACTGGACAAGTCATGTTCAAGTGTTCCAGCCTGCCTTTTGGCAGCTGGAGTATGCCAGGCAATGCAAAAACCATTGCCTGATGCCTTTAGAAGCTGTACAGAATTAATTCAGTGTAATATCTCAACTTGAAAAGCACACTTTTCTCTAGGTTTTTTTTTTTTTTTTCACTTAAGTCAAGCGCAGTTCTTTGAGCTCCATCTGGGAAAGAAATAGTACTCCTCTGTTAATGAACCATGGGCAACTTAAAATCGTAATTGACACTACTTCTAGTCGTAGGTTTTTTTTTTGGGGGGGGTGCCATTATCAACTGGAAGCAGCTGTTTTTTACATTCTATGTTTAAATGTCAAACAAGGCCTGTTTTAAATTGATATATTACTAAAATCTACCATCTCAAATTCCATTTTAGTGACAAGAGGCTGATTGGACTAATGCTCTGCTGACATGTAATCAGTTGACATTCACAAAAAATTGATGATCCTCAGAATGTAGTTCAAGGTCATTCACACTGTGCAATATCAAGGTCATTCACACTGTGCAATATCAAGGTCATTCACAATGTGCAATATCAAACTTCCACATAATTCACATTTGTGGTACACTTAGTGTCATTACCCCTTGTGGGTTTTTTTCAACATTTTGAATTTAGTCTCCTTTACTTGATTGTTTTTAATGACACTAAAAGCAAGGTCAAGGTCAACTAAAAGTTTACAAGCTCAAGTGGCCTAACACATTTTTGGTACAAATTTTCTTGCTGTATCTCAATTTATTATCAGCACAAAGATTTTAATGTCCTTCTGATACCTGATATTAGTTCCAATTAAAACCACCAGAGACATCACTGTGACTCCACACATCATAGAATTTTGTTTCTACAATGTTCCTGTAACAGCACATGAAAATATTTGCTCACAATTTACCATGTATTGACCATCACCAAAATATCAATTCCTGAAATGCATGATTCCTTCTGTGACCTTGAGAAAGTAGGTTAAGGTCATTCATTTTAGGCAATACAAAACTTTCATATATGATACACATTTGTAGAAAATTTGGGATCATATGTTTCATTCTTTCTGAACACAAACATTTTACTACAAGTGCTGCTTGACCTTGAAAAATAGATTAGGGTGAAATTTTTTTTTACAAAATTTGACCACATTTGGTGTAGATTTTTTAGTTTCATCTCATTTATGACATTACAGGGAAACCTACTAATCGGGACACAGGTATAAAAGGGGCATCTGCTTAGATGGGACGGCTCTTCCTAGAAACAATCATTTGAAGTCATTTTCACATTAACAACACCCCTGTAATGGAGACACCTCTGTAATGGGGACACCTCTGTAATGGAGACACCTCTGTAATGGGGACACCTCTCTATTGAGTATTACAGACAGTACTTTAAGTACCATATGAAATAGCTGACTAATGGGGGCATCCACAGAGCCTACATCTGCTACATAACACAGGCTCCTGTAATATGACAACCCTATTCTATTCTAACTCCAAAAGTCAGTTTTCTGTACCATTGATGAGTGTACACAGTGCCCTGTCTACTGACCATTGATGAGTGTACACAGTGCCCTATCTACTGACCATTGATGAGTGTACACAGTGCCCTATCTACTGACCATTGATGAGTGTACACAGTGCCCTATCTACTGACCATTGATGAGTGTACACAGTGCCCTATCTACTGACCATTGATGAGTGTACACAGTGCCCTATCTACTGACCATTGATGAGTGTACACAGTGCCCTATCTACTGACCATTGATGAGTGTACACAGTGCCCTATCTACTGACCATTGATGAGTGTACACAGTGCCCTATCTACTGACCATTGATGAGTGTACACAGTGCCCTATCTACTGACCAATGATGAGTGTACACAGTGCCCTATCTACTGACCATTGATGAGTGTACACAGTGCCCTATCTACTGACCAATGATGAGTGTACACAGTGCCCTATCTACTGACCAATGATGAGTGTACACAGTGCCCTATCTACTGACCAATGATGAGTGTACACAGTGCCCTATCTACTGACCAATGATGAGTGTACACAGTGCCCTATCTACTGACCATTGATGAGTGTACACAGTGCCCTATCTACTGACCAATGATGAGTGTACACAGTGCCCTATCTACTGACCAATGATGAGTGTACACAGTGCCCTATCTACTGACCAATGATGAGTGTACACAGTGCCCTATCTACTGACCAATGATGAGTGTACACAGTGCCCTATCTACTGACCATTGATGAGTGTACACAGTGCCCTATCTACTGACCATTGATGAGTGTACACAGTGCCCTATCTACTGACCAATGCCCAAACACCCGCCATGGAATTTATTGCTCAGGATGTGGTACTTGAAGTATGAGCTCATGATGCCCTCAGGTTCATCTGTAATGCCTGGGTCAAGGTCAGCACTGGGAGATGATCACAGACTATTGAGTACTGCTGCATACAGGCATTAGACAAGCTTTGCTGCCCTCATACTTGTATAATGACATTTAACATCTTTTCTTCTCAATTTGGTTTGCAATTTCAACAGTCCTACTTGGAAAATTGTTCATGTTTTTGGAATGGTTACTTACAAAAATATATGTTCAACTAAGTTTGTTTCATTCGGTACATAAAAATGTGTACTAAATCAGCTCCTGAGGTACCATGTCGGAATAAAAGGGACAGCTCTCTGGAGGAACAGTTTTTCTCCAAACCAAGGGTGTCTCTGTTAGACAGGTTTCACAGTAGTGAATTTAATGTGTTTTTGATTCCTATGATATTAGTTCCTATAAAACCACCAGTGGCGCTACCATGACTTTACGTATCACAGACTTTTAATGTTTGTGTAATGGTATGTGGAAATCTGCTCACAAGTTAAAATGTAATGCCCATCACAAAAAATCATTTTTTGAATGCAATCCCTCCATGACCTTGATGAAATAGATCGAGGCCATCCATAAAATGCAATATGAAACTTCCAGATATGATACCCACTGTGGTACATTTGGTATCTCTGGCCTTAGTCTTTCTCACAATATTGGATTTAATGTGTTTTTAACACATTTTGGTACGTATCTTCCATAAAACTGAAGGTAGCATTACCAAATGTCAATATGTTTTTTGTCTTTTTGACTGATTGACATTCCTACCAAATTTTATAATGATTCATGCAAAACTCTAGGGGAATAAGGCATTCTTACAACTTTCATACTTTGGTCCACATATTACAAAGTATCATGGGTAATGCCAGTGTCACCAACCCAAATTTTCATACTCTTTTATAAGTCCTGAAAGTTATATGGAGCTAACTTGAAAATGTGGGCTGTGTCGCATTCACAAATAAAAAAATATATATTTAAAAAACAAACAAAAAAAACAAACAAACAAAAAAACCAGACAGATGGACTGACAATACAGATTCTATAAGCTCTATGACTTTAGGTCAGCAGAGCTAGGAAGGCATCGAACTTTGAGTGAGTTTGGCAAGAAGCATTAAATGGGTCATTTCATTTTAGGCCACAAATAAATCACTGAATGGAGAAGAGTTCACCATTTCCCCCCCCCCCCCCCCTGAACTGGCTGAAACCAGCTGGCGGGTGCATCCACAATTTTGTTAATGAAAAATAACAGCAAGGACAAAAGCAGAGAGTCTTCTGCTCTCAGAAAGTTGTGCCCCAGCTCAACAGCTTTCGTTTGGGTGGGATAAGTACCTGACCTATTCCAAGGAAAGTTTTGACTGTTAATTCAAGGGAAAAGGGGTATGCCCAGCAGTTAGTTTGCCACCTCCCTCTAAATGCAATCATCAATTTATCAATTGTCTTGAGCCAGATAATTGTAAATACCTGCCCAGTAAATACAGTGGCCCAGTATTGGTATATGACAGTGGGGCTGAGTAGCAGCAGTAGTTTACTGTGGTCTGCTCAGATTAATGAGCCGTTCTTCCAGGGATCACTGGTCACTTGCAATCTGTAATTGCAGTCTGATGCTTTATTTGGTGTCAAGTGCTCATGATTTGCACCAGTGGCCTTCACTGGACCAGTTAAGATAACAATTTTCTGGACACACAAAGCAATCAACTGGCTTGATTTTACTGTACCGGTATTTTAAGTCTCCCCTATTTCACAGCATGTCATAAAACTGTGAACATTACAAATAGTATGTAATAATGATTTCATCTATATATCTCGTAAGGAACAGTGACCAAAATAGTGAAACTGAAAATTCAATCAAACTCACGAAATGGAAAATATGTGAAAATAAGTACATTTACAGCACCCAATGGCTCGTCAAAAGTTTGTAAACACTAACCACCTGGTCGTGTACTCTCCATGTCTGTGGAAAATGGCAGCAAACTGCCAAGTTTGCAGTCCTCAAGCTGGGATAGTAATGTGCTCACTTAAAGCTCACACTGCTCTTGTGTGTCACAAGTCAATGAGGGTCTACAGCCTCTGAGTACATCACATACAGGGCAACCTGATTATTAGGACACTCACATAGCAGACATGTTCACTAGAAAAGAGGCTCATGAGCCTTATGTTTACAACTTTGCAAATTTCATAAGGATCGATTGAAAATAACACACACCTGGACATTTTCAATTTGTTCACTTTTCACCCCTACATTATGTTTTCCACCAGATGGTACCACCAATAATAAATGGAACCCAGATTTTCATTCATAGAATATGTCTAAAAATTTCCAGAAGCTAACTAAAAAATTTTAGATGCTATCATGTTGACAAGCAATTTTTTGTGCACCACAGACAGATATGAATGATTACCTATGCTGTGCAAACTATGGTCAGCAGTGTTTATAACACAGGTTTTGCCAGGCTTTTTGCTATTTTGACTCATCTATCTGACATTTTCAGACATCGGACACGTTTTGCAGGAAACAATTAAATGGTGTCATTATAACAATGTTTCACTGTACATTAAAAGATAGAGTTTACAAGATTTGGTCATTTGAACAGTGCCAGGCATGAGAATGTCATCTGGAATCACAAAGCTTCTCACTGCTTTGACTAAAAACAAAATCCATCCAATCACTCCCCACCCACCCATCCCCCTCCCCACTGAAGTGTCGGGTAAAAAACACAAAAGTGTCCAGACACAGGTACCAGGTGGTTACAACATGATAACACTTTCATGCACATATTTTCTCAGATTTGACAATAACTTTTTTTTTGTCAGCTTCACTTGATTTTTTTTCTTGAAATTCCATAAGCTCACTCAACATTATCACAATATAGCTTAAGACATTCTGATATTTTAATCAATGTACAGTTTGATTGGGTAACTCCAAAAATAAAAGGATTAAAAACTGTAGAAGTCAAGCACTTGGTCGGAGCTTTAGAGTTTACAGGTCACAGTGACTCAGAAATTTAAGCATCTCAATCTTGACCTGGTAAGGGATCATGCCTCGTTTTTATAAATCACAGTAACTTGCATAAAGAGTACTTTTCAGATGTGGTGTTGATGACCATTTACCAGTAAGAGCAATGCAGGACACGGCCCACATCAGAGCCAATATGTCCACAAAATCTCTCTTCCTTACTGACCTGAGCCTCAACTCCTTTCAGTATTATTTCCAATCAACATCAAGCTCCTCCCAATTGTCCTGATCCTATAATCCAATTTTGCATACAAAAAAAAACCCCTTTCATTCAAGTACCAGCATGTCTACATTCCCAAAAAACAAGGGAGCTGGTCACAAGCTTTCCTTGGCAAGCTTAACTCATTTCCAATCAGAATACCACTGAGTTCCTTGATGCTTGTTCACTGCAATGCACCCAAGCCATGCCTAGAAAGCTATTGACCTAGGCCCAGGCAAGCTATTGACCAAAGGTCGGCCATCACGAATGGTCTTACATACAAATCTCAGCAAAATTTATTCCGGGAACGAAAAATTTCAGTAAAGCATTAAGACAGACAATTTACAGCAGGGCATGTTGGGGCAATTAGTGAGCAGATCAAGCTTAACTCTTTCACTGCCAAAGTTTGGGCTGTGTCAACAACTTTACACGCCGAGTAAAGCTGTTAACCTGGAATATTCTCTCTGGAACTATAGGCATGCTGGCACTTGAATGAAAGGTCTTTGAAAGAGGAATAAGATACTGAGATTCTTATGATAATTCAGACTAGTTTGATTTAAGCAGATCATCTTTTGTCCCACTTGGCACTGAAACAATTAATGCATCTAAACAGCATCCAGGAAAACCGCTGACTCAATTTCCAGCTAAGTAGTGCTGAATGGCTCCATAATCGTACACCACTCTTGTGTCCTTCTTCATCCAGTGTTGCCAGTATTTCACTTGTTCATCATTGTTGGATGACTCACAAACAAAAGATCAAAATTTCAAGCTGCCACCCACAAAATGCTACCTCACTGAACAGTTTGGCCACACAGAGAATTTATACTTGACTCTCAAGTGTTAAGATGGCAAAACTTTTTCAAATAATAGATTTGTCATGTTGGTTTCAAGATACTGTAATTGGCAAATCAAATGACAATTTTCTTTTGAGTCTGCCCCATGCCCAGAAAAAACAGGGCTTGGCAATGACTTGTTCTGAGCAAGGACCTCTACTCACATAAAACATTGGACAGGCATCCTGAGAATGCACCCCTTGACATTTCCTGGTCAAAAGTCAGATCCTGGATCCTGTGACAATCCATTAATCTTAGCAACACCTACCACATTTTTTAATTATGCTGCACATGTACAGTGTCACAACTGCCCCGATGCTAGCAAGAAGTGGCCTCAAACTGCAGTTCTTCTTAAAATGCTGACAACTTTGTCAAAGAAATCCTCTAGCATAGGGGGAAAGGGTGGTCTTAAAAGATATATGCAGTCTCTCACCATAGGTGGTCTTAAAAGATATATGCAGTCTCTCACCATAGGTGGTCTTAAAAGATATATGCAGTCTCTCACCATAGGAGGTCTTAAAAGATATAAGCAGTCTCTCACCATAGGTGGTCTTAAAAGAAACATGCAGTCTCTCACCATAGGTGGTCTTAAAAGATATATGCAGTCTCTCACCATAGGTGGTCTTAAAAGATATATGCAGTCTCTCACCATAGGTGGTCTTAAAAGATATATGCAGTCTCTCACCATAGGTGGTCTTAAAAGATATATGCAGTCTCTCACCATAGGTGGTCTGAACAGCAAGTGCCACTGTGTGTATTATATGCAATTATACACATGAAATTTTTTTTTTTTTTTTTGGTAGAGGGAAATTTTTCTTGTGACACTGCTGGCCCATTCAATCACAAGGAAAGACAGTCTTCATGCTGAGCGGCTACTCCTGTGAGTATTCCAGCGACTCATACCATGTATCTGCCCTTGACTTTTGACCTTCTGGATGTCTGCCATTGCTTGCTTGGGGGGGGGGGGGGGGGCAAGCCCCCCCCTCTACAATAACATGCTCTATAGCGCCATCTATGGAGCAGTGTTCACAGCAATCTGGTATCTCTGAATGTGGGAACTCCAAATACTGTCTATAGATTGATGGCTCTTCATGTCCTCGGGCAATGACATCAATGTAACTGTACAGACATGTCCCATGTTGCTGTCACAACCACGTTCTGCCTCCAGGCTCTTGTTTGTGTCATTATTTATGATGTTGACAGACTTAAATGTTCCAGCTCCATAGTTCATTCTGATATGAACTTTTGACAACAAAGAAAGCAGTGACTACAACTCTTAACAATGTCAAGTACGACTGTACAGAACAGATCAGATCTAGATTCTACCATAATTTCGTTTCTCAAAAAATAACGAACACCAGCAACATTTTTTCCCACTAGAAGATTAAACACAAAAAAACATGAGTACTCAAAGAAATACTTGCCTGCGCTGCTTGCTTGGTGACAGAAAATAACAAAAAGATACTGTTGAGTGAATGGTGCTTTCCCTCAAGTGTTACACACAATTTGTGAGGATTATTTTACATGATGCCATTTTCTGGCTGCATTAGAGAGTTGAAGAATGCCCGAGCAAAATTATTTGAAAACAAAACTGACAGGACCACAATGGACCAGACAAAGGGACATGTGAATAAGCTCACACAGGTTGGCCATTGTTGTCTGAATACCAAACACAAGACAACAGGCACATAACAACGCTCATCACAGTCTTGGGGGTTTGTGGGCTAAATCTGGGAAATTATTACAATTTCCATATTTATTACTAATACTTACCTATCTACTACATTTGGTATGAGCTCTCTGAGATCATATCCACTCCAAACTTCCCTCCCATCAGATAGCACTTTTCTGTATATTCTTCTGGCTTGGACGCCAGTGACGCCCTCTAGTGGTTACTGCCAGCACCATTACTGGGCCTGCAGTATTGACCAATCACAACAATTTATCATGACAGACTAATATTAGAATAATCTGGCACTGGGTGAGCTTCTGTGTAGTGGACTCCCAAGTATCCCTAACAAATGTGGAAATTATAATAAATTTCCAAGACTTGTGTCATTTGATAGATGTACCAACATAACAGAGGAGATATCATTCCTTCTCATGGACAGAGCAATTTGCCTCAAACGCTCCACTCAAAGAACAGATACCCTAAAGGGATATAAAATATCACACTGACAACTCCAGAAGTGGTCCATAAGGTTGATGTTATGTCTGGCAATTGTGTCATCCAGCAGCCTATCTGTATCTTTGTCATGGTGACCCATAGTGAATCCTCACATGAAGGCAGGCAGTGATGTCCTTCAGCAGCTCCTTGACCATCTTGCCCACTGACATACCTGGCTGCCCACTGGCTGCCAGTGATGCTGCTGCGGCAAGCACTGGGACTCTGTGCCCAGATAACGGGACTTGGGTTCACCTGACTCTTCCTGCTCCTCTTACTACCTAGTCAGCTGGCATACAAGAGAGGGAACGTAGCTTCTCATGCCAGTTATGTTCACCTCCAGGGATATCTGTTGGCATGGTAGTGGTGGGATAATATCCTCAATAATGTCCTGATCTCAGAGAAGGGAGGCCAAGATGAGCTGCAGTTTGTCTCTGCCCCCAGTTTCCAATCTGCTGGAGGCCAGCAATGAGTGGATCAGGACAGTCAATGAGTGGATTAAGACAGTCAATGAGTGGATTAGGACAGTCAATGAGTGGATTAGGACAGTCAATGCTGATGTTTCCAGCCTGCAATGTTAAGCCTGGAGCAGGAGCACTCTGCCCATCACCAATAGGATGTTGAGGACTGAGGACATTGGGTCAACCTTCTTCCTCTGTAATGGTGGTGGCAGAGAAGGAGAAACACCCTGCAGGGGCAGAGAGTCAAAGTTGGCAATGGAACCACATTAGAGGATACCCTATCTTTGCAGACAGTCACTGACAGAGGTCTCATACCAGTAGTTGCAACAGGTGAGGTGTTGATGAAACCAGAAAAAGATGATAGGGCAGACAGCACAATAGAAACCACATGGCAGGGCTGGCCGCAGACTGACACTTTGCTTTATACACCAAGTGAGCAGACCAACTCGGTGACCATGCTCTAGGCCTGCAATGCATGTGCTCTGGCACTAAAGTCCTGGTGCATTATGGGTGATGACGACAGAACCAGGGAGTACGACGCAAGGTGTGATCTCTTATTCTGGTTATGTGTGCTTCTGTGTAGGTGCTCGCCACTCGGATCCTTTTCTTGGGACTGATCCTCTGCAGAGGGAGGTCTGGCTGGAACTGACTGTGGAACTGAGGTACTCGGTGATGGGGAGGGAAAAACAGCAGGAGCCTGTGAAGGCTGGGTATGTGCCGGAGATTGTCGTTGTTCTTGCATGATGTCCTGGAAATGGGCAAGCATCAAAGGGACCAGTCTGTTAATGATACTGTTAATGATACTCAGAACATCCTCCAGTGAGTCCCCGTCTACACCCGCAGTAGCAGGAACAGAAGCCAGAGGCCAGGCCGTTACCACAGCGCCACCTGAATGTATACAACTGGTAGAGCCAGACCCTGGTGCATCTGGTGTAGACATTGGTACCAGAGCTGGAGGCAGGCTGAAAAAGTAACAAGAGGGCTGTGTGAACAGCCCATGCCTCAGCTGATCTTGACATTCATCACACTTGCAGCTCTATGAACCTGGGAAAGGATCAAGGACACCATGTTCTGAGTAAGTCTGAACTTTATAGAAGAACACTTACATGTGCAACATCAAAGTTAAAGTAGTTCTCAAGTTATAATGAAGAGTAAAATTCATGTATGCTGCACTGTGACCCCACAAACGAGGTCAAGGTCATTCATGTACTGTCTCAGCATGACCTTCATACAGAATAATTAACATGTGTAGCTAACTCAAAACAGATCTCAAGTTATCAAGTAAACAGTAAATTTCATGTCAGTTGTCCTGTGAATTAGCATTAGAATGCCCATTGACTTACATAGTAATCAATAGGAAAACTGCATCGAACGATAAGTACCCAGATTGAAAATCCTTAAAAATCAGGAATCCAAACCAGTGCCACCTAGTAAACAACCCTTCCACAACAACATATCCATCACATTTCAGCTTAATCTGAGGGACCGTTCTGACAACAAGTGAAAAATAGCAAAACCATGTACAAAAAAACTCCTTAAAAAATTGCAGTGCCATCTGGTGAACAAATTGGGAACTAGGTGTCCCCGGGAGTGTCTATGTACGATATCAAAGCAATTGGGTACGCAGTTTCAAAGAAGAAGATTTTTTAAGATTTGTCAAAAAAAAAGAACAAAAAAATTCATTAAAAATCAAAAAATCACTGGAGCATGAACATTTGAACCAAATTGGTAGAAACCCACCCAAGGTACATTGCCACAAAGTTTGAAGTTAATCTGGATGACGGTTTTGGAGAAAAAGTAGAAAATGCGAATTAGCATTAGAATGCCCATTGACTTCCATAGTAATCAATAGCTGGGAAAGCTGCATTGACCGACAAGTACCCGAATTAAAAAAATCGTTAAAAATCAGGAATCTGCAGTATTCCCACATAGTGAACAACTTTGTTTGACCCTTCTACAAGGAACATATCCACCATGTTTCAGCTTAATCTGAGTGACGGTTCTGGAGAAGAAGTCGAAAATAGCTATAACACACAAAAATTCATAAAAAATTAGGAAAAAATTGCAGCGCCACCTGGTGAACAAATTACGAACAAGGAGTCCCAGGGAGTGTTCCTGTGTAATATCAAAGCAATTGGGTGAGCGGTTTCAGAGAAGAAGATTTTTTAAGATTTACCCAAAAAAGAACAAAAAAATTCATTAAAAATCCAAAAATCACTGGACCGTGACCATTTGAACAAACTTGGCAGAGACCCACCCAAAGCACATTTCCACCAAGTTTGAAGTGAATCTGGCTGATGGTTTTTGAGAAGAAGTCGAAAATGTGAATTGTGGACGACGGACGGACGACGGACGACGGACCCTCAAAAAACCTCAGCTGACTGACAAGTCAGCTGAGGTAAAAATGGGGCCAAACCCTACAGTGTGGCCTGTTTCTTCTTTTTTGCGCTGACTTGAAGTCAGCCTTGGCCACTTTTTCCCAGTAGTCTAGAGGGCGCCATGGTCCTCCAGGCAAGAGGAATATACAGTTAGGGAGAAGAATGTTTCTTTGTCGAAAACTCTGAAATGGGCCAGAACACACTGAAATTTACTTGTGTAACAAAGAGAAGTGCTAGTAACAAAGAGAAGTACTAGTAACAAAGAGAAGTACTAGCAACAAAGAGAGGTACTAGCAACAAAGAGAGGTACTAGCAACAAAGAGAAGTACTAGCAACAAAGAGAGGTACTAGCAACAAAGAGAGGTACTAGCAACAAAGAGAAGTACAAGTAACAAAGAGAAGTACTAGTAACAAAGAGAAGTACTAGTAACAAAGAGAAGTACTAGCAACAAAGAGAAGTACTAGCAACAAAGAGAAGTACTAGTAACAAAGAGAAGTACTAGTAACAAAGAGAAGTACTAGTATATTTACACACAAAAAACCACTGAAAATCAGCTGAGCAGCTGACTATTCCCATCCCTTTTATACTACAAAGAAATGTTTTCTGCTAGGAGGGAAGTTTGGAGTGGGTAAAATCTCAGACAGATCATACCAAATGCAGTGTAAGTAATGCATTACGACACAAATTTCACTAATTAAACATCAAATTTATTTCCGTGTAACGGAATCATTTCAAAAACCAAGACAAGTTTTCATTCTGTTTTCATTTAGTAGGGAAAATATATAACTTTCCAGTTGAAACTTTCACCAAGTGCACATGCATCCATCAATTCACACAGTGCAAACCAGACACACGGAAGAATGTCTGAAGGGAATGAATGGAGGTAAAGTCCGACAATGTACACACCTTTTTAAATCCCCTCTTGCAAGCTGTAACTGATAATGCTTACAGTTCGGGCAAGCAAGCCTCTAATAATTGGTCGTCACTTAAGACACCAAAGTATGCCCCACATAAAAGATCCTAAATCAACTCTCAGCTACATCAATTTGCCACTTCCGGATTTCTGGAGCCAAATACTTGTGGAAAGACGAAGATTAGAAGTGGATATAATGATAGACTAATGACTAGAAAGTGTAAACTGACAAAGTGCACCCAGCAAATGGTATTTAACCCTTCAGCTGAAGGAGAGCTAGCAATTGGTCTACTTGCCCAGGGCCTGTGGACGTGTAACACAAACTAGGGTTGTCTGATGCTGCATTTGAGCAACAGAAATTATCTTTTTTGTGAGTTTTACCCCCATACATTATTTACCTCATATAGCCTTTTCCTGATATTCAAATAAATTCTTATCTTTCTCAAGAAACAAAAAAAAAATCCCCTAAAGGAGGTAGAATTTTTTAGACTTTTATTTGGTATTGCTTGCCTTTGGATATTTTGTAGCATGTCTGAAAACTACATGCAAACAAGACTTCTGCACAGGTGTTAAACTGCCAAACAGTCATTGTGTCAAAACTTCAGATGAACGGTGCAAACAGCCAATCCAAATTTTCCTGAGATTTCTTGTTGAAATTTTAAAATGTGAATAAATGTTTTAAATCCTTTTTTTCTAGTACTCTTTCAATTTATATATAGAAGTTCCAGATGGAGCGGGGGGAGGGAGGGTCACATAAGCCTTAATGCAGCATCACAGCACTGCCATAACTACAACAAAAATGTTTCGAAAGCAATAATATCCTTTAACACTTTTCAAAACATAATTAACATGATATTTGCTAGCATACAAAGTATACATAATTTAAAATCTCATGCAAGCCCAGACTGAAAACACCAAATAATGGTTAACAAACTTTCAGTTGCTTTTGTTCTTTATCATTAATTATCGCGTAGGACGTGAAATTCTCATCTTTCTCTGTCTTGAAGTAAAGGCCACAATTGTAAAGTCGCAGGGATACAGCGTGGCAGGTTCATGCAACATGTCAGGCCAGGAAGAGTGCTCACATTAATACAGGTATTATCTGTGCAGGCTTCTCTGCACAACTAACTTGATTTTGCATAATACACGAATATTACAACTATGTAGAGGGAAAGAGGGCCAGGTATCAGGGTCAGTTATAACAGCTCTCTATGCATCCAGTAGGTAGGTAGGTAGGTAGGTAGGTAGGTAGGTAGGTAGGTAGGTAGGTAGGTAGGTAGGTAGGTAGGTAGGTAGGTAGGTAGGTAGGTAGGTAGGTAGGTAGGTAGGTAGGTAGGTAGGTAGGTAGGTAGGTAGGTAGGTAGGTAGGTAGGTAGGTAGATAGATAGATAGATAGATAGATAGATAGATAGATAGATAGATAGATAGATAGATAGATAATCAGTGTGTTAGCAGGCAAGACAGTAGAGATATTATGTGGTATTCTCAGTTCACAGTCTCATTTCCTAACAATAATAATCACCCAACACATCATAATTAACTATTTTAGTGCTAAACTGTACATGAAATATGGAAATAGCCTTCTTGCTCAGCCTTGTACCAAACAAATTTTAATATTAACAACATAAATTGTTGACTAAGTTAACAACCTTCCTCAGCAAGCTTTGGGGCAATGCATCCAAAGTGTGCTGAGGAAAATTGTTGACCTGGTCTATTCTTTGTTTCTTTGTAAACATATTAGCTGAATAAAAGATCTCTTCATAAGCAACTCAGGGTTTTCTCCAGGGAAAAAATAAAGCTTTACACTTTTACCCATGTCCAGCAGTTGGTCTGTGCCCCGCTGCACTGTCAAGGTCATTTGAGCTCAAAAACCACATTTTCACCTTATTTTTAACAAAATATAGCTTTATGGGAAGGTTTTAATGCTTGATGGCCGTGACCAAAGCTTTATGATGCCCATAAGCTATAAAAGTTCAGGGACAACCCTGCACTCTGATCATGGATCTGGAATCTTCATAATGATTGATGCAAGCATAATTTTTGCGTTGTTTGGCAGTGAACGAGTAAAGCATCTCAATGGTTGAACTTTTTTTGTTTTTCATATTGTTATCAAGCTTCTTTATTGGTCACATCAATCTATATTGAGATGCTGTGCCCATCTGTCAAACAACATTTCCATTATTTCATTGATATGCCAGCTGGTCAAATGACCTGTTTTCTCATCTCTGATACTCAAAATGAACAGACATATTTAAAAGTCAGTTCTCGTCCTGACCATATTGTACAGCCTAAAATCAGCTAAAGAAATCAACAAGTGATTTAAATTATAATATTCCGTCACTTTTTAGTTAGAAAAAACCTGACAGAAAAACTTCATTAATATGATGATCATATGTGCAGAAGATCTATGGAAATCAAGTGGTTAACTTAATACTGCACTCACCTGGGAACGTATTGTTGATGCACTGCCAGAAGGTCACCTGAAAAAAACCAGCAGAACAAGTGGGGTTAACAATTGGCCTAATGGAGGGAAATTGTCGGTCACACATGGGCAAATGACAGATTGAGTAACACAGATTATGGTGCAATTTGTTTGATGACACAAGCTACAGGGCCAGGTAGAGCACTAGGGTATGGGGCCAGGCTGGCCCCAGGGCACACACTGGCCAGACAGACCAGCAGATGGCCCTCCTGCCACTTGTATTACATTGCCCGGCCATCAGTCTGCTGAATGCTCCTAACTTACAGCTAAATAGCCTCACACTCACTTCTCTGATCCCCAACCAGGTGCAAGGGGCCACCTAGGAGACCATTGGTGCTCACTGCAACAAATGCAGTATTCAATCACTTTCCAAAAGCTCATAATTCACTCTTTTTTTTTTTTTTAAACCCCAAAATTAAGGTTGGTAGGTCAAGCCATATTTGTGGAAAATATGAAATTTGCTACAAAGCAATATACATGAACCTTATTATCAATTATTCTTATCCTATAAAAGCAAAGAATTGCACCTGGCAGTGAATGTTTTATGTACATTTGGCAACTGCAAGCAAGCCATACTTTAAGAGTGACCTAAATATTGAATTTGTGTGGAGGAGACTGGGGTCATCAAAGGTATTGACTACCTGCAGGGTACACACTGACACAGACCTTCTCTCTTCAAGTGCAAACAATCTGCATTTACTGACAACATTGACAAATATACATTTTCAAAAGGCTTAACATTTCAAACCTTTGTTACTGTTCATGTTGATGCTGGCATAATTACAATCATACACTGCATGTGGGCATGCACATGATGATTCCACAATAAAACTCATGACATCATAATACCAGGGACATGTATGTCTCAATCTACCTGCCTGGTAATACGTAGAGTGGTCTCCTCTCTCACCAGGTCTCCCTGAGCCACCCTCAACACAGCTCACACCACAAACCACTTCTCCATCAGGCAAACATAGCATATTTCACTCAGTGTGCCAAGAGACTTTTTGTTTTCCCTTACTCACTTGACTAGTTTATTTACTTTATTTGCTTATTTACGTGACTTGCTTACTTACTTTACTTACTTGCTTGCTTGCTTACTTGTTTGTTAATTTTGTCCTCACTTTTTCTCCAGAGACAGTTGTGCAAAAAAGTACAAAAGTTAATTGGCACGGTGATTGACTCAGCAGTGAAGTGGTACATATAGTTTGGAACAGTCATGATGTTTAAAATTTTGCAAATTAGAGGCAATTAGAATTTTAAAAGCTGAATATCTTCAAATCTATTTACAGATCAATACAAAATTTCAAGTTGTGCATACTGGTTTGTGACACCTGCCAATTTAATGGACAGTGAACGAAAGTTGTAGCATTTTAAATTGAGCCAATTAGGAGCACTTGTAAAATTTAGAAGCTGAAAACCCTCATAAATACAGGCACCCATCCACTTCAATTGATAAATTTGTGACATGCCAGTATCCAGTGAACCATGAATCAAAGTTGTAGCATTTCAATGTATGCAAATCAGGTGAAAACACAAAATTTAAATCTCAAATAACTTCAAAACTATTACAGATAGAGGTTCCATGGATATATTAATGACACAGCTGCATCTAATGAAATATAAACCAAATTTGCATCAATCAAATTTACGTAAATTAGGCAAATACACAAAATTTAAATCTTGAATATCATCAAAACTATAAAAGATGGAGCTGCCACTCTAACCTTAACTAACAGGTATGTGAGATAGCTGCATCTAATGAACCATGAATTGAAGTTGTAGCAGTTTGATTTATGTTAAGGTGGAAGATGTGAAGCTAGTGCTCAGTGAGACTGGTAAGTTGGGATTGATATTACCCATTTAATTTTCCTAAGTACATTAAACCTATATATTTTCTGATCACCACATATCCATAGATTTGTTCCCATAGGGGAACTTAACAGGATTCAAATTTTTTAAAATTTTATAGCCTTCTTTCTGACTTGGTAGGATTTTAACATTTTTCATGCAGAAGTCACACAAAATTGTTTTTTTTTTTCCAGTTGAAATCAGAAGAAATTAGAAATATAATCCATGGCCAGGATCGAATTCAATGGTGAGTCCTGAAATAGTGTTAATAAAAAGTTATAAAATTTTTAATTTAGTCCTGACAGGTTGTTCATTTTCTTTCTATAAATTGCTCCAAAAGTTATGGAAGGGGGTTGTCAGAAAAAAAAATCCTGGAAGCCATTCCTGGATCTGATATTTTTACTTTTGATACGCTAAATCATAAAATCTTGTTACAAAAATTAAATCATTATGGAATCCGAGGTCCAGCCTTAAAATGGTTTGATAGTTATTTGAAGAATAGGAAACAGTATGCGGATCTTGATGGTGTTAACTCAGAACTGTTAGAAATCAAAACTGGAGTACCTCAGGGCTCTATTTTGGGGCCGCTACTGTTTATTATTTATATAAATGATATATCAAATGCCAGTGATTTATTTAATTTTATACTGTATGCAGATGATACTACCTTATCAACTACACTAAATGTTAACTCATCTATAGATGGTGTTACAGAAACTATTAACAGAGAACTTACAAAAATTTGTGTTTGGCTTCAAGTTAATGAATTATCATTAAATGTTGATAAATCAAAATTATGATCTTTCATCATTCAAATAAAAAAGTTAATAAACCATACTTAAAAATGAATATTATCCCAATAACCCAAGTCTCATTTTTTAACTTTCTAGGGCTTACAACTGATGATAAATTGTCATGGAAGGAGCATGTTACCAAAATTTCAAGTAAAATATCAAGGGTTATCGCAATTCTAAATAAACTTAAACATCAACTTCCGCTGAAAGTTAAAATAACTATGTATAACTCATTAATACTTCCACATATAAATTTTGGAATACTTCTATGGGGATTTAAACTTTCAAAAATGGAAAAACTTCAGAAAAAAGCAGTACGCTGTATAAATTGTAGTAAATACAATGCCCATTCAGAACCAATTTTGAAAGCTCTCAAACTTTTAAAAATTCAAGACATTTTTACATCAGCTAAATTAAAATTCTATTATAAATTCATCCATAATGATCTACCCATAAGATTACTCTCTTTTCAATTCATCCAAATAAATGAAATAAACAACTATAACAACAGACATTGTGATAACCTTTTTATTAATAGAGTCAATAAAATATTTGCAAAACAGAGTTTAAATCATGATATTCCAGTCACAGTGAATCAAACAGATAAGAATGTTATAAGGAAAATACATACTCATAGTTTACAAGGGTTTTCCTTGCATATTAAAAATAATTTTTTGAATAATTATGAACAGAGTTGTAATATATATAACTGCTATGTTCGTCAAAATAATTAACAATTACATTTTCCCACCCATGTTGTGTGTGTAAACTGTATTATATCTTGAAGTTTATTTCGACATTTATTATTTAAGTAACTGCCATCTATATTGTTTCAAATGTTTAAGACTTAAAAGTGGCTCCTATGAGAGCGACATGTATTTGTCTTAATAGGAGTCCCCCTAGCCACATCAATTTTTCATCATTATGTACATATATCTCAATATTGAAATCGTCATTGTATTGATTGGCTAAAATAAATGAGTTTAGAGTCTGAGTTTGAGTTTGATGTTTTTAATGTGATAGGGCAATTTGTACGCTTGTGAGGTAAGATACAAATTGCAGAGGTTGAGCAAAAAACAGTACCGACAAAATAGCATTGAAAGAAAAAGTTGCTAATTCTTACGCATTTATGGCTGTAATATGACACATACTCATTTCTTCTGCCCTGTGTTTTAATTATTGTGTGAAATAAACTTGAAGCTTTACCTCTGTGATGTTGTCATTAAAAAAAGTATATCTTGTGTCTTAAATCTCAACTTTTTTAACTGGGAATCACCACACTTGACTTGTTTGGGTGTAGGTTCACATGTGGCTTTCCATATTTGGGGCCCAGTAAGTGGATTGTACTAATTTGTTTTTACATCCATAGAGAATTTCAAAGTAATCAGAACCATGGTAGTGATTAGTCTGAACTGGCCCATTCTTCTCTCCACGGCTAATGGTTTCTTGAATGTTTTTTTGGAGGAATTTAGACAGGTGCTTGGAATTTTTGATGATGTTAATAAAGAAATAATGTTATTAGGTGATTTTAATAGAAATTTACTTAACATAAATGAAAAGCCAATATTTAATGAGTTTTTTGAAGAAATGATTACGCATAGTTTCTTTCCTAAAATAACTTTACCTACTAGGTTTTCAGAGAAAAATGGTACTCTCATTGACGATATATTTTGCCACATCAATTTTTTTATCATTATGTACATATATCTCAATATTGAAATCGTCATTGTATTGATTGGCTAAAATAAATGAGTTTTGAGTTATTTGAGTTTTCCTATGAGTGAACCTTGTCAATGGCTCAATTGGTTTCCAGGGGTCATGGACTAATGACTGTGCAAAGAATGACATGGTTCATTATCATGCCCATGCAAACAAACCCCATGCGCTCACCACTGCTTAAACTTTTCAGTAAAAAAAAAAAAAAGTTTTGAGATCAATTTTCTCATATAAATTTTATGTTCACACATCTGAGTTTTTGGGAGCATGAAGTGTAAGTGTCAAACTATCCAAAAATATGAAAAAGTGTTTAAAGATAATCCAAATGTGCTGGCTTCAGATCTTCCACCTTAATTAGGCAAATACACAAAACTTACATCTTGCATAAGTTCAAAACTTTTGTAGCCATTCAAACTTCAATTCAAGTAGGAATTAAATAAAATGTGTAATAAAATATACTGTATATGCAATCTTTAAAAGTTTTCTAGGCACATGGGCTGATTTGCTGACAAGCAAATCAACTTTTTTTCTAGTTTTATTTTATTTTCCCTTTCAAGAGAGGCCATTCCTCTTAGAGTGCAACATTCCTTGTACATTTGGGGTGGACTTTTAAGTATGGCATCACCTGTATTAACTCTTTCCTGCTCAAATCACCCAAACGCACCCAGATGTAAATGAAGGATGCTTGGGGAGGGTAAATTGTATGTTACACTACTTCCTCTTGAATTAATATACGTGTGACAACACTGTGTCACACTTTTGGCAGACAACCAGTAGCCAATTAGTAAGGCTGAATTTGTTTATCCACCAGGTGGCTACACTTGTAAGAAGCTATAGAGAACTAGAAGTGAGTTTTTTGTCCGAAAAACATTATGCATACCCCAAGCAGGTGCCTCCCCGGTAAGAGGGCCACCATTCTGCGGAAAATTTGACCTTTGACCTCAAGGTCACCTCTTCTCAAATAAAGGGAAGTCTCATCTGGGTAAATGATGACAAAGTTTGATGGACTTGAATCATACCCCTTTGAAGATGTGGCAGGGAAACAACTTTATTTTGCAAGGCATTGTGACCTTGACTTATGACCTGAAGGTCATCACAATCATATGTAAAAAAAATCCTCAAATCTATGTAGTATCTGTACTCGAAGTTTCAAGTGAATCTGGCTTACAGTTTTGAAGAAGCCAAAATATGGACTATCATTGCAGACCCCACTGATTTACATGGTAATCAAGAGGAATGCAAAAATGCAACCCCCATCCTGCACTCCCCCCTACCCCCCCCAAAAAAAAATCCAAAAATCACTGGAGCATGACCATTTGAACACAGTTGGTAGATACCTACCTGAGGTACAACCCTACCAAGATTGAAGTGAATCTGGCCAATTGTTCTGGAGAAGTGGAAAATGTGGTGATTAGCATTGCAATCCACATTGACTTACATAGCAATCAACAGGAACGTATGCAGTTTGACCTTTCAAGGTTACTCAGGTTTAAAATAAACCATACAAACTGAAAGCCCATAAGTAATTTCCTATTAGCAATTAATAGTAACATTGGGCCTACCATGCACCATTAAGAAGGTATAAGCCAATATGTAAAAATTGCAATGATTTGACCTTGACCTTTGACCTCAAGGTTATATATTATTATATGGGACAAATTTCCCAGACCCATAAATTATCTGTACCACATTAAGAGGCAATAGGTCAAGAGGGAACAGAAATATAAAGAAAATAATATACGCAGCGGACGACAGGACTTACCATTATATGACAGGACTTATTATATGACAGGACTTACCATTATATGACAGGACTTACCATTATATGACAGGACTTACCATTATACGACAGGACTTACCATGATATGACAGGACTTACAGGACTTACCATTATATGTATACCCCCCCGGGGAATGCATAATAAGCCTAAGTTACCAGTCGCGTCATCTGCAAGACATCCTCCATTGTTGTCTGTCATTTTTACTTCAATTTTTCATCACTAGAAATCATTTTTGCTGGGATGTCTATGTAAGACCATTGCTGGCTACACAGCCTAGGTCAATAGCTTTCCTTGGTGCACAATGCGCCCAACCCACACCAACAATAGCTATTGACTCAGTCATAATCTAACTAGGAATTGGTTAAGGGTGCACTAAAGAATTAGAAAGCCTATACATTTCTTTGTTAATCTTGCTGTATTTACAGGCCCATAACATTTTTTCAGTAATATTTACAGGAAAAACAAAATATTGCAATAAAAGTACAGGATTGAAGCAGTCAATTTTTGATCAATTTTCAAAAAAGCTTTCGGCGGAAATTTTTTTATGGCCGTACAAAGATGACACCTGGTGGTCACCAGACAAATTAAAGACAAATTGACAACACAGAACCATATATTTTATGTATTAATACATTTCACCTGATGGAAGGTTCAGTCAAAAAAACTTATGTATCTGACAGAAAAAATACTGTGGGTCTCAATTACACACACAATATTGGCCTTCCTCTGAAATAACATCTGCTGGAGATCACTGAATGCATGTACTATGCTGACTTTTCAGTGGCACTTACTCGGACCCTAAAACTTCGCGCATTAATTCTTTAGTGCACCCTTAAGAGAAATTAAATTTCACAAAATATGATAAAAAAAAACTATGAATGAGAAGTTACATACCTAATGAATGTAATGTGATGAATCACATTGGTTTCAGTCTCTAATTTTTTACTCAGATGGCCTATTATCTGTGGTATATCATAGCCCCTGAAGTCCAGCTTTTGCCCTGAGCTCCTTTCTGAATCCCTCTTGCTTGTGCTACAGGTATATGCATATTTTGTGTTTAATGTATGGCATAAAAAGGACTGGTTAGACCAATTATGAATAAAATTGACAAGATTAATTAATAAATATGGTATACTTTAATGAAAAATGGCAGATTTATTGCAAAAAAAGTCATAATTACACAAAAAAGTGGGGAGAAAAAGAGCCGAAGCACCTTAATATGTGTGTATATTATTAAATGAATGCTTCTTGCAGAATTTTAATATAATAATAGATATCTGCATTGACTCGGGGGGGGGGGGGGGGGGGCAAATTACAAAGTTACATGCAGTGAATTTCTTTCTTTCCTTTTTCCTTCAATACAACTTCCTTGTATATATGATAAACCTGAAGATATGTGTATGTATGTCCATATACACAAACATTGATATATAGGCATTTTACATACAAAAACAAAGAGGCATGTTCCATTTGCAATTTTAATTAAATGTCATCATCAAGTCTATGGTGATTAAACATTTCCTGTATGTAACACAAGAAAACTGATACCCTGCATCCTGATACAGCAAGACACCCTAACCCACATCTCCACCCTGACTGGCTCTCATCACCCCACCCACCCTCCCTGTGTTAGTCAGAATGGCCATATCCTTACCATCCCATCTTTACCCTGCATCACAAGTTGATTTGATCTCAAGATGGCAAAATCCAAAGGAAGAAAAGCAGCTTTACTGAGAAGTCAGACCTTTCAGCAAGGAAACAACCCATGGAACAAGGGCAATGGAGGTGTACACACTGTTGAAAGTAGAAGACGTGACTTTTCGCGGCTGTCACAAAACAGGTACGAAGATGCTATGGACCCAGAGCACATTGAAGTCATGCCTACAATACTCAGACCAACAGAAAGAGAGCCAAGTGAGACTGAAAAACTGCAAAGACCTGTGACATTTGACCGCATAATTGGAAATAGGATCATCCATATGCAATCTATGGAGGACTTGGTCAACAACTTTCTTGAAGAGCACCATCACATTGCAACAGACTGTTCTTTTCCAAATGTGCGATTTGTGGCCGAGATGGAAGTAACAAATGGACTTGGGGTCACTGAAGTCCTAGAGTGTACAAAATGTAAGTACCGCTCATCCCCTACACATTTGTATGAAGAACTTGTTGTGCCAGGTAAACGTGGAAGGCGACGGGCTGTCATGACAAACCAGCTAGGTACGGCTTGTCTTTACATTCCAAATGGATATACTGGTGCCAGAATTTTACTTGCCAGCATTGATGTGCCCTGCCCCAGTGTACCAACCATGCAGTATATTACTAACTCGGTCTCTGATGCCTGCTTGGAACTGTGTAACATTGCCATTGAGGAAAACCGGACTTTCTTGGCAAAAGTACTACAATTACGAGAACAATCGAGAGACACCGCAACAATTGGCATTGCAGCTGAGGCTGATGTTATGTATAACAACCCTATAAAAGGGCGGTCTTTCCAACAACCTGGGACTCAAGCTGTATCAACTTTGATTGAGCAGGACACTGTCTCAAAAATGGTTGTGGCTATGGCAACAGTTAGTAAACTTTGTTCTAATGCACAAAAACTTCAAGCGCAGGGAGCAATAATAACAGCTTGTCCAAACCATGATGGTGTTTGCCAGGCCAACTATCCACAGCAAAAACCAATAGGCAATGCTGAGTCAGCTATGGGACAAGAACTGGTGAAGCAGCTGAACAATTCATCAGCATCTCTACATCTTTCAGAACTGTGCACAGATGGTGACAGTAAACTTTTGCAGGGTGCCTATGATGCACAAGGTGAAAATGTTACAATAAAGAAAAATATCTGTGCCACACATGTTTCGCGCAACCAAAGGAACTGTCTATACAATGCGAAACTTAGTAACAAACTTATTGGGTGTAAAAAGAATAAATCAAATTTTGTGAAAAAACTTTCCAATGCTATTGTAAAGAGATGTAATGTAGAGCTGCGGAAAGCAAAGCAGGCAACAAACAACAAGACTGTGGAGAGATTGACAATGAAAGTGAACAATGCCAAAAACAACATTTTGGATTGTTTTAGTGGCAAGCATGACAACTGCAGGCGCTTTTCCTTTTTTTGTCGACACAGTAAAGGTACTGCACCTGTGCCAAGATACCTGCCTGGACATAAGTATTTAACTATGGAGGACACAGACAGAGAACAATTACAAAAAGTGATTGATAAGAAATTGGGGCCAGGTGCATTGAGTACTCAAATGAAGCTCCGCACAACAAACAAAAGTGAAGCTATGCACAAGCGTATTCTGAAGGGTGTCCCAAAGTCAAATACTTGGAAGCGCAATCACAGGGGGCGCTGTGCTGCCATGATCCATGAGGCATGCAATCCAGGTATAGGGGATTCTATCATAAAGATAAATAGGTTTATGGGATCTGATATTAAATTTGGTGGACCTGGTGCAAAACATTTAAATGAACTGCAACAAAAACAAATTTATGATACTGGCAGGAAAAAAAGTTTGGCATATTTAAGAAAAAGAAAACAACTTTTGAAAAGGGCATTGAGATGCAAAGTTGCTCATTCTGAATATAAGACTGGCTGTTATACAACAGATCATACGTATGGCCTAACAGGTGTTGATTAATATGTTTCAAATGTGTAATATTCACACCACAAATTATATTATACATTGTGGATAGTTTTGATTTTTTTTTTTTTTTTTTTTTTTTTTTTTTTATGGATTGAGCTGGCTGTTAATAAATTTGTGGTTATAAAGATAAATATGAGGGGTTCATGCAGATTTTTTAATGACACACAAGTGACTTGCAATTGCATCCATATTTTGTGATATTGGCTTATTAATGCATCCAATAAAAAAGTGATGAACTTTTGCTTGGTATTAACGCCAGCAGCGCCTTGCCTTGAATCTGATGTGCCTCAAGTCACCCTAGGCGTAGCGTCATGCCCCCGTGCACCATAAACAGCCTTAACCTTACCTAACAGACCATATCTGGGTCCTTTGTTGTACTCTTCTGGCATATGACAACTCAAGCGGAGCTTCATACAGGTTCGATATGTCAGTGACAACAAAATAGCTGTCTGCTCGGGTGAACCAGATGTACAAACTCTACTCTCAGACTGTATGCATGTACATATTTACCTTTAAATGGCTTTAAAAAGCACAAAAATCATATGTATATGGGGTACATTCCCATTATTTCACTTATTTTCCATCACAAGTTGTACATGTGATGATTGGTTTCACTACGTGGCAATAAAAATCATGTTTGAGATTATACCTGTGTTTTGACTTCAACTTGCTTAAGGGTGCACTAAAGAATTAGAAAGCCTATACATTTCTTTGTTAATCTTGCTGTATTTACAGGCCCATAACATTTTTTCAGTAATATTTACAGGAAAAACAAAATATTGCAATAAAAGTACAGGATTGAAGCAGTCAATTTTTGATCAATTTTCAAAAAAGCTTTCGGCGGAAATTTTTTTATGGCCGTACAAAGATGACACCTGGTGGTCACCAGACAAATTAAAGACAAATTGACAACACAGAACCATATATTTTATGTATTAATACATTTCACCTGATGGAAGGTTCAGTCAAAAAAACTTATGTATCTGACAGAAAAAATACTGTGGGTCTCAATTACACACACAATATTGGCCTTCCTCTGAAATAACATCTGCTGGAGATCACTGAATGCATGTACTATGCTGACTTTTCAGTGGCACTTACTCGGACCCTAAAACTTCGCGCATTAATTCTTTAGTGCACCCTTAACTCCCCTTTTCCTCATCCACATGTCTGTGTGCCAGAAAACTTTACCCTTGTACCCACAAGTTAAGTTTTATTATCCTGCACTAAAAGGCTTGCCCAATCTTACAACATGTAACTTCCTCCAGATGTCCACATCACTGAAAGTATTTCAAATTGTTAGTTGATTACTGATTAACCCAGAAAGAGCTATAGTGACACATTATCATGTACACAGTACTTGTAATTAGGCACATTTCCTTGTAACAATTTTGTGTGATTATGCCAACTGGCCATGAGACAGGAATTAGCAATTAAGCCAATTATGGACCATTATGGTTACAATTTTGGTGAAAATTTGACAAATGTGGCATACATATGTTTAACAGGCAGTAGTAACTCACTTACAAACTGTCAAATTCTGGTCACCCCAATCAGTCCTATGTTGAATATTTTTAGCTCCATTCGCCACAGCATAAATCCCAACACTGTGTGATCAATGCAAACCAGAAAATTTGAAATGTATTCTGTGTTTATTCGACCACACCCATTATTTTTTCTTTCCCTTTTTTCTTTCTGTTCTTCCAAAACCTTCCACTCGTTCGTTTGAAGAAATGGCCATGAAAATGGCTGTAAAATAATGTGGTTTTATTTTCATGTCACAAGGTTCCAACTATGATTACTCTGGTTGACGAACTTTACAAACAACAAACCTCTCTACAGGCATCAGACTATCTTGTCAGTTGTGTCACATCAACAAGAGTGCTATGACAATCATATGCCTTGGCTGACCTTTGTGTGGACTTATTTTACAAACATAAATGATGGCACGGAGGACTGTAATTGTGTGTGCATGTGTTGTCTATGTATTATACAGAGATGAATCTACGTAAATTTGGGGGGCTTTTATTCCCAATAATGCTATTTTGCTAAATCAACTCTCACATATCAACACACAAAAAAAATTTTCATTTTTTTTTTCCATTTTTTAAGGACAGGCCTAGAACCCATCCCCTTAAGCCTGGATTTCACACCTTGGTAGGTATGAACTCCAAAATTGTGATACTGTGAATACGTAACTTTTTTAAAAAAGGGAACATTTGAAGGACATCATATATGAACTCCCTCCAATCTGAGAATAAGAATAAGGTGAAATGACTTTAATGGCAACAAAAATGTACATAAAAATAACAGCTCTGAAGTCACATTTCATGCCAGACTATGACTTATAATATGCAATCTGTCAATCGTTTTTCACTTGACATTCCTGCAAATTTTAAAGGAAGCAGTAACTTCTTCAAAGCTGACGCCAGCTTCCCTTCATGAGCTGTTTATTCAGAATCAAAGTAGAATATGGACCACACATCCAGAACTAAAAGCCGATCAGTCACTGAAAAACCCTTGGCCAGGATGGATGGACAGACAGACAGATGCACACGTAGCTGACAACAATACCCTTCGGTAGGTCAAGGTTACTTCTGTTTGACCTAATGACAAAGCTTTGGTGCCAATGCAATGAGCAGAGATATCATGACAAGGCCATTTTTCTTCAATGCAGCACTATGACCTAAATATGTGACCCAGTGACCTAGTTTTCGCTAGGTATCTGAGGCATCCTTAGGACCAACTATCACAAATAATTGGTGCAGCTACAATTAGAAAATTAAGATTTGAAGATTTGGTACCGCTAATTTTCTTCAATGCAGTACTGTGACCTAAATATGTGACCCAGTGACCTAGTTTTCAATAGGCTTCTGAGGCATCCTTAGGATTAACTGTCAACAATAATATGATGAAGCTACATTCAATATTTTTTTAGATATTGTGTTAAAGCCTTTTTTTTTCTTTATGTAGTACTGTAACCTAGTGACCTACTTTTCGATAGGCACCTGAAGCACCTCAATGGCCCCCTGTGATAAAAAATTCAGGCCTAGAAGGCCGAGAGGTAAAAACCACCAATTGCCTCAATGCCAGCATATTGGGGGAAGGGGGAGGGGGAGGGGGAGCTGTTCAGTGCCAGTTCTGTCACTTTACACTTTGATTTTAGCATGCACTGCAAAAATTCTTTGGCTGAATAGTGGTATGTTTCTATTAAGACCAGCAAATAAATGGCAAAATGTGGTCTTAATCGGGAAATGGTCTTAATATAGATATAGGTTAATTTAAAGGGAACAAAGATGGGCCTGATTGATTGATTGATTTTATTCAGGTTCATATAATTACATTGGGCTGTGTATACAACTAGAAAAGAAGATTTGCTTCAAAGCAAATCTGTCTTTGTGCCTTCTTAAGTTGTAAATATTAAATGCTACAACTTTTATCCTTTGGTACTTCACATTACATTAAACTTATGGCTGGATGAAAATTTCTAAGTCCAAATGACCTTGACCTTTGACCTTTAAAGGTCACATGTCAATTGCGCAGTGTTATAATACCCACAATTTAAGCCCAACATGAACCAAATCGGATGAAAATTGACCAAGTTATAGCAAGATAAAACTTTCAAATGGCCAAATGACCCTGACCTTTGCCCTTTTGAGGTTACATGTTCTTATAAAAATGTGCAGTGTTGCAATACCTACAATTTGAGTCCAACATGATTAGAATTGGATGGAAATTGGCCGAGTTATGACTGGATGAAACTTTCAAAGGTCCAAATTTCCTTTACCTTTGACCTTTAAAGGTCACATTAAGTTTCAAACATGTGCAGTGTTACAATAGCTACAATTTGAGCCAAACATCAGCAAAATTGGATAAAATTTGACCAAGTTATGGCCAGAAGAAAGCCACCGTCGAAAGTGGCCTTTGACCTTGAGATGACCTCTACCTGAAGTGAACATTGACCTCAAAACTGAAATTTTGGCTAAAATTGACCTTTACTTAACATGACCTTTGACCTTGAAATGACCTTGACATTTGAGATGAACTTTACCTTGCTATGATCGAACTCCTATACACTCGGAACCACATCTACTATACTATATAAGATACTGAAGATTTAAAACTTTAATTAGCCTTCATTTGCACAATTTTGAAAAGCATGACCTCTCATTATAAAAAGGGCGAGACTTCATCTATAGACGTATAATTATGCCAAGTTTAGAGTTCCTACATGTAGTACTTTTCAAATGAAATGTCGGACAAATGTGCCTGTAAAGAAAGAAAGAAAGAAAAAAAGAAAGAAAGAAAGAAAGAGAGAGAAAGGAAGGAAGGAAGGAAGGAAGGAAGGAAGGAAGGAAGGAAGGAAGGAAGGAAGGAAGGAAGGAAGGAAGGAAGGAAGGAAGGGAGGGAGGGAGGGAGGGAGGGAGAGAGAAAGAGAGAAAGAAAGAAAGAAAGAAAGAAAGAAAGAAAGAAAGCAAGCAAGCAAGCAAGCAAGCAAGCAAGCAAGAAAGCAAGAAAGAAAGAAAGAAAGAAAGAAAGAAAGAAAGAAAGAAAGAAAGAAAGAAAGAAAGAAAGAAAGAAAGAAAGAAAGAAAGAAAGAAAGAAAAACTGTGTAATTTACATGTAACCTGTAAAGGTCAAGGTCATTTGGACTTTCAAATTTGAATCCAGCCACAAGTTTAATGTAATGTGAAGTACCAAAGAACAAAAGTTGTAGCATTTAATCTTTACAACTTTTGAAGGCACAAAGAAAGATTTACTTTGAAGCAAACCTTCTTTTCTAGTTCACAATTTGATTCTGCTCAATCTTTTTGCCTGCATATGACACTGATAACTTATACCCTTGCCACACTGGACAAGTATCTCAGGTTCATTTCTAGATTAACTCAAGAAACTCTGCCACACTGTGAAATTCACCCTGGGATGATACTGAGTTGATGTTCTAAGCAAAATCTGGAGAATGAGGGCTGAACCCGAGTTCTACCATTTGTCTCGGATATGTTTTACAGCACTTTTCTGTGGTAGCACTACTACTTTATCTTGACTTGGGATGGGCTCGGCAGGGGGTGTACCTGGTAACAGGGACCTGGCTAATGAGATAAACAGCTAACCTCTGACATCAGCTCAGGACATTCCTGACCTATCTCGGGTTAGTATATACAGTGTGGCCACAACAATCCGAATGAAGCGGGAACCACCTCGGGAGATCAGACTGTAGTGTGGCAAGTTATCTCAAATTAACTTGCCCCAGGTACTTCCTGAATCATTATCTCGGGTCTATACTGTGTCCAGTGTGGCAGCAGTATTAGTGTTTTTTATTCTGTTTCTAGGTCCGAACAATATGGATTCCGTTTTTCCAAGATGTAACGATAATTTGTTGTCATTAGCCATTCACTTGTGGATTCTATGTTGTCACTTAATCTCTTTCTATTTGTTTCACATCTTTGCCACTGACCAAAAGGGACGAGTCATCTGCATAGAGCATGAGACCACAGTGGATGGCCATCTCCAGGTCATTCACATAGATGTGAGATAATAGGGGCCCTAGGATGGCCCCTGTGGCACCCCACATGTAACATTTACATTCACTATCTGTGATTTATCACTGAGGACTGAGTCAACAGCTTTCCTCAGTATCCTTTGGGTACAATGTGCCCAAAGTGCACTTAGGAAAGCTGTTTATTATTATTATAAACATATTTATTTTCTCTGGATTGCCTAATAGTATACAGAGACTAATCTGGAGGCTCTCCAGTTTATCTATGGCTTGGTGATCTTTTGAATATAGAAATGGTCTCTTTAACTCTTCAGTGGCAAATGTGATGAACGTTGAATCACTTAAAACAAACTGATCCAAATTGTAACTGCCGTGCTGGGTTACCTTGCTTGTAAATAGACCTTTCATTCCAGTACCAGTGGCCTGTAAGTGCCAGTATGCCTGTAAGTACCAGTATGCCTGTTACCTTGTATATAATAGTCATTCCAGTACCAGTATGCCTGTAAGTACCAGTATGCCTGTAAGTACCTTGTATATAATAGTCATTCCAGTACCAGTATGCCTGTAAGTACCAGTATGCCTGTAAGTACCTTGTATATAATAGTCATTCCAGTACCAGTATGCCTGTAAGTACGTAGTGCATAATAGTCCACATCAACAGCTTTCCTCAGTGCACTTTGGCCACATTATACCCAAAGTACACTGAGGAAAGCTGTTGACTCGGTCCAACTGTGGCACTGAAAGAAATAAAAAAGTGGTCTTAACTGGAGGTTCTACTGTATTTGTACTCAGTACATGTAAATGTAACGATCAGAGACCATGGAACCAGAGCCTGTGCACCTTGTCATTTTGGTGTGCTCCTGTCTCATGAAAGGTACCAGTCTATGCACATTTTGCATCAACTGTGAGCTGAGCAGCCCATTGAGGGGAGCTATGGCCAGGTTTGAGGCATTCCCCACTGATCAGACATCACTGGAATAATCCACGAAAGGCAGTTCATAGACTGACCATTACAGGTCAGATATTTAATTTTAGATGTGATTTTTTCTGGGCTTGTACAAGGAATTCTTTATGCGTAGCCACTTTGGCTTAAATGACTCAAATGTATTAGAAAAACTTGTGTTTCTTCAGCCAATTAAACCAATTTTGAATTTTTCAGTCTGCAGGCTTGGTGTTTAGATATTTGATCAAATCTGCAGAAATCTAAAATTTCTTCTGTAGCCAATTGGGCTACAAGATGGTGATCTTTAGCCACATCCTATTTATGTTAGCCAATAGCTAATTCTCTAATGGCTAGCACCAGTCCAGCTTTCCAGCAGAGATAACATTTATGTATGCATTCTGGCAGCCCTTTTGGCAATATTCACCAGATTGTCTTCTGCCAGTGAGTTGCCTGAGGGACTATTTAATAGAACCAGTGAGTTGCCTGAGGGACTATAATAGAACCAGTGAGTTGCCTGAGGGACTATAATAGAACCAGTGAGTTCATTTTTCCCAACTGAACACAGGCTTAACTAGTTAATCAAGAATGTATTTGCTGGTAGTTGATTTTCAAACGCTGTGCAGGGTCCCTGGTTCATTCATGTAGCCTTTCCCCTTGTGTCAACAGCCTTAATGGTGCCCCTTTCAGCACTTTAATGCCCCCACTATTCAACTGAACACAATAAACTGTTGTACCAAATTGTGAGGGACAGAAGCCTCGTGAGACTTTTGTCATAAAAATGATCTGCCAGCTAGTCCAGGCAACAAAAAGTGTCCAGACACTACCCAGTCACTGCCTAATGTTCTAACAGTCTGCAATGCTTTGTCTCTCATCAAGTACTCCCCTTTTCCAAAAGCCATGCAGCAGTATTTTTGTCCTTCATCATATGCTCCCCTATTGCAATAGCCAGCAACATCTCTGCCTCTTTCATCAATGCCATTAGCACAATAATCACTGCATGTTGCACCTAGCTTGGACACAATACATGGCTTAATAGCAGCCCCATGGGGGGAGATAGGACCAGGCACAATTGCCAGTGTACAATCTTCTGTCTCTGACACCAGAAACAAAATATTGGATTTCCCAATAAAAGCTTGGGTGCAGACCGCATGCTGCTTTCTATGTGAAAATATGCCCACCCCATTGCACCCTGTCATAATATACTGCTACTGCCCTGCAGTTGTCTTGCCTGCAGGGCAACAGTTTGTTTTTGAGCCTTTCCTGTCATGTAGGATCCCGTTTGCTCGCAAAAATAACATCCTTCTACTGGCTGCTTATTCTAAAACAATGTGGTAATGACACAATTTTATCAGGGATGTGTTTTGTTTTTTGTTGTGTTAACAAATCCTTTTTTTTTTTTTTTGAAACACTTCACTTTAAAAAATTCATGGCAAACACCCAGGGATTGCACAGTGACTTTTGACTTTTAAGGATGCCAGGACAAAGATGACCTAGCAACCACAGAACCACCACAATACAGGACCCGCTGCTCATTCCCATATTTTACAGCACTAAATTTATTCTTCAGATCTGTTTTGTTTAGATCAAACCCATCCACTGAATCTGTTCCCTCTAATTAATCCAATGATCAATTTGTCCAAAACTTGGCCATGTTCCTTGTACAGGAAGCAGGCAAGCACCAAGCAACTTGTTTGCTAGAGTTCATCTGCCAAACTGTCTTGTACCATTAGCACTGGCTCTGCTCATTTGTTTACCTCCGATATGCCATCACAACAACTCTGCTTTACTCATCTGACCAACTCAATCATTTGTTAAGTACCCATCAGTCATCTTCACTCTTCATCTACCTCCAGTCACTGACTTCTTTTTCAGGTGGAGAAAAATGTGCCCATTTTCTTTATACCAACCTGTTGTTGGTGCACAACTTTATATCCACAACTTTGCAGCTTGTCTGGAAAGCACTGGTCCAGAGGCCCAGTTAGTCAGTGAGCACTCTCCCACACCATGTCTCCTCTTTCATCACAATGATGGTCTGGTGTTCCAGTGAACCAGGACCAATATTAACATTCATCAGACACAGTTTCTTTTAACCCTTTCAACCCCTTGGCTTCATTGTCTTTTAACCCCTTCAACTTGATGTCAACAACTTTCAGTCCCAACTGACATCAGGAAGAGCGTATTATGTTGATGGGTGTCATCTATAATTCTCATTCAACTTTGTTTTCCATTTCTGCTGAAACAAGTCAAGAACACTGAAGCGATAACAGTTAACCAACAGCTGGGCTTGGCTGGTTGGGGGGGGGGGGGGGGGGAGAGAGAGTCTAAGGCCCTATTCAGTTTACAGACCACAGTTGTGATTGGCTGGTTCCGCATCCCAAGGGAGATAGTCCGTAATTTATTTGGTAAAATAAACTTGGGTTAAAATTAAGGGGTGGGGCATTGTAATTTGATTTCTCATTGTAAGGGCAGGACATGCAGCCTTCATACAGCTGTACTGAAATGTATAGGCAGAGCATGACTTGCCGGGTACTGTGTAAACCTTGCAGTAGTTTAAAAATAACTTGCCACATAATTGAAAAGCACCACTTAAAGGCCTTCAGCACTTTGGGGCATAAAGTGTCAATGCTACCTCCTCACAGAGCCCCCACATCTTTACCATGCTGGTAAGTCAACTTTTCCTTATTTTTTTTTTTTTTTTTTGTATTGTTTTTTGTTCTGTTTTGCTCTGTTTTGAGTTTGTTTGTTTTTGTTTTTTTTGTTTTTTTTTTGTTTTTGTTTTTGTTTTTGTTTTTTTTTTTTTGTTTTTTACGTGAAAGCTGTCACCTGCTGATGTCCATCATCCGAAATGAAATCAAGGTGCCCAAAGCAACATTGGAGGACTTTGGAATCATATTTACATGATAATAAACTCAGGTCAATTACTGTCATCACCAATTTTAGCATGTTTGTTGTGCAATATGGTAAGCAAACAACACAAGGTGTAGCTGCTTTTTTTTTTTACAGCAGAAGAACCACTGCAAATAGAGACAAATCACTAGTCCCTTGGCCTTACACATCAGCCCGGCTCCCATACATCCAGAGAGTGTAACAAGCTCTCATCTTGCACGTCACCAATCACATGCTTAGGTGCTTCCATCTCCCACACAGCCAACCGCTCTCCATCAGCTTGATTCTGATTTGGCATCAATCACAGAAACAGACTTGAGTGCCATGTAGAAAAAAAAAGTTCAATTATGCCTCGTTTTTTCCTTAATGCATTTGCCATCCCAGAGGTGATAAATGACAATTAATGGACAGTGATTATAATACTTTGCCAATGCAAATTTTGATGCACACGTATGTAAGAACACACATACATACACGCATGCATACACATATGCAAGTACATACATACATACATACTGTATATATAACATCATATTTTTGGTGCTCCTTTGACACTGGTGGAGCCGTTTTGTGGTCACAACACATATACATTTTCGGTACTACTTTGATGCTGGTGGACTTACATATGTGCAGTCCCCAATCTGGGGCAACTCCGAACACAGTATTCTATGGGAATAAATACAATGAACTGGGCCCAGTCGATTATGGCATTCACACGTACCTGCCTCCATTGGACTGTTCTTTTTTAGGAATGGGGATTTGGTATAGTTGGTATGTGCGTTTCCAATTTTTGGCTACGTGGTTGGTGCAGAAGGTTGCTGGTTTGAGACCTGGCCATTGCGTAGTCACATACGTACGTACGTACATACATACATACATACATACATACATACATACATACATACATACATACATACATACATACATACATGAAGAGTTTAGCAAGAGAGAGACAGAGAGAGACTGGACCCTCCTTTGAGAGACACTAATGAAATCATCTTCTGATCTGGGGACAGTGTGTCAAGGAGGCACTGCTCACATCAACACTTGTCATCCAAGGTCAAGAATAAAACGACTAGTTGAGGAATTCCCAAGTCACTACCTCTGCTTTGGGCTACAAAAAAAAAAAAAAAAAAAAAAAAGATAGGACAAAAAAGGTGTTGGGAGGTGTCCATATTGTGTTTGTGTCCTTCATCTCTGGTTATCACTGTACTTCCTTAAAGTCCTCAAGTTCATTAATGTTTATTAGTCTTGGTGACTTTTTCACCAGCTGACGTTAATCTGTGTGTTTGCGTGATGAAAGATAGTGATAATAAGTTACCTTCATAAACTCTAAACAGTCTAAAAACAATTATAAACCAAGTTTAACACATTTGCAATCAATGGAAGCCCTACTGTCTGAAATATTTCCACAATGGGTGCATACAAAGCTTCAGGTGTGACTTTGTTCCGGATAGGTATTGCCGGACAAAAATCAATTCCAGCATTTACCACTTGCTCAGTTCTCTCTTTAAAAAACACCATAAATCCTTAGCAGGTTCCCTTCAGTCACCAGATGCCAACCACAGTACACTCATGGATTCATTTATTGTTCCTCCCTACAGTAAAACCCACCAGGAAGGATCAGCCCTGTAGGAACATCAATACATAACAGTCTATTGTAACATGTCATGTTTCAGGAGAGATGTGTAAAAATTAAAAAGATGACACATGGGGTGCACTGAAACGGTTTCTTCCTTCAAGTTTCATCACACACTCATCAAGCCACTACATGTTGACAGTATAACTGATGCAGATAATGTCCCCCCAACCCCAACCCCCGCCCACAAATGTAGATGTTAGGTTGGAAATACCACAAATGTGTGCCATGTTTGGCTGGGTGGTTGGTGAAAGCTGCTGTTTGACCTCCACTCACCACTTCTTCAATTCCTACAACATGAAACTGGAAAACTGTGGAGAAAGCCATCAGTCTTCTTTTTTTTTTGACTTTTTTCCACAAATTGCCCAAGCAGTGTTAAAGCGTTAATCATTCTTGGTCCTTGGGTGGTCTGTGGCACAAACAACTCTTAACTGGACAACTCTATCCTTGCCACTGTCCCTAATGCAGTCTGACAGAGACACTATCTACCACTTCCGATTCATCATGCTTGCAGCAGGCCTTGACCATGAAGAGTACTTGGGAGTGCCTCCCAAGCCTGCTTGTACGACCTCTGCCATTATTTCCTGATCTCTCCGTCTTCCCTGGATACATCAGCCCCCATTTCAGCAACTTCTTGGTCTAGTGGGATAAGTGCTGGATGCCTTTCCTTGACTGATCTGACACTGTCAGGTGGATAATGAGCCAATGAATGTCAACTTGGGCAAGCAAAAAAAAAGAAAGTTATTACTCTATCTGGTGGCGTATTTTATAGAGCCAGTGGATTGTGAGGAACCATGGGGTGACCCACAAGAATGAAGTCTTAAGGAGAGCTGTCCGGGAGAGTAAGGTAACTCTCAACACTAGCCATCACGGAGTTTTCTTTTTTCTTTTTTTTTCTTTATCAGCATCTGTCTTATTGTGTTCTCACAGAGTGCCATTTTCAATCCCTTTGTGGGTCTTTGGGAGACGTCAGACATGTGACCTCCATCCCATCTATCAAGGCAGCTGCCTTTCTCAACAGAAAACCCATTCAGTGGAACATTTCAGCTCCAGTTCACACCTGATGAAGTCGTTGGGGGAAGACGTGCACTCAACAGAGAGGGTACTCCCTGGGCAGCTGTTTAGAGCTGCTGGACAAAGTGTTTTGACGGACACTTTATTTGGGCTGGTTATGGCAACCCCCACTAACTGTGCACAATGAAGGACAAATTGGAAAAACCAAGAGAGACGTGTGACCCCAGGGCTATGAGAACCCATGGGTTCTTTGAGCAACTAACTGGGATAACACCCACAACATTTCATCCACCGCTCAACCACCAAACTGTCACCCTGGCCTCAACAGTTCTTGCCCACTCTGGTGCAAACAAGTTGAGGCACATCCCATGTCAAACTCCCTACAGAAACTGTAAAGATGGTGCAGTGACAACACCTCTTTTGGTAAAATGTCAAATGTGGATGTACTGGTGAGTTCATAAAAGTTGACCATATACATGTAAAGCATACATGCACCACATTCAAAATCCTCATAAGACGACGGTTCATTCAGGCACCAGCTTAGCTATATTTCCACAGAAAAAAAAAGACTGGTCAAATGCTTTCCTTGGCATGTTTCAGTTGCATCGCGTCCACAGCAAATCAAGAAAAGCTGTTGATAAGTCTCCAACTTAGCACTGAAAGAGTTAATTAATTCAGTATTTAATGAAGTTTTTAATTAAACTTATGCATTATGCAGAGTGTCACTGTAATGTTCAAATGGCTTCACTGCAACTGTGATAATCTGATTTCATGAAAAGCTTTGACTGATTGTTAAAAGATAAAAATTTATCATTTCAGATTATATTAAACAAGAAATACTTTCCAGTCTTGCCATCCCATCATCACCTGTATATTATACAGCTATCTATGCAACAGCAGATGCCATATATATATATATATATATATATATATATATATATATATATATATATATATATATATATATATATATATATATATATATATATATATATATATATATATATATATAGATCTTTATTTTGTGAGGGTGACTCAGTTAGCATACCGGGTACACTAATCTCCCCTGAGGCCCTCAAAATCAAAGATACAGATTATGCACATAGTAAAGTAAACAAAAAATCATATCAATTGACATTGTGAACTCAGGCGTAAGGCATTTAACAAAGTTATACAGTTTGTGTACCTCTAAGAGACAGTATGTGTACAGCACATTTTCTTTTAAACAAAGCTAAATTATCTGAGTCTTTAACAGATGTAGGCAATGAATTTCACAATGCTGTCCCAGAGTGTGTGAAGGAGTTCTGAAAACTTTCAGTTCTTGGTTTAGGGACATAGAGATCATTGTGTACGGTAGACCTTAAATTAAGATTGTGGCCATTTTTAACATAGTTAAACATTTCTCGCATATATGGATGAGCCATTCCATGTAGAGACTTATAAACATGTACTGCTTTCTTATATTTTACTTGCTCCTCAAGGGTCATCCAGTTTAGCTGTTCAAGAACCTGTCTCTAGCTCAGCCATTCACCTCGTTGATTTAGAACTAACAGTGCAGCACTCTTATGAAGCCTCTGCACCTTTGCAAGGAGAGTTCCTCTACAATTACTCCATATACTGCTACAATAATCAAACAGTGGTGAAATATAGGCTATATAGAATAATTTTTGAATGTGGAATAGTAAAACAAACCTGATTCTCTGTAATATAAATAGGTTTGAACATATTTTCTTGCATATCTGTGGAATTTGTTGCTCCCAAGACAAGTGCCTATCAATTTCAATTCCGAGTATTTTGTGACAATTTACAATCTCTAATGGAGCATTACTAATTGTTACATCCAAATTTGTATTTTCCATTTTCTTTGTTCTTTGTTTTGAAGCAAGTAGCATAGCTTTGCCTTTATTTTGATTAACAATCACTTTGTTACACCTGTACCAATCATTTACTAAATCCATTTTCTTATTAATTTCCTTTTCCACTTGCGTAATTGTTTTGCCAGTCACAAAAACAGTAGTATCATCAGCCTACATACTAAGCCCTGTCCCATTTAATTTTATGCAGAAATCATTGACAAATATAATGAACAGCAGAGGTGCTATCTTTGGACCTCTGCTGTTTATTATATTTGTCAACGATTTCTGCATAAAATTAAATGGGACCGCATGGCCCTACAATAGCCTGTCTGTAAGATGCTCAGCACCAGGACCACAACCATTACCAGCACAACATGGCCCCGGCTATCATCACTTTCTTACAAGTCCAGGGGCTCACCACAGCAACCCAGTAATCCCCACTAAAAATGACCTTTGCCTTTCTCACTTCGCAGGTGTCAAGGGTAAAACTTAAAACACACAGGCCTGGAATTCCAGCATGAATGCAAGGAACTTTACCCACAATGCACTATGTTTGTCCACCCATTACAGGCAGCAAAGAATGCTGCAGTGTAAATTGTCTCCTTTTGACCTATTGTGTTCTGCCGGGTCTATTATGACAGTGTGCAAACGTGTCTTTCATAAACATACTTTCTCTTGTCTGTTTTGTATTCATGCCAAGTCTCGCGATCTGCAGGTAACATATCAGAACAAGGTATGCATTTCTTCTGAGTGTGAAGCAACTGAATGCATAATTCAAATAGGACTTTCTGTGCTGTTTTCTCATCTCAAGCAGCAGGTACTTGGAAATGTATGATACTTGCACAGGTAAAGCTGTCATTTTTTTCCTTTGTGTAAAATCTTTACCTGAATGTTTTATCCAAGTGTTTTATTCAAGTGTTTACATTCATCTCCTTTTATATTTTTCTTGACGAGAAATAAATTTTACAAAACAAAAGTACCAAAGCTCACGGCAAACTTCAACATTTGTATTTCACAGCACGTGCACAGCCTGTGTCCCACCAAGTCACACCATTCTTCTGTGTTACCAGACATGACGGAGACCCTAGCCATTTACTTCTGCTTTTATGCAGAAACATGGATGTACCTTGACAAGGAGCCACCCGAGGGGACAATTACATGGCTTAAACATACAGCCTACAATATCAAAATCTTTAATATATTGCCTCTATGCTTGGAGCCCATGACACACAAGTGGCCTCCACCCTTCTGAATGCTCCAAACACACTGCCAAGTTTGGCCCTGCACTGTGTTTGTGCTGCTTCTGTGCTTGTCTATGCTGTTGAAGGTCTTCTGATCCAACTGCTATTTATCCACTTTTCACTTCGCAGTTTATCTGCATTTTGCCACATTGGCTGGTGATGTTTACAAACGTCCAGCATGACAAAAACCCAATACTTCACCACCAAAGACGTGCCATTAATGTATGCAAATATTCACAGCTGTCAATGGGAAGCCTGTTTCCGAATGTGTGGTCTTTGGTCAATGTAAAAAGATGTAGTTTTGCCCTAAGGGTCATCTCCTTGCCCATCTGACCTGTCCTATTGTTGCACGCATTTCCACCACAGGATGACCAAAGTGTACAACTTCACTATATATACTCAAGGTGGAAAAAAGAGACCACACCCATTGGTTTAACTCTGGACATGCTCAAGTGGATATCCCAGTATAATTTGTTTATCATGACAATGGTTCAGCCAACTCTATCAGAATCATGTGGTAGAGTTTGTTGCTGAGAGACTGTCTCTATAAGACAATAGATCTATGCACAAGTTCACCAAGCGGAGAAACCCCAGCGGAAATTCCAATATCAGAATGAGGCGCACATAAGTTTCTGGATAATTTGCGGGCCACTCAATCTTACCGCTGAGTATACCATTGTAATCAATACAAGTACCGAGAGTGAATCATGGACCTTGATTCTTCAAACAAGAGGCCCATGGGCCTAATGCTCTGCTGGCACCATGCCTATATTGCACCTGTTCATTTCAAAGTTTTTAGTCCTCAAGTGGCTTCTGAACATATAAAGCTTATGCAAATTTGGTGTACAAAATGTCCACCAGATGGCACTTCACTCCACATGTAATCATAGATTATTTGTTTAATTCCTGTGATGGATATTGTTGCACATGCCAAGACAACAACAAGTGAGTCGTTAACTTTATGTCCTAGGTGACCTTGGGACAGAAGATCAAGGTCCCCCAGATTATGTAATACAAGAGGCCCATAGACCTGGTGCTGTGCTGACATTGCCATTGATGTCTAAGCTACACCCTGCCATTACAAAATCACCTTTTCAACTTTACAGGCATGGTGACCTCACAAAAATAGGTCAAGGTCACTGATACTATATAAAATTCTAGCTTTGGACATTGTAATCCTATACATTTGGCAAGTCTAATTCAATTACTTTTCCAATTATGGAATTTTATAGCTTAAAACACATTTTGGCTCATAATTTCCATCAAATTATATGTGGCACCACTAGTATCACTAACAACTTAGACTTTGATGTCCCCACAATCTCCCCACATTTGGTGAAGATCTGTCAAAAATTACAGATGCTCAAGTGTTCACAAGATTTTCACTCCTTTATTACATAATAATGCAGGTGGTGCCATCAATAACGAAAGAGGCCCATATTTTCATGCACCCTACAAGTCCTGAAGTTATATTGGGCTAACTTGAAAACATTGGATGGTATTGGGGTCACAAGACTTTCACATTTTGACCTATATATCACATAATACTCTAGGTGGCACCACCACCATTGATGTCGACAAAGCTTATTATACACTTTATAACTTCTAAATGTTATGTGGGCCTATATCAAAAATTGTGGGGTACAGAACATTCATGAGATGAACCCTATATTCAAACTGGCCATTTGACTTTGACCTTGAACTCGGATTAAAAAATTGTTATGTTCAAAATATGCGCCTTACATCCAGCTTTCCATATATAGTCTGTTCATTCAAATCGGGTAATAACTTTTTGAGTCATTGACGAAAAACAATAAACTTGGACAAGTGCCAAACTCCATAATTACTGGGTCACAGTGACCCAAAAAGTACGTCACCAAGTACAGTTTTATGTATAATGTAATCAAGTGCAATTTTGATCTGAAGGCTCAATACTCTTTGCTATTGATGCCCTGCCATTACAAAATCACCTTTCCAACTTAACATGCATGGTGACTGCATAAAAATAGGTCAAGATCACTGATATCACATAAGGTCTACATATCCTATAAATTCTGGCAAGTCTTATCCAATTACTTTTCCGAATATGGAATTTCATATCATAAAACATGTTTTGGCTCGTAATTCAATCAAATTATAGGTGACGCCTCCAGTATCACTTGTAACTTAGACTTGGACCTCCCCCACAATCTCACCAAATTTAGTGAAGATCCGTCAAAAATTAAAGATGCTCAAGTGCTCACAATGTTTTCACATTTTGACCCCTGTATTTCATAATAATGTAGGTGGTGCCACCAATATGGACAGGGGCCTAGATTGTCATACATCCTATGAGTCCTTCAAGTTATATTGGGCTTTCTTGAAAACTGGGGACGGTATCACGCTAACCAGCAAAATTTTACGGACGGATGGACAGACATGAGCAGTCGCATTTAGCTCTGCAAGCTTTGATCAACAGAGCTAAAAACAGATTCTGCTGTGGCTGAAACACTATTTAAAAGAAGCGGAATATCAGTTGATGGAAGGAATAAAGCGGCACTTTTATTTTTGATAATTTCAGTTTGATGTTTCTTCCTACAGCCCACTACACAACAATGGTGGTTAACTATAATAATTCGCCTTGTTACTCAACATTCTCACTATCAACGCTTTCTGTATTTCCTCCGCCAACGATATGTGATAGTAAAATTCCTTAACCTCGTGTCTTTGGTCTATTTCCTGTGTTTCATCTCATGTTGACACTGGCAAGATTAGTGTCTGCCATCATGCATTATTGTGGCCTTTGACACATCCTGCTAACTTTTCAGAAGGCACATCAGGTACCAAACAAGAGGGCTGTGTGAACAGCCCGTGCCTCAGCTGATCTTGACATTCATCACACTTGCAGCTCTATGAACTTGGGAAAGGATCAAGGACACCGTGTTCTGAGTAAGTCTGAACTTTATAGAAGAACACTTACATGTGCAACATCAAAGTTCAAGTAGTTCCCAAGTTATAATGAAGAGTAAGATTCATGTATGTTGCACTGTGACCCCACAAACGAGGTCAAGGTCATTCATGTACTGTCTCAGCATGACCTTCATACAGAATAATTAACATGTGTAGCTAACTCAAAACAGATCTCAAGTTATCAAGTAAACAGTAAATTTCATGTCAGTTGTCCTGTGAATTAGCATTAGAATGCCCATTGACTTACATGGTAATCAATAGGAAAGCTGCATCGAACGATAAGTACCCGAATTGAAAATCCTTAAAAATCAGGAGTCCAAAGCAGTGCCACCTAGTAAACAACTGTTTGACCCTTCCACAACAACACATCCATCACATCTCAGCTTAATCTGAGGGACTGTTCTGACAAGTGAAAAATAGCAAAACCATACAAAAAATTCCTTAAAAAATTGCAGCGCCATCTGGTGAACAAATTGGGAACTAGGTGTCCCCGGGAGTGTCTATGTACGATATCAAAGCAATTGGGTACGCAGTTTCGGAGAAGAAGATTTTTAAGATTTGTCCAAAAAAAAAAAAGAACAAAAAAATTCATTAAAAATCCCAAAATCACTGGAGCATGAACATTTGAACAAATTGGTAGAAACCCACCCAAGGTAGATTGCCACCAAGTTTGAAGTTAATCTGGATGACGGTTTTGGAGAAGAAGTCAAAAATGTGAATTAGCATTAGAATGCCCATTGACTTCCATAGTAATCAACAGGAAAGCTGCATTGACCGACAAGTACCAGAATTGAAAAAATCGTTAAAAATCAGGAATCTGCAGCATTCCCACATAGTGAACAAATTTGTTTGACCCTTCTACAAGGAACATATCCATCATGTTTCAGCTTAATCTGAGTGATGGTTCTGGAGAAGAAGTCGAAAATAGCTATAACACACAAAAATTCATAAAAAATTAGGAAAAAATTGCAGCGCACCTGGTGAACAAATTAAGAACTAGGAGTCCCAGGGAGTGTTCCTGTGTGATATCAAAGCAATTGGGTGAGCGGTGTCGGAGAAGAAGATTTTTTAAGATTTACCCAAAAAAGAACAAAAAAATTCATTAAAAATCCAAAAATCACTGGACCGCGACCATTTGAACAAACCTGGTAGAGACCCACCCAAGGCACATTTCCACCAAGTTTGAAGTGAATCTGGCTCACGGTTTTTGAGAAGAAGTCGAAAATGTGAATTGTGGACGACGGACGGACGGACGACGGACGGACGGACGGACGACGGACGGACGGACGGACGGACGGACGGACGGACGGACGGACGGACGGACGGACGGACGACGGACGGACGACGGACGACAGACCCTCAAAAAACCTCAGCTGACTGACAAGTCAGCTGAGGTAAAAATCAGCCCGCATGCCTTGCTTTCGTAATGGGACAACTCTTGGAGCTTCTCTGCTTAATTGGCGAACTTATGCATGGATCGTATTGTCCACTACATGCCTGCACAAGCAAACATGCAGACCCTTCCAGATACACTACGGATCAGTTTAGCAATTTGCTTGGAGCGTGCAAATCAACTCCTCTGTTGGGCAGTATGTCAACTGGTCAAGTGTAGCTTACGGGTCATTGTGCTGGTCTCTGAGTCACTGATCCAGCACATCCCACAGGTGTATTTTCAGTCAGAGACATATGTTGAGATTGTGCCATCCGTGGTGACACTTGGACGTTGTTATCTATAATATACTGCATGCCAACAGTGTGTGGCCAATCATTGCCTCATCCAAACAGTCAAACTGTACCATGTCCATGGCACCACTCCTTACGTTTTGGCAGAATCTCATCCACACAGTGTGGGCCTGTCAGGGTCCTGTTTTGCCTGACGAGATCTGTGCCCATTGAACTGATTGTCCACATCATCATGATCATGATACTGCCTCCTCCATACACGTCATGCTCCACCATGCATCCTCTCACAATTGGCTACACCCCTGCCCTTCCACCATTTAATTCACCACAAAATCTGAATTTACCTTGCCTGCAGAACACACCAAGCTGTGTATTATTATTACTCTACTATAGTTGGCAGGTACCAGGAATACAAGATTTTATTTATAGCTGGGACAATAAAAGTGCACTGTCACCCTTCTTATGGGCTGATCAACCAATCAGCAATCATAATCACTTTGGTCATTGACAATATGGGTCTGTTACCATGGTAACCCCAGTTGACCAATCACAAACTGCATCACTTCTCCAGCGCTAGTTTTACATTTGTATGTACACAAATCACAAAGGATCAAAAGTTTGGTATGTGCTTCAATCAGAGCTTGTTCCAAAGTAATAAAGATTAGATACCATATTAATAATCAGTCCAATTGTATCAAACAAAATTGTCACAGAAACAAACTATGGTTATCACCAACACTGTCATTAACAGGGAATCAGACAAATTTACCTTTCTTGATCAACAGGTCTATTTTTGTTTTGATCTCAGTGACACATCTCATAACAGATGTCACCTGCACCTTCAACCATTCCACTGTCAACCTCCCAAAAGACCCCCCCCCCCCCCCATCCCATGCTGTCCCTGCCGCAGTCACTGTGGCATATTCACTGCTCTGATTATCTCCCCAAGTAATATTCGTGCACACACTGAAAGTATTGGCAAGTACAACGAAACATGCCCTTTGGGGTATTGATTGAAAGAGTGCTCTAGGAATTTAAAATCGATAGACGGCAAAACCCCACACTCATTAGCCCACTAGGTTACATGTTTGCTGTAGTGTGCCAGATAATTCTATCATTGATCAGGCCTTGTTCCTTTTCAGCATGGGTCTTGATTTTACACAGAAAAGGCAATGAGGCATCTTTGCTCTCAGACAGTTAATCCGTTAGATCATATTGAGTGTCAACAAGAGGATCGTTATGTTGCAGGAGTGGGGAGTTGAGGGATCGTCATTCTTTTTGTCAAAATTATTTCTTGAAAATCTCATGTGTATGTGTGTCTGGTTTTTAGCTCACCTGATTCATCTGTCATCGTAGCTTATTTGCTCATTCATCTATCATGGTGCATCAACATTTTACATTTTCAACTTCTCAAAATAATTGGCCTGATCCTCTACAAACCTGGATGTACCTTGGGCGAGTCTGTACAAATTCAGGGGTCACATTAAGCGTGCGTCCTGCGTCACAGACGCACAAAATGAAGAAAAGACGCCTGGAAATCAATAAAACATTGTCATTTTGCGTCTCTGTGGACGCACGCGCAAAAAACGCAATGCATTTTAAATGATACAATGGCAAATATTACCCTATTATGAAAACCTAGTAACTTTGCACCTTTGCGGTCACGGTGTTTTGCATCGTCCACCATGATTATGCATTATACTGGCGGAATTCTCTTATGTTCGTCTTTATATGTAACAAGCTCTCTTATTTGCTAAGAAAAAATATCCTATTTTAACAAAATTTTGTTGTTTTGATTTTATTAAATTGTTTGAATGGAACAAATCTGTATCACAGAACAAGAGAGGAATGAAATTCACGATCGCAGGCCGAAAAAAAATATACGTACAACATAGCGGAAAACCATCCATGCCTGTGACAGGCTGTGAACACTCGCTTGTGTTGTGTTGCACGGCCTGTACCGTGTTGCTTAGTAAAAAAAGTGACCGCACTTAAAATCAGACTCTTGACACCTCCTACGGCATCAAATTTTTCAGGTAAATTGAAATGGAAAGTGCACAGAAATACAAATCATGTAATTTCTGACCATTTCATGATGTGGAATGAGTTTCAAAAATAACAGAGCCCAGGCCTGTTCAATATGCATGCAGCTTGTTGTGCAAGAGAGTTAAAAACTGCCCGATGGTACACACAGACACGGTGTGCGATATCAGATACTGGCACAGTGGCAGTGTGCTAGGGGCTAAAACCACTTCACAAACCATAGTTTTGTAGACTAGGGACGTGTTATAGACTTAGTCTTAGTAGCAGGTCCCTGGATAGACTGAATCCATCCTTGGTACAATCAAAAAACTTTTTGTAATTGAACTCTTACATTGACACATTGGTAACTTTTTATTCAATCTAAATTATAATCATGATTTGCCTGCATTAGCATATAGACCATATCTTATATATGTTTCTAGGCTTAAGTTACCTGCATGTTTTGTCTATTTTAACAATTTTATGTAAACTCACACATCACTGTATGTTGATCATACCAAATAAAATAAATCAAATCACACAAAATGAAGTCTAGTTTGCACAAGTTCAGGCTGGACCCATTGATTCAGTCCATGGACTCACTATTCTTCCTGAAAAAGAAGAAAGATGGGTCCAACAGACCCACACTGAAAAATCCTTAATGTGACCCCTGCAAATTCATTTAATAGGTCACGCTTCAATGATTTTTTTCCTTTGTCATTATTTTCTTCCCTTTATAGAAAAATATTTAAATGCTTTCTTCCCTAAATCTGTCTGGCCAATTGCTTTGAACCTGCATCGGATTACTTCCAGGTTCACCTAGACTAGCAAATCTTTTTCTTCCAAGCCAGGTGGCGATGTATTGACTACACACATACAATGTTGCACCACTTGAGCAAAAGCTGTTCTCTCAGCTTTCACAGTTATTTACACCCGGCTTCTTGACTAAAAAATTCAATCAGGACAGTTTTAATCTGGGATGACCATTTTCTCAGTTGTTTCACCCCTTTCCCCTTGAATTAATACGGAGTCAAGAGCTTTCCTTGGTATGGGTAGGGCACTAAGTGCTCATCATATGCCCAGGAAAACTGTTGACCTGGGCCATGCAACTTTGATAGGTCTCATCTACAATTCTCAGTCAAATTGTTTTTCATTACAGTTGAAACTAGATGTAATAGTGGTGCTTGCACCAGTGAGGGAACCGCCCTACACAAATATGGTACAGTTTAGGGCAGCAACTATTGCTGCAAGCTAGAAGTTTACCCCTCTAATAAGGTCACATTTCCAGTGCATTTGGGGTGGCCTGAGTAGAAGGAGAATCATTTAAAATCCAGCATCCAGAAGCCAATAAGCTTAAAATTCAGTGATTGTGGAGACACTGAATTTTCCACAAGTGGCTGTGTCACCTTGAGAAATGGGTCAAGGCCCCCTTCCCATTTATATCTACTTCAAGAGACATACAAATAGGGGGCCCAAATATTCTGGAACCAGAGGGCCCCCTCCCCATATATATCCACTGCAAGGCACTTACATACAAATAGGGGGGCAAAATATTCAAGATCCACTTCAATGCATTTAGTTACCAAAAGGTGGCCCAATAGTCTGGAATCAAAGGGCCCCTTTCTCATTTATAGCCACCTCAAGGCACTTAGATACTGTTCAGGGGTCAAGTGGCCCAAACATTTGGGAATCAAAAGCCTGCGCCCCCCAGCCGCCATCTACATAACTGGAAATTAAAAGTCATTTATAGTTATTTTACAGATGTACATGTACATGTAGTTTGGGTTAGCTCAGCTATTCATGTAAATTACTGGTGCAATTATAACTGTAATACTCAGATCCGAACATACTTGCATCAAAGTTAAATTTCCCATTTTCTATGAAAAGGTAAACTTAGGATCCTTTAGTCTACTGTAACATGACCAATTTTGCTATTTTGCACTATTAACATCATCAATGTTACAACAATAGTTAAGATGTCTCAGGAAGTATACATATAACAAAACTCAAATAGGAAAGGGGGCCCAAATATTCGGAAGGGGCCCAAATATTCTAGAACATTGGGCCCCCGGGGGCCCATCTGTTCAGCGAAGGGATGGGCCCGGGGGCCCATCCATTCGGGGGCCCAAATATTCGTTGACACCGGTTCAAGTAAATTCATATTTTATGGCTACTCCACTACCGGAAGTTTTAGCATAGCAGACGCCCAAGCTGCAAACAAGTGATGATTTTCTTGGTTCTTTCAATCAAGCTGGTTGAGGCATCATAAAGCCCTGGATGGGACTCAGGGTGAATGGCAGTGACCCTCTTCATCAAATATTTCATTAAATCATGGGTAAAAAAGAAAGAGAAAATTCTCCCTCCCACCCCATGTTTGAAGGAGAAAAAAAAATGATGATAAACAATGTATTTTTTTAAAGGAGCCCAAGGGGAGAAGGGGTTAATGACCTGCATGAAGCAGCAATCCTTAGCAGTGGCTCTACTGTGTAATGAACCCAGTTACACAACTGTGCGCAATCCCAGTAATCAGGTAGCACAGCTGACTGACATTAGGCATAACTCATAGCAGACCAGTAACTTTAACTTCCTTATGATATGTATTTTAGATCAAATTAATATGGGAACTGTACATTTCCGTGTTTCTGACAAAAGAACTCCAGAACCAATATGGCTAGGCTAAAATCAGTAGCCTCCCAGCCATGAAAGACTGACCACAGCCTTTGAAGTTAATATTTAAACAAACCAACAGTTCTGCATTAACCCTTTTAGTCTTCAGCTGTCAACTGGGAGTCTTCACAGCCTTCTCTGGCATGCTTTGGATGCAATACACAAAAGCACACTGTGGACATGTTAACCTTTCCTTCCCCTCTCTAGCTGTGGACATGTTAACCTGTACCTTTCCTTCCCCTCTCTATCTGTGGACATGTTAACCTGTACCTTTCCTTCCCCTCTCTATCTGTGGACATGTTAACCTGTACCTTTCCTTCCCCTCTCTATCTGTGGACAAGTTAACCTGTACCTTTCCTTCCCCTCTCTATCTGTGGACATGTTAACCTGTACCTTTCCTTCCCCTCTCTATCTGTGGACATGTTAACCTGTACCTTTCCTTCCCCTCTCTATCTGTTGACAAGTTAACCTGTACCTTTCCTTCCCCTCTCTATCTGTGGACATGTTAACCTGTACCTTTCCTTCCCCTCTCTATCTGTTGACAAGTTAACCTGTACCTTTCCTCCCCTCTCTATCTGTGGACATGTTAACCTGTACCTTTCCTTCCCCTCTCTATCTGTGGACATGTTAACCTTTCCTTCCCCTCTCTATCTGTGGAACTGCAGTAACTCATGGCACTTGACCCAATGGTCTTTCTACACGGAATCTGAATCTGAATAATTTTCACCAGTGCAACTTTTGTTGCAATTCACACTACAAGAGTGCACATAACAAAATTTGCAGAAACTCATATTCAGTGAAATTATCATAAAGAAATGCAAAGGGAGAAAAACCACTTACCAGATCTTTGGGACAGTGCTTGGCAACCATGGACAACTGCCGCAGCTGATCCTGCAGGGTGGCGCTGACAGATACCTGAAACAGATCACACCTGTATAAAGACTGCCATTACATATTTAGCCCACTACAAATTACCATGTACTTGACAACAGTAATTAATGTCAGTGACTTTCCCCCATAAAGAACTCTCCATATCCTGAAATCAAGTACAGATGTACACAGAGAATACCAAGGACCTTGAAGCACATTCTGTGTAACATTTTCAGGGGAAGTGCTGCCAGTTGGACTGCTCTGTTATAAGGCATGGTATACACAGAGATCCCTCTCACACCTCTGTCTTGAGGTACCACCTGGCTTGCAAGACTATTATTTGAGGGTACCTTGGTAAGTAATTTGCATTTTACTTGAACCTGTGAGAAAAAACCACCTGCTTTGAAAGACCAGATTTCAACACACACACACCCCACCCCCCCACCCCCCGGGTCTTTCAAAACATGGACTGCTGTACACACTACAGTGGTATGAATACATGAGTCTTCATTCACAAGTAACAAAAATTTCATAAGAATTAGAGCAGCTCAACATGGGCACACAACAATGAAAAGAGCACCAGCATTTATGTGTACAGGTAAATATATCTAAGCCAATCATCCTTTGACCCTTGTACCATCACACCTTTCTGTCTGAATATTTTCAGAGCAGATTCAGCGACATTGTGCTGAACTAAGACATGTTGATTCTTCATCAGTAACGTGTTTCTACAGCTGGATTCACAGTAAACCTTTTTGGCAGAAATTTGGACTTCAGATCACTGCAAGTAGGACCTATTAAATATATAAGATAATCATCCTCAATACATAAGTTTCCATGATTACCACAAAATTCATAGATCTTCTTTCTTCACATTTCCATATTTAAGTACCCTAGCTGCCTGGTTTAAGAAAAACTGTGTTGCAATAATATTATCATTCCAACCCTACATAATGAATTGATCTGCGCAACAAATACAGTAAAACCTGTCCGAGTGGGCACCTCCGCTAAGTAGGCACTGTTGCCTGGCCCAGTTCCTTATACTTCCCATGTTAATGGACCTGTGCTAAGAGGGAACCTTTGCCCGGTCTCTCTCTCTCTCTCTCTCTCTCTCTCTCTCTCTCTCTCTCTCTCTCTCTCTCTCTCTCTCTCTCTCTCTCTCTCTCTCTCTCTCTCTCTCTCTCTCTCTCTACAAAAAAGTATCCAATTTAACTTTAAAAAAGTATAAATTTTCACTGTTACAGTCCTGTGCTCAGCTAACATGCACATATACCCATGCGATTTTTTAAGATTTGCCCGCCAAAGAGAACAAAGAAATTCATAAAAAGTCCAAAAATCAATGGGGCATGACCATTTGAACAAATCTGGTAGAGACCCACCCAAGGTACATTGCCACAAAGTTTGAAGTTAATCTGGATGACAATTTCGTAGAAGAAGTCAAAAATGTGAATAAGCATCAGAATCTCCATTGACTTACATAGTAATCAATTGGAAAGGTGCATTGACCAACAAGTACCCGAATTGAAAAAATTGTTAAAAATCAGCAATCCACAGCATTACCACCTGGTGAAGAACTTTCTTCTACAAGGAACATATCTACCAAGTTTCAGCATCTGAGTGAAAGTTCTGGAGAGGAAGTCGAAAATAGCAGTAGCACACAAAAAATCATAAAAAATTAGGAAAAAATCACAGCCCCACCTGGTGACCAAAATAAGAGCTAGGACTCCCCAGGAGTATTCCTGTGGGATATCAAAGCAATTGGGTGAGCGGTTTCAGAGAAGATTTTTTAAGACTTGCCCAAAAAAAGAAAAAAAATCATAAAAAATCCAAAAATCACTGGACCGTAACCATTTGAACAAACTTGGTAGAGACCCACCCAAGGTACATCCCCACCAAGTTTCAAGTGAATCTGACTGATGGTTTTGGAGAAGAAGTCGAAAACATGAATTACCACAGCAGTCCACATTCACTTGCATAGTAATCAATAGGAATGCATGCATAGGCCGATAAGTACCCGAATCGAAAAAATCAGGGACCCACAGCAACGTCACCTAGGGAACAAACTTGTGTGACCCTTCTACCAGGAACATTTACACCAAGTTTCAGCACAATCTGAGTGATGCTTTTAGAGAAGAAGTCGAAAATGGCAAAACCACACAAAAATTCATAAAAAAAATAGAAAAAAATTGCAGTGCCACCTGTTGAACAATTTAAGGTCTAGGGGTCCCCAGAAGTGTCCCTATGCAATTTCGAAGCAATTGGCCTAGTGGTTTCGGAGAAGAAGATTTTTTAAGATTTCCCCCCAAAATGAACCAAAAAATTCATAAAAAATCCAAAAATCACTAACCCGTGACCATTTGAACAAACTTGGTAGAGACCCACCCAAGGCACATCCCCACCAAGTTTGAAGTGAATCTGGCTTGTGGTTTTAGAGAAGAAGTCAAAAATGTGAATTGTGGACGACGGATGACGGACGACGGATGCCTAACCATCACATAACCTCAGCTGACTGACAAGTCAGCTGAGCTAAAAAGTATAAATCTGAAGCAACTAATCGGTATTGCAGCAAAATTATACTGTAGCAAGAGGGCTGTGAACAGCCCATGCTCAGCTGACCTAGGGATTCGACTTGTGGCTCTGTAAACTTGGGATAGGATCAAGGTCACCCATGTACTGATATATTCATCATACCTTAAACATTTAACAAATATATTTGTTAAAATGTTCAAGGCATGATAAATATAAAAGTCAAGTCTTCCAATAAGTCAGTTCTTTTGAGGTAGATATAAAGTCCATTCTTCCTTCATAAAGTAAATCAGTTCTTTTGAGCATGATGTCATAGAAGCCCCTGCAAACAGGATCGATGATGGTGTTCACATTCTGGGTGATTGCTATATGTCCATTAATATTGGAGCAATCAACCAAATTTTATAGCTGTAGTTTCATTAAAATGTTCAAATGGAACTAGTCTGTAATGCAGAACAAGACAGCAATAAAATTCACGAAGCATGACAGAAAAAATACAGGATGTTAAGGTAAATCATGCCCGTGATCATGCAAACACTTGTATTGTCCCACCCATGTTATTTTGAAAAAACTGGACCCACACTAAAGGCCCCACACTTTACATTTCCAAGGGTACCTAAAATTTGGGTAAACTGCCCTGGAAACTGAACAGGAATATTAATCATGTATAATTTGTGACAAACTTTCTGGTGGTCACTGTCAGTGAAACCTGATTTAAAAAAGCCCTGGCACATTCAATGCTGCATGTTGCTTGCTGTGCAAATGAGCAAACAATTGCCTCGTGTAGCATCCTTGGGCTAACATTACATGGTATGCTTACAGTATACAGTCTGGCTCACATCCAACCATCTCCAAGTATAAAGCCTGCCACCCAAGTAAACATTGAAAAACAAACTGTCAAATCACACATAGACCCAATTGCCGGCTGCCATTTTTAAACAGCATGTTGTTAGGGTCAAGGTCAGGTGACCGTGTAATCGCATTACGCTCTCCTTTTGATCCTGGGAAGCAGCATGTGAAACCACAACTCAAAACCAATATTGTGCCAGGCTTTACAAAATTTGAAATCAAAAACTGGATTTTTATACCACAAAACAACAATGTATCTTTACAAGAATATATCAAAGTTGACGGTTCTTATTTACTCCACTTGTCCTTAAAAGTTCTGTCAGAGTGAATGAGTCATTTTCACATGACGGTTCATTCTGTGTAAAAATCAGAGCTAAAATCTTTGAAAGCAATTTTCTCAGAAGTCAATTTTCACAAGATCTATCAAATTATAAAACAACGTCAATCAAACACAGATAGATGTATCATTTCAAATTAACAGGTAATGCAAAATAAATGTCTAACTTAGGAACTATTTTTTTTTTTTTTTAAATTTGGCCTTTCAACTCTTCCTTGTGTGACTTTTGGGGCTCAAAAATGGACAAACTATAACATCATGGCATCAACTTCAAAATTCTATAAAATTTTATAAAATCAATTCTATCCCTAGACAAAAATTCGGATCGTGCGGAATGGTCAAAATTATCATTTCAGACAGTTTGCACATCTTAAAATTACATATTTTGCAAACAAGCTGAAATAAACTTGTGAATCTATACCAACTCACAAAACAGCATAAAATGTCTGAAAAAAATCTCTGAATTGGTTCTATGTTCTGTTTTTACAAATTTAGACATCCATCCAATTATGAAAATATATCGTTTTATGGGTAGACAATCAATTTATATGAGCTGGACAGGTTCAAAGTCGGCAGAGTCTGCAACACGCCTGAAACCATCCTGGCACCTTAAGTAAATCAACTTAAGTGGTGATTGGCACTGAAAGAGTTAACTTGAAAACTGTGGAGTGCACAGCATTCACACACACACACACACACACACACACACACACACACAAAGGATCATTTATGCTCTGCAACCTCAGATCAGCAAAGCTAAAAAAAATATATAAAAACAACTTTTCCACACTGGCTCCTGCAGAGTTAAAAAATTTGCCACAAAAAAGTAGTCACTTTGAACACCCCCATGTACTGAAAACTAAACACTTGAAAATTGAAAATGTTCTCACTCTCAGACAAACCTGTGTGTAAATGGCATTTTTGTGCAGAGTTTTCTCATTACAAGCCTCCTGTATGCAGTGCATATTTGCTACCTGACATTTTTTTGTCCACCGTAGTGCCCTATTGGCACACAGTAAATAATGTCTTTACTCCATCTGACCTTGAACCTTTGAGTTGTTACAAGACTCCAAAGTCCTCCCATCCCTAAATATTGCAGCCATCAGCACAAAGTCTGCATCTGGTCAATGTATTTACACGATCTTTCACACCTCGGTATTTAAAAGTCAACAATTCAAACCCCTTCTTGCTGATACTGGTAGCAGAGTGGCCGTCACGCCAACCAGCACAAATCCTCCCCATATTGTCCTTGGATCAAATTCTTTGACTTGAGACTCAGTGCACATGTCCAAAAATCGAGTAACATCACCAAAATAAACAGAAAGCCACATGCTCGGGTGGAAAAGCCAATGTTGCTGGTTTTAAATGCAAGGAGTGCAGGAATGTGGCAGATCACTCTTTGGCTTAGCCTGAGGGCAACGCAGTTGAAAAAACTGCTGGCTGCACAATATGTTGTGAACGCCACCAAGCATGTGAATGGAAACAGACGCATTTCCTTTGTTCTTAATGCACAATCACATGCCAACAAGAATTTTGAAAGCCATTATGACTATTAAACATCTGTGCTTTATAGATTCCAAATTGTATGATGACAAAAAGATTGGTGTATTCTGGTGCCAGTCTGATATACAAACTTCTTTGAAATATAGGCAGCTAAAAGTGCCTGATGTGATCAGTTAGGTAAGCTCCAGCAGAAAGCAATGTATACACTGTGCCAGCACAATTCTCTATTATACTCTTGTGGCTGACGGAGTATCCTCCAGCCTCTCTACCCTAACTAGCCCCCATACCCGCCACTTGTTTATTCAAATACCTATGTCACACCAAGTAATCAACATTTGTTTGTTTATCACAATCAATACATGTAATTGATTTCAAAACATCAAGGCTGCTAGCTAAGACTGACTGAAGTAAAACACTGTGCATGTGACCTGTTTGAATTCTCTGGTGCAAGCAACTGTCTCAATTTTGTTGCCATCGCTCTTGTAATAGATCTTATGCACGGTTGCCATTTTGAATAAATTAGCGCCATGTTGGGAAATTGCATTCTGGGATTAATTGTAGTACTCTGCTGAGATCAATCTGCGGGCTGCATTGATATTAGATAGCTCGCCGTGATAAGTTTCACTCGTTGCTTAGCGAGTTTTTTCACTAATATGGTCGGACAAATGTAACATATATTTGGTTTCTGAAGGTGTAGTATAGAAACTATCTGGTCTCCAAAAACAATGTGGAAAATTTAGGTCTTTAAGGGAGAAAAATAAGTTATAGTTAAGGATGTCCTTACGACAAATGTCATCAATTCACTGTGGTGTTTTTTGTTTGCATGCATCCCTACTTTCTCATCTTTTTCTTTCACTTGTGGGTAGTTTTTTATTTTTCTTTTCTTTTTCTCCTTTTTTCAGAGTTAACTGGTGCGTTTCGATCATCCTTTAAGAGGTGTGATTTTCTTTGACGCGGAGGTCTACCTTTCAGTGTGAAATAATCCATGGACAAAATGAACATAAGAATGCAGCAGAGAGACCACATTCATCTGGTTTGGCGCAGGTTTCAATGATATTTCAATGAGGGGAAACGGCAAACTCGTGGGCATATTGAACATAGCGAAAATGACATTTTTAGTGCGTTTATTGTCAAATAAAGGGCATAATAATAATAACGACTACTTGCACATACTTCAACAGTTTCTCTTCAAATCAGGAACGTACACTTGCCTTAAGACATCCCTTTGGTAATCAAGAGGTTCGACAGACAAAAACAAACAAACAAGCACACGTGCAAGACACAATTTGCTCCTGCAAACACTCTAGATTTGTGTGTGTGTGTGTGTGTGTGTGTGTGTGTGTGTTTCTCTTGGTTTAAACGTATTTTATTTCTCGAAAATACATGTACCATTGGGGAGCTGGCAATGCCTATACGAGCCTGTCTCTTGGGCGGATATTGATGCAACTTTGTACATTTAAGCGTGTTGCACATCTTTGCAATGTACATGTATATTATTTCAGTAATTCTTTTTATTTCACACAATTACCCTAAAAATACCGAATTAAAATGGGAAAACAACGTGTTAGCGATATGGTTCCTGAGTCTTCAAAGTGTGCTTTCTGAAACCATCAGTACGTGTTAAGTACTTTGCCTTTCTTTGTGTTAACGATGTTTGCATAAAATTAATCACCCGGTGCTTAAGCTATGAAAGAGTTTATGAGATTAGCACAAGTACTGGTTGCTTTAAAATAACTACTTGTGAAAACAACACACCAAGAAACAACACACGGGTTGTTAGTTGAGGAGCACATGGTAAAAATATCTGTAGTTTTAAATGTTAAAGTGAATATTTCAGAGACATGTCAAAAACGGAATCTTTTGCCCGTTTTTTTGGCTATGATTAAGAAAACTCACCGCATAGGTTTAAACATGTTTTTTTACAGGATTGTCCAACAGTACTTCTAGATGACTAACATGGGTTGTCGAGCTGAATATGACTAAGGTAGAAGAGCAAAATCTCAGCTTATCAATCTGATTAATTTCTGCTGCAATGAACATGCCCTGTTTTCATGTATGACATTGCGTAATGAAAGTTGAACATTTCCTTTTTTCATGTCTGACTCAGATTATTCCCAAATCAAAGTTTGTATAAGAATACCTTAGTTTAGAAACAACTTTGCTCAAAACTACATGGATTTATCTTTGAAAAATCAGTAATAAAGGAAGGAAAATTTGTTATTTTAGGGAGCGTAATATTTCTTCCTTTTTTCTTTCTTTCTTCTTTCTTTCTTTCTTTTTTTTTCTTTCTTTCCTTCTTTCGCTCCTTTATCTACTAACCTGCATGTCTGTCTATCTATCTGTCTGTCTGTCTGTCTGTCTGTCTGTCTGTCTGTCTGTCTGTCTATCTATCTATCTATCTATCTATCTATCTATCTATCTATCTATCGATCGATCGATCGATCGATCAATCGATCTATCCATCTATCTTTCATGTTCTTTTATCATTGGCCATAGTGTTAACACATTGGTTGCAAAACACATAATACGATTTGGTTCCAAAAGGAAAATGATTCAGATGACAGGGTTACCCAGTTGGAATGGATATATTTAGTGTAAACTATGTAGACTGATCGCAATGTGCAAATGTCATCATTCAAAGTTACACGGCAAATGTAGTATGACGAGGTCACGGGCACGAATTTACACAAATTTCAGTCCTGGAATGTCAGGCGATCATGAGCATGAATTTACACAATTTTCAGTCCTTTCCAGAACAGGAAATTCTTCTTATCCATTGTTTTCCCAGTTTTTATTTGTTGGCAAGGGATAAAATTTACGTTGTTTGCCTCAGGAATAATTTGTAAAGCACACAGCCAAATAACAAATTAAACTTCTCATGAATACCTGTGTAATTTCATAGTCGACACAGGTTAGCACAGATATCGCCATAACTGCTCGTACACTACAAATAAGCCCGCAATGCACTGCGCGTCAAAAAATTTGGCGCATGCGCTGTGCCGCGAGCATAACATCTAGTGAGAGGGTTGTGGCAAACTGTTAAGACACACTACATCCATCCATGGCCCTACTATCTGATAGTAGGTCCATGATCCATCTGGATGGAAGTTCAATTTTTTTACATGTGAGCATCGTTGCAAAAAGTTAAGAGATACTATATTTATCTGCAGGAGATTCCCAGTTTTTAAAGACTTGTAACTATTTTGTTCCCACTTTGCTGTACATTTATGGTACATACCACTGTTTTAATGCAAGCCTGGGATCAAGGGGTTAAATGTAAAGTGCACACAAGATCAGGCTAACATAAGAATGATTTTAAAAAGCACACAGATAACCATGGTAACATAAGGGTTGATACTAAGAGTATCAAGTAACCAGATTAATGCTAAAAGTACATATGTAACCATGCTATTACATCAGCAGTTAATAGAGTACAAGTGTAACCATACTAGCATAGGCTTACTATCACAAGGACACAGGTAACCAGGGCAACAGAAGTAGTAAATTTTGCTGCCGTCAGTTCAACATTGCATTCTTCCCAACATAGCTACAATCATACAAGGTTTTGACATTTGTGTGTGGTGCCATTAACAGGATTAAATCAACACAAAATGTGGCTCAGCTTTTTATTAGGAAGAAATATGGAATGACCCATGTGCACCATACCACTCCCTGCCACTCCATACACATCCTGGAGGCAAAGACACACAGTTCAAATATCATAAACCTATTTCCACTGGCACCAGTATAACTCCCTGTCTTTGCTGAAGGACAGCCAATAAATACAAACAACAATTAAAATGTCTGGCACTTAACAGTTTATGAATGCAGTGAAAGTTATTGGGTAATTAACAATGGTGGAGGAAGTGTGTGTGGACACACTAAACAGGGCCATATTTACTGGCAAACACTTGCTTGATGAGACACAATGCACAGATGCACTGAACAGAGTGGCCAAAATGTGGCATCTCAATAGTAGCCAAATAAAAGGCAAGCAAACATTGACAAACCACTATACTTTACACATAAACTCTCAACATCACATGATGAGCTACAACTTGGGTAGCATTGGCCACAAGCTGCAAGGACACTTTGCCACATGTGTGGAGATAGCTGCTCTGTCACAGCACCTTCACAGGTGCACTGGAGTAAACATTCTGTAGCCAGGCCCTTTTTTCTTTAGTTTTTGTTTTGTGGATGACATTTTATATGCCTTCTACTGTAACCATCAAACCTGGCTTTACTCTTGTACTGAGCACACAGGATGTAAAATAATGCCCATCATATAAAAACATTGACTATGGCCCAGCAATATTTAACATCTTAAATACTGGGCAAAAAATGTCTAATTTGAAAGCTATTTGTTGTTGGAGTTGGACCAGCTTACAAAGACAAGGAGGTTTTTCACTTTAAAAGCTTTGCTTTTAATTTTTGGAAACTTGGCTAAACTGTTGGCATAATTGATACAGTATTACACTCAGAATGACCTCACTCATCAAGTTGGTAAAATATGCCACACTGTGTCATATAAAAAAAAATCTCTTTAACAAGAACTGGTATAGCAACAAACAACACCATTTGATGTTTTATCATAATGATGGGAGTGCAAAGATATCAGGTAGTATATCACACAAAATAAAACTGGCTATCAGGACATGTTCTTTCCACTTGACCCTAACATGCAGTAAATGTTCAGAATATCTCAGTCAACAAGAACAGGCTACAGTTGGACACCAATTATTTTTATCATAGCGACTCGCTCAGAAGGTGGCAACAAAAATCAGGACAGCATCATAACACACATCTTAAAAGTCCTAAATGTAAAAAAAAAAAAAAAAAAAAAAACATGTACAAAGTGCATTGAAGGTAATGATTTGCTTTTGAAGTACATACAGGGGCAGGTTTTTCCTCCAAAAAAATTTTAGGGTATGGAAACGTGCCTGAGGGCCCTCCCCTAGAAAATCTTCTAAATTCAGATGCTCTAGAATCTATTCTATGGCACTTAGGGATCAAGAAGGCTTCGAAAGCTTTAGTTTTTAGCCCCAGAATGCTCCAGCTTGCATCATTTTGCATGTTACTTTCAAATATTTTAAGGTACAGAATTTTACCAATTTTACCCTCTGGCAGAAACCCTGGGATATACCACCCACACCACTTAAATACAAATGCCAAAGATCTGGACCTTACAGGTTGCGAAAAAACACATGGTAACCAAAATATTTTGGGACAACCCTCCCAAATATGCCTGGAAATTGGCTGGATGCTTTGTAAGACAATTCAATATTTCCCTAATCATTGGGTGCAACAAGATATATTTCTAATCAGATGGAGCTCAAAATATCTGGCAGGGTCCTCGTCACTGTAACAATGTGGCTCCAGACTCCCAATCAAATCAACCGTTTTACAATCTTGACAGCAGCAAAATGAATAATAATTGTTCTCTCCAATTTTGGCTAATTTTCAGACCCAGCAGTAACATCTGGCAGCAGAATCATCTTGACCTGTGGTGGCTTAGCGCTCCAGAGACTGACTCAGTTTGAAGGATCTGTCACGGACCTTGTTGTGTTTCTAAGGAGAGGTCACCCAAAGAATCTGCTCATCTTATCAGCTCCTCTGTTAAAGGCTTCCAAAAACATTGGTTAAGTGTTAGATATCTAAACTCTTTCAGTGCCAAGCATGGCTAAAGTCAATATACTTAAGTCAAACTAGCCTGACTTATTATAAGGATCCCAGAGTCGTATTCCTCCTAAAACGACCTCTTATTCAAGTACCAGCATGCCCATAGTCCCAAAGAGAATATCCCAAGTCAACAGCTTTTCTTGGTGTGCATTGGGCGTAATGCGCCCAACGCGTGCCAAGAAAAGCTCTTGACTCAGTCTAAAATTTGGTACTGAAAGAGTTAATCTTTATGTCTACAGAGCTGAATGCCAACTGACTAGAATTCAATCTGAATGACTCAATAACAAAACGACTTCCACGCAGGTACATGTACACTGAAAAACAAGAGAGCAAGAGGATGTATATGAGATGACAGAAATCAAAACTGTGGGTTCCACTTGTAAACATGACAGTAAAGGTTAACGCATGGTCCTTTAATGTGTGCAGTTCTCATCATCAAAAAAGACCCAAACATGAGCAAAAAATTCATGAAAAAGCTATGGTTTTTCCAACATGTTGATAGGAAAGCAAACAAAGTGCCCCTGAAAATGTCAATATTTCTGTAGACCTTTGATCAATTTGGCACTCATTTTACCTGATCCCCCATCAGAGTTTCCACTGAGAATTTTCACAATCAACAACAACTTATATTTATTTGTATTGTTTATAAGCTGCGTATCAGTTAATTCTTCTTGGTGCTGTCAAGGCCTGTATGTACGCCACGGTCACACACACAGTGTTTGTAACGAAACTTAATGATGCAAGACAATATTTTTACATTTAGATGATCCCTTTTACCAACAGCATTACTTAGAACTGAAACAACCAAAAAGCAACAAAAAATAAAATAAAATAAAATGAATAAATAAAATTTTAAAAATAGAAGTGGTGTTCACATTAATTTGACTGGGGCAATGCAAAATCCTGTTGACCTCATGCAAAAGCAACACATTCTTGGGTTTTGCTTTGTCAGTGCTAGAAGTGTTCATAGGATATCAAGGAATCAAAAGGATTTGCTTTCTTGTCCTCCGAGTGAAGAGACTACTTTACAATGGGAAACCAAGCAACAAACGACACACAGACCCTGGCCAGCAATCCTGACAGCCTGACCATCTGTAACTGCAAAAAGAACACTAATCCTGAATCTCTAACAAAACCACAACTTTACCTTGTCCAGTTAAATGCTAAGCTTCAACTTTTCTCAGGGAACAATTTAGATTTTCAGAAATGTATAGCAAATTTGCTCCACAAAACAGATTTTGTGTAGCACTCAGCTAATTTTGTGTAGCAATTTATCTTGAGTCACAAACTTTTCCAAAATTTCAACTTAATTGCATGTGACAGTCACTCATTGGCACTATACTTGCATGTTTTTTTTATATCTTTGTATATTATGCTTATATTCATAATGATTCACTGAAGGGATTCAGTGATCTCCTCACTGACTCATTATATTGTAACTGTTAGTAAGCTTAGCAACCAGCAGTCTGCTGACTCTGTGACAGTGAGTGTGTGTGAATGTGAACTGATTGTCTTATTGTGCCCTTGGATCCTTGATCATCCTCTGCAGCATGCCTGAGTGATAAATAACATAGTTGCAAGATGATGGTGGTAGTGGTGCATGCAAATGCTTGTAGTCATCTGATCATGGATTGGACAATGAATCATGATTGGTGCATGTTTAATTTTTTTTCTTCTACTTTAAAAAATTTCAATTGCAATTTAGCATTTCAATTTTCTCAAAATGATCACAAAAGTATCATAAACTTCAATGTCAGTCTTTATAATAATAGTGTTACTATAACATTAACAGCTCTGTGAGTGTGTGATTATCACAGTATGGATCCTTTTCAAAAAGGCTTCTCAACCTTCAACTGCACCAGTGTGTATGATTAACTCAACACAGTATCATGTAGTGCTAAAGCTTAGATCTTCAATCAAGCTGCAGCTTGTATTTATATTTTGGCTTGCTAGTATTATGCACTTGTCTTGCTCACTTCTGTCTGCACGTACAACCAATGGATCCTTAGCCAGGCAACCTTAGTGCAGGAGGACCTGGGCCTGTGCAAAATTCAAATGTACAGGAGCAAGGCCAAAAATATCATACTAAAATTAAGTTATATTATACTCACCAAATTTACGCTAAAACTTCGTAACTTTGCCCCTTTGCCGCCACGACGTTTTGCGTCGTCCGCCATTGTTTTTTATACTGCTGGAATCCTCAGAATTTCGTCTCTTAATGTAACAAGCTCTCTTATTGGCTAAGAAATAAATATTCCTGGGGTATCCCTCTAAAAAATAGCCCAGAATGAGAATCGAACCTTATTATAAATGCGCTGGGTCATTTCCAGGTTTCTCATTGGATGGATTTGGTCACGTGCAAGTCACCGTCCAATCAAACACGTTGCTTGCCATGTGCTTGAGTCAAGTTTGATTTGTTGTGCAGGTGAACATGTCGCATTCACGCAAAGATTATAGGACCAAGATGCGAAATTTTGACATCATACTTTCGCAAAACGACTTCGATGGAACAGATCTAGACACAGATAAAGGCAGGAATGAAAATTCCATAAGCAAGGCAAGGAAAATACGCAGATTCCGTCACCGCATGGTGACGAAGCTAAGCCTGATTGAAATTTGCGTAAACACGATGACGATGTGTTTTCGATCGCTGTCTCAGATACGTCACGGCACGGTGTTTTTATCCAAAGTTTGTTGTTTTAATTTGATTAAAATGTCTGAAAGGATAAAAATCTGTATAAAAGAACAAATGAGGAATGAAATTTATGACCGAAGGCGCGGAAAAATATACGCACATAACTGAAAACCATGCCCGGACTCATACCTGTTCACACTCGCTGGTGTTGCACGGCCCGTGACCGTGTTTGTGGGTAAAAAAAAAAAAAGGGTGACCAGATGCTTGACATCCCATAAAGCATAAAAAAATTTAGGGGGTAAATTGAAATAAAAATTGCATAGAATTATACCTCATGTAATTTCTGACCAACTTTGTGTTGATCACTAGGATTGAATCGCAAAACTCACAGAGCCCAGGCACGTTCAATCCAGCATGTCCTCTCTTGCGCAAGCGATTAGAAAACTGCCCGGTGGCACACTGTGTGTGATTCCAGATACTGGCAGAGTGCTAGGAGTTAAGGGTGACCCAAAAGGAAGATGTCAAAAAACAGAAAGATCGGAAAGCTGCAGTAAAATTCGAAGCAACAATGTATGGGTTTTATAATTGAAAATTAAGCCAAAATTCATGACAATTAATGCATTTGTCACCGCAGATACGTTTCAGTTCAAGCTTCTGTATCCAATACGTGAAAAAATAACCGTATCGCAACTTTGCTCCACAGACAGCTGATTGTGTTGCACACGGTACATTTTGTATCGCTTTTTGCAATGCGATACCGGTTAAATTGTTCCCTGTTTTCTTCTTCTTTTTTTCTTGGATATTACACCTAGATATGGACAGCTTTCTTTGTCCCTATGGACTAAGACTGCAGTGGTCAAGGCAAGCTCTTATCTAATCATACATGACAGTCCTACTGAATCCTGTGTAGCATGATGAGATTTATCATACTGGACCATTTCTGGTCATTATCAATGGGAAATAATCTAACATCCCACATTGATAAAAACAATGAGTGTTGCTTTCACAGGTATTTTGAAAAGAAGTGACAAGACATGAGGTGTCCTCCAATATCTCTACCAGTAAAAAAATAAGGGCTGTGCCAAAAATGTTCTTCCCATCCCCTCATTTTAATAGCATGTGGAACAGCTGCAGATTACGCCTAAAATGCTTACAGGTATCACTCAGGAGACTTGGCAGACCAGCCTCAAAAAGACCCCACAAATGACATGTTGAGAGTGATCACTCTAAGACCCTAGATTTCCCCTGGCTGATCTAGAACTGGTGTACCAGGATAACTGTCACCCTGGATAACTCCCCCCGGGGAAAGTTATCTTAGGATAAGTTCCCTTTCCCACGGCAAGTTATCCTAGGATAACTTTACCCACCCCTGGATAACTACACCCCCAAAGAAAAAAAGAGTACATACATTATCTGTTTAAACTGATTGGTAAACAGATAAAACTGGTTTTGTACTTAAAATATGAAAGTATAGTAACAATTATCATCAACAAATATTGAATTTGTTGAGTTAAGTTGAAAGTATAATGTATTATTCATCACACAGCTCTGCACTGCACTATTCCATCTATCATCATTCATAACAAAGTTGATCAAGTTGACTTATTTTGCTACATTGCCTGTTTTTTTTTAATGGAAGTCTTTAGAACGGAGCACTATTTGAGATGCATCTATTTTTAGAAACATTCCAAATTTTACATAAATGTGGAATATTTCAATTTTTGTTTTAAGATCTTTGTGGCCACTAACAACTGTCATCATTGGATAAATCAATATACAGTGGTCCCCCTCTAATATGGCCCCTCTCACCAAAGGCCACCTCTCCTATAAGGCTACTATCTTCATTATGAAAGTGTCCATTTCTGAAACTTTGAATTTTTGAAATTTTTATCAAAAAGCCAGAAAAACGTTTTTCTTAAAAATATGTAGTGCCCACTTTCATGAACACACTTCTTCACAATTCGACACACGGACAAATGTGTCTGGCTTGTTAACATTGCGCAAGAGATCATTGATGGATGCAGTCGTAATTGAAAAGGAAGCCAATGCTTTTTGAGAGTGTATAGGTTGTCAGGGAAAATAAGTTTTACCATATGTTTTATCTGAATTCCTTCAGTAACTTGTATTTGAAATTCAGGGATTACAAATTTCTTTACAGTTTATAATATTGTGAGGACAGAATAAGGATGGAAAGTTCAATTGCAATACAGACAGCATCAAAATTTACAACATGTGGGGTGGGCGGGGGTGGGGAAGTTGTCCAGGGCATCCAACTCCCCCCCTCCACCACCACCACAAATACTAACTTACATCAGTGTTCTCCATTCAAAATGCAAGACATGCCAGTTATTTCAGTCACTGTTATATATAATAATTGTATGAAGAAAGACTTGGAAAAAATTGAATTGCAAGATAGGGATCATGGAAATGGGCAACATTTGGGATGGGGGGGGGGGCAGGTTGACTTACTCCCCCCCCCCCCCCCCACCATAAGCGTTACATTCTATCAGTAATTTTTATTCAAAATGCAAGAAATGCAAGTTCTGTACATTTATATCAAAATATGAGGCAAAAATTGGCATGAAAAGTTGAATTACAACACAGGGTAATAGAAAACCAAAAAATGTGGGTGGGGGGATGTTATGCAGGCCAGGATACCCCCCCCCCCCCAAAAAAAAAGGGGGGGTTATCTTTCCATCAGTAGTTTGTATTGAAAGTGCAGGAAATGACAGCTCTTTACAGTTTATGAAAGTATGAGGAAAGGCTTTGGATGGCAGGTTGAATTGCAAGACAGAGATAAGATAAAACTAAAAAGTGTGGGATGGGGGGAGGTTGTCCAGGCCAAGGAAACTTGCCCACCTCCACTCTATTTGCTATATGTGCCATCAGTATTTTTCATTCAAAACACAAATATTCCACTTCTTTGCAGTAATATATAATGATAAAGAAAGAATTGGAGTGGAAAGTTGAATTACAAGACAGGGATCAAAGAAAATGACAAATTGTGAAGGGGGTGGGGGGTGGGGTATCCAGGCCAGGATAACTTACCTCCTCCCACAAGTTTTACCTTCCATCTGTAATTCAGGGTTGTCCCCCAATTAAAGCTTAACAAATTAGTGGGATGTGGGAGGCCCGATAGGGCACAGCAAGGCACCGCACAAAATAGGCACAAAATAGGCACAAAATAGGCACAAAATAGGCCGGGGGGTCTGGGGACCACCTAGGCCACCAGGGTCAAGCAATCTCTGGTGGAATCTAAGCATCTGAGGACACTAAATTCCCATTTATTTTAGTGGGTGGAGCTTTGTAATTTATGGGAATTTTACACCATTATTGTTTTCCATAACTTGCATAGTATACCCAGGCTTGAAGCAGCAAAGCCAAGCTCTTAGGCACATGGCCTCTCCTAGTGCCTTCTAGCCCTTTTCATTTGCCGTATCTTCAAATCGCAATTATTACAGAATAAAAACTGGCAATTTTGTTCTTTTTCTTACAGAAAGTCATTAAAGTAGTTACACTGATGATTTTCCTGCAACAGACAGTAGCAAAAGTTAAACCTAACATTTGTATTTCACTAATACTGTTTATCATTGGTAGTTGTTGTGATTTCACAGTTGATTTTCACTTGTTACACTTGCATGTTTTCTTGTTCAACTTTGTTGAAACTTGTCACTTTACTTTACCAAGCAGCAAGTTGAGTTTTAGGCATTGCATTCAATTTTGTCACAAAATTGAAGGTATAGTGCAGAATTCAACTGGGAAAGTAGCCTTGAATTAGGCAACAATGAACCAGGTGACACTGGTGATCCCCCCCCCCCCCCCCCCCCCCGAATAGATAATACAGATTATCTTGGAGTTGTTTGTCTGGCTTCAACTGACAAGATCATCTGTGGCACCTTTAGCCAAAGGCAAACAAGAGATTATCAACTGATTGATTCAGGGCATTAATGATTTTTACTGCTTGTCCTAGGACAAGAGGGAGAAGAAGATTACTTGCCCCCCCCCCCCCCCAATAAAGTTAATTGTCCCAGGGCAAGTAAGAAAAATTACTTCCCCCTGATAAAGTTACTTGTCTGGCCACAATTTAAAGAATATTTTATTTATGCCACTTTGTAATAGTGTAAAAGCTATGTACATACATGCACCTATCACTTTTTTTATAAACATTTCCATGTTTACTATAAAGATAATCAAATAAATTCACACAAATTTTCTGACATGTTACATGAGGTGAGTTCATGGCTAGTATGGTAAATATGTGATCTTGTACTATTATTTTTAAACATTACTTCATGTGTAAAATGTCATAGCTAAAAATTGACATGCTCACAAAATATGCCCGCACTTTATTATATAGGCCTATCTTTGTGGAAAAAAATGAATGTTGAGCTTTATTTAGTTTTTCTTTCTTTAATCATTTACTTCATCCGGACGAGATTCTTAATCTTAGAAGCCCATGCACATACTTGAAGTTATCTGAAAACCCACTGAGATATTTTCCTTTTATTTATTCATTTTATTTATTTATAATCCAGAAGTGCAGGTTTACTTAAAGCTTAATTATCTGGGTTTACTTTATTTTAGCAATTAATTATTTAATGAACTATTTGTTTTATTTATAAGCTAAGGTGACATTGTCCACTCACTGTACAAACATCAGTCTACACTTTTGTAGGCCCCAAAAATAGCCAGTTTAAAAAGTTCCATAACTTTAAAACAGTAACGAAAAAAAATAAACAAAAAATTCATAGAAAATATTACTACAATACATAGTGCCATCTAGTGGCAGACTATTGTACTAGGCCTGCAGGACCATGTGGCAGGAAACCAGGCTCGGATAATAACTGATGAGCTTAGAAGCAAAACAATTGGATTGTTACCCTAAGCATGTGCATTTCCTTTCAAGGAAGCACACCGTCAGGATTATTACACAACTAGTGTTTAAATTATTTCAAGTTTTGCTGAACTTCTAGAACTGAGCTTTGGAAGGTAAAATACACGAATTATCGCCCATCTTGCAGGAATTTCCGCAAATAAAATTGTTTGTAACTTTACTTTATGTTTGGTTGTTCTATTAGATTTATATTTTATGAATATAAAATATTCTTGGTATTATTCTCCTTCTATGTAGCTATTTTACGGAGAAGTAGTGGTTTGTTTGAAGTTCTGGTTGTGCCAAACAGTTGGTTGCCCACCCAGAAAAAGTGGTTGTCCATCCGGAATCGAGTTCGTTGCCTGACTTGGAGTTTAGTTTGTCTAAGAAATGTGTTATAGCTGCCTACGTGGTGGTGTTTGCTTTTGTTGCCATGTTTCATGTCAATAAACTTGGTAATAAACTAAGACCTCATCATGATGATGGATAGCAGACAGCAAACAGACGCCTGAAGACGATTACAAAATGACACGGCAACTCTCGCTCTCGACAGCGAGGAAACCACAGCGTCACATAGTGAGCAACAATAGCAAACAAGTTTTAAACAGAGTTCTGATTGCCGACTGAGTACATGTTACTTATTTTTTATGTTAATACATCCAAATTTTACTGCCGTTTTAATAGATTATATTATGATACACAGTTAAATGTCAAAATCTTGGTCAATAATGAAAGATTTACGGTAAAATTTGAAGATTAACGAGAAGTCGAGATAGCTTTATGGGAAAACTCGTAGACAGTGGCTAAAATCAAAGCTTGATGGGACCGTAAAGCTATAAAGCTTCAGGGACAACCCTGTTAATTTGTATTTATTTGAAATACAGGAGTTACCAATTTTTTACAGTTTTAAGTATGAGGTAAGATACAAAATGGAGAGTTGAATTGTAATTAAGGGAGTATACAAAATAAAAAGGTGAAGGGGTATATGTGCTAGCTGCCTTTACTTCATACTTTTTAAGCAAGATATGTAAATTTTGGTTAGTTTACAATGCTGTTAGATAACCCAAATAAAATCTTAAATTAGAAGAAAATGAGCTAGGGCCACTTGGATTATGAGATGGATGGAGATTGTTTAGGCCTGCAATTGGCCCCCTGCCTGCCACAAATATCTGCTGTTACCTTTCCTTCCACAATTTTTTTTAGCCGACAAATATTAATATATTCTGTATACCGTACTGGACGCCCTAATAGTCTCACCCGCACAAAGGTCGCACCCCCAACTGTGGAGGGGGAATAAGACAACTCAAGGTATGTTCGGCACAATAGTCGCCCCCCAAAAAATAAAAAAAAATGGTCTACTGGTATATCACGATGAAGAAGTATAACCAGGCTGCTCATGACAAGGAATGAACAAAAATCTGTGATTTAAAGCTGGTGAATAAAGTTAAAATGAAAATAAATAAACTTAAAAACATCCACCTGTGTTGGCTTTTTATTTTGTCTTGGTATGTGAAAAGTGAACTGGAATCTCGCTCCTCACTTTCATGTTGAAACTGTGGTTTTGTGTCAGATTCTCGCTATCAGCAGGTAAATGCTATCATACGGCTACTTAAAAACATAATGAGTTATCAAACTTTGGTATTTGTTTTAAAATTTTGTCATTTAAATTTCTTAAATCTCGCTGCAAAAACATCGTGGATGATCCACATGCGTTTCCATTAGGGTGCTGCCATGACTAATCTCGTTTTCGAGACTATCGCGAGATTTCATAAACAAGCTTCTGAAATCATCACAACTGTGTCATGTGACTAACACATGGCAAACATGCATGCTTGTCTTATGAACACTGATCGAGCGTATTTCCCTAGTTTTTATGTCTGCATATTAAACTATAACCAAGAATACACAGATAATAGTAACGGTAAGCCTATAGCTACACATTTTATTCCATTATTGAGACTTTTTGACGACGATCACAACTTTTAATCAATCAATCTTCCATGTATGTATACCGGCAATATAAACAAACATGGCCGCCAAGGTCTTTTCCATCCTCAAGAAAAGTTCCTCCCAGGCTAAGTCCCCGGGAAATTTAGACTGTAGTCGGCATAATGGTCTCTGGTATGGCTTTGAAAAAATTATTTTACCCCTCCAGCTGCGACGATTAGGGCATCCAGTACGGTAGTTACAAATGCTATGAGTTAAGAAATTGGCTTGGAGAAAATGAATACAGATGGTAGACACTTTAAACATGGGTTGGGCGGAGATTGTGAGGCCAGCATAACTACCCGCTGAAGTATATGATTATGTGCTGTCCATCTGCATCATGTTCATAGTTCCAGGCATGAAATGTAAATTCTGTATACCTTACAATGCTAAAAGGGGGAAAAAGTAAGATGGCTTGAATCTTGAATTGCAAGAAAAGACTAGCAAAAAGACATTTTAGACCTGGGGAGAGTGTCCATGCCTACATAACTTGCCATTCCCCCTTCCATCTCATAAATATATAAGATGCATTTCTAGCATAAACAATACAAAGCAAAGTTAATACTGGTTCACAAATCAAAAAGAAAAGAAAAAAAAGAAAGAGTGGTACATCGGGGGGCGGGGGGGGGGGGGGGGGGGGGGGGGGGGGGCAAGTTATCCAGCCTGGACAATCTCCCCACCCACCAATATCAGTTTCAATCTATGTTCCCTTTGTTGTTATTTGTGTTTTAAATTAATGTTTTACCCCACCCCATATTTTAAGTTTGTCTGTGTGCTCACGAGGGTCTTTGAGTTTGTACCTTCCTACATTCTGAGCTATTGTGAATTTTTATTTCACATATAGAAAATTATGTGGAAAGGCAGTAAGCTTATTTAGATATGTGAGGGTTAGTAACCCAGGCTTGGGCAATCTCCTCCACCCCTGTTACATATTTGCATTGTCTTTCAATTCCATGGAGATTTATTTTGCTGAACACTTAGGCTGTTACATTATTCTCTACTAAGTATCAAAAGAAAGTTTTCAAATCAAGGTCTTAAATTTTAATAGGTCTCTACAATGATGATAACATATTACTAGTTAAGGACATAATTATGTTTAAACGTTAATGGACAGACTCTGATTGTTCATGTATTATTTTCAGAAATTAAAATTTTACTTTCGTATTACAATATGTACATTCTGCATAGTATGATTACAATGATTTTGTTTTGCAAAAAAAGAATATTCATTTTGCTCTTGAGTCAAGAATGGGCTAGTTAAGAATAAATTATGTACTACTGACTATTATCATTTATATTATACTCTGTGAACAGATAAAGAGGGGAGTTAATCTGTTACACTGGGATCTAGTACAGGCCTCCTGACTCTCTCTTGCGGCTAAAACTTCCCCCAATCACATGTAAATTTGTAAGGGAACTGGTTTTCAACAGGAACCTGGTGCATTATAAGGTGCATGTCTGATAAAAATTTGGTACAGCTACAGTGAATATTTTTTTAGATATTGCAGCAACGTAGACAAGGAGGACGGACATCTCCTTTGAAACTTAAAAGCTTCATACAATATTCCACCATACCGACACTGGCACAAACAGGAAAATAGTGATACAATCTTGAGCACCATAAAGTTGACTAGAGGTGTTATGAAGTAAAGTGTACTAAGGTATTAGCTGGAAGCCACCTCTTCCACTATACTGGGTGAAGACTGAAAAGAAAGAAATCCTGCAAAAAGTGAGTATGATCATGGTTTTCCGACTTAAGACGGACAAGAGAAAATTTTCTAGGTGGGTTAAGCATGCATACTTTACCCTGGGTACTTTCCCTATTACCACTATAAAAACACTTTCAGGACAACACTTTGTCATTTCAAGCTGCATCTTGAGACAGTTTAACTAATGTTTTAGAGTTGGTGGTGTATTGATTAGGTATTTGGTCATATTTCTGGAAACATTTCAACAGAGATTTGTGTATTTTTTTTTATAATGTATGTGTTGCAGTTTTGTCAACAAAGTTCTGACTCTATTGACAAAATCGCTAAAAAGTGTGGTGTTTCTAGCAATAAGTATCACTTGTCCCAGACAAACTCCATATGCTTGTTTCTCTGGAATGTTTTCTGTCAGATCACGGTAGGAGATAATATCAAATATAAACTGGTCTCTCTTGTTGAATATTTTTGTTACATACTGGTTGTTCTTTATTTCTATATCCAGATCAAGGAAAGTAGTTTTTGTATCACTTTCATTTTCCCCAGATTTAATATCAGTTCTTTGGGATATATGTTTTTCCAATTTCCCTTTATTTCATCTCCATTTTTGAAAGGACACAGGTCATCTATAAATCTTCTTGTGTGAGAATATGATCTTCTTGCAGCTGTAAAGTTTGTTTTTGCCAATTCCTCCATCCATTTTGATTCATAATCATGTAAATAAAGGTTGGCATTATATGGGGCTGGATCTGTCCCCATTTGTATGCCTACTATTTGTTGATAGACTCTGGTTCCAAAGCAAAAGTATGCATTGTTGATAATGTATTCTATCATTTGAGCACACTCTTGCTTCGTGTAAGATATTCCTTTGCTCTTACCTTTATCAAATTTAGCCTCAGCACCAGATATTTTAATATACTGACATGTGCCACCTTTGAACGCTTCATCCAACATTGAAATTAACATGGACAGATGATGCAGGGATCACAATACCCTCTGGGATCACAATACCCTCCGGCAGTTTATGTGCCAGGGTGAAAAACTAAGACAACACAAATCCGGGGGTTGTAAACAGATCAGAGATAGTGGGCAAAGTGTGAATGGCATACAACGGGCCTCTCAACAGGAACCTGTTGCCCACAGCTCACATCACGGCTGGTGCCCATGGCCCAGAAGGGCTGCCTCTGCACCATCACTACCACATCATGGCTCCCTAAGTGGCAACAGCAGCGGCTTTCTTGAGATGATCACTCCAGTGCTGGCCATTATAAGCCAGCCGTTATAGCCCTCCCCCAGGGGACCTACTACATTATGGCTAATTAGTGCATAAAGACCAGCAAGAGGAATGGGCCAAGAATAGCTCTTGAAATGTCCCTGACACGTGTCATATGTAGGGCCATATTGCACCAACACCGCTTTTCTGGACTTTTTCCTGTGCCTGGTTGTGCCTGCAGTCTTGCAGGCAGATCTGTTAGTGCCATATTAACAGGCTTTTTATCTGGTAGAGGCACGCAATAAATCGTAAAGTGCATCTGTTCTTAATTTGTCCTTCCCTAGACATCATTCAAGTATTACCTATTACCAGTTTGCTGAGGCATGAATTACCTGTTCCAGTTGATGAAATTTGAGAAAATGTTGCAGTTGATTAGATAATCCAATTGGGCGGCAGTGCATGAGGTGTTATTTTTCATCATGAGTTGTGGAGAATCTGTCATTGTACTAAAACTTTCCAGTGTGTCATCTTACTTAGAAACATACATGTACCACACTGATGACTACAGCTCACCTACCCTCCTTGCTCATGCTAATGACAGCACACAGCCTCAGCAGAACACACATACTACAGCTTTAATCAATTCTGAAAATGGATGCTGCATCATTCATCTGAGTAGGGGGTACTTTTAATTTTTCATAGTCTCATAATTACAAGGTAATCAACTGTAAAAAATAAGCAAAACTGTGCAACCCTCAGCAACCAGGTACAGTGAAACCTGGCTTGCCAGAATACCCTGCAGGGGACTAAATGTTGGTCTCTTAAGAAACGTGGTAGGATATTGGAGATATAGATAATAAGAAAAGTACTATGCACAGTATCTTCAAAAGATGGTGGTTCAAGGCAGGTGGTCTCTCATTGGATTGGTGTTTCAAGACAGGGACCACAGGTAACTGCAATCAATAACTTGCTGGAAGCTAAGATATTCATTAATTTAGGCAGTACAATTTACTTGCCATAAAAACAGCAGCAATTTCAACCAATTTGATTACTTTCTGTAGGAATATATAAACACAGGAAGAGAGGGAATATTTCTTCTTAGCTTAGGAAAACATCATTTTCAGACCTTGTTTTCCTCAACAGCTCTCAAAAAAAAATCCAATCAATCTGCAATTAATTACTCTTACTTAATGACATTAGTAAATAGTTAATTGCATTCAATATGAACGATCGAAGGTCATGATTTTTTTTTTCACATTTTTGCACTTATGTTCCAATTTGGCTATTAAAGGAGTTTGCAGGTGCATATCTGTCACTGTGTTTGCCCTCATGTAACTACAGTTTGATTGGCAACTTTACAGGAGAAATGTTAGAGGTTAATTAAGAGTATGTAACCTGGCACCATGTCAACAACAACAGTCTTGTCACTATGACAACCTGCCTCTCAACAGTCAACAGCACGTGCCTTTCTGATGACAAGCTCTTTTGGAGATAATTATCATACTGGATGGAACTACCAGCAAAAATTCTGCTTCTTTCAAGACATCAAAGTCTTCTTTCATCTGGTTTTTCATCTGTGATGACACTGACTTCAGCGAACCTGGCCAAGAAATGTAACCGGAGTCAAAGTGACTGATCCTGCATATCTACAGTTGTGCTCCATGTGATGCACTTTTACGTGGAATCTGGCAAAAGCCCTGAAGGTTTCAACGCTGCCAATAGATTTTCTTCTCATAACTTTGGACGAGTTCAGTTGCAGACAGACATCATGGATGTTTTTTCATGGAATAGGGAAATGTAAGGAGAAGAACATCTTTTGCCTGTCCCACAGAGGGCACTTCAGTCAAGAGGGCTAGGATTGTGTACATCCATAACACTGCACAGTAAGTTAATAAATTTCAAACCATTACACCTTGGAGGTAGATAGGGGTGGAGAAACAACTGGAGAATTTCTTAAGTCACATCTTAATCGCTGCCACTGATAAAGATGGGATGATGACACCTTGCCAGCCTGTGATGCTAAGTGGAATACACAGAGCTGACACATACAGCGGGATGGCCTACTTTGGCCCATACTCCACTAGCGCGTCGCTGTAGCTTTCTACCCACGCTAGAATGCCAGCACTGAGATGCAAAGTACCATATTTTCATGATTAAAATTTGACTTCCCACAAAATGTAGAATTTTGACCCCCTATTTTGGGGTAAAAACTGAATGTAGAAGATAGGGTTTTACTCTTCCAGGGCGCCTATATACCCTTTTCGAGACCAAGTACCTCCACACACACACAAAAGTAACCAGTTTATTCATTATTACTTTCACATAAGTTTTAACTGGAACTCATGACTTGCGTCCACAAAAATTTTTGGTCTTAGGCCATATATTCAACTGAATGCCCCTGCACTGTTAATGGTAACCTCTCCCATTGGACACTGTGTACAAACTGTCCAGGGGCCTGACAGGTATGCAAACAACTGCCGCCATTTTACCCCAAGCTGTTAGACACCTTCCGGTAAAAGCACCCAATTTCCTGATCACAGCTGAGCCAACTTCCAGACAATGAAATGGGTACACATGAACAAAGACATCACACAATCAAAACATGAGATAACACACCTAAATTATACTTAGACTCAGTCTCATGAAAAATATACAGTATTCTCACAAAGAGGATTGAAGAAGACCATGAACACACATAATCTAGAAAGCAAATCAACAACTGCAGATCGTACAATGGATAAAATACATCCCTGTGTCTCATTTCTGACAAATGACAGACACATTGGGCTGCCTTAATATTCTGTAAATGCACTATAAATGAAGTCTGAATAATGCATGGACTTATAGTGCCATGAGCCAATTAGCCAAATGCTACAGTTTCATTCATTTGGCTAAAGCAATTTGCAAATGGCTAATTTATTTGTACATGAACTATTTAAAAATTAGGTTGAATTCTGCAGTGATTACTGTTTTATTTCCCAGTTTGGCCATAGTTTGAAGGCCTGGATTTGTCCCTGTAATGGATACATGTATTTTCTCGAACACAAAGGCCAAAATAAAACCATATATTCAGACAGAATTGTACATTATGGATTTTAACTTTGCAGATCAGGCATTCCAATTTTTAAGATTGCTTTTCAGTCAGTGGGTCTGTACATTAACTCAAACTGGCTGAAATAACACTAAATCTAAAATCTGAAAATCATAAAAAAAAATGCTTTAAGATATGTTTAACACCCCATCCCCATTCTCTGAACCAGGATGCAGCATTAATTACATTGGAATCTCCCCTCCCTATTAAGACCACTTAAGGGACTGAAAAATGTGATCTTAATAGAGGATTGGTCCTAATGGGGATAGAATTTAATTAAGGATAAACAGAAGTTGATCTGTAAATTGGTGGTGTCAATGTAGAAAAGGTCTCTTTATGGAGGTGATCTTATTTGGAGATTCTACTGTAGTTGCACAATTATAAACCATTATGTTGCTTCTAATTATTTGCTTGATAACACTTCCTTGTTACCGGTCCCAGCAAACTGTCTTGGAACACTTTTACAATCATGACCAACAGAGACACCTGGTGAAATAAACTTAAAACTTTACTTTCTGTTTATATTGTGGCTGGGGCCCTGTGAATACTTTATGAAAAAGGTGCCTATTGATTCAGGATCAGTGCATACATATCAATTCTATTTTTGAAATTCATCCCCAATTCTGCTAATTAAAGAGACCAGCATTTCTGGTCAAGCAACAAGATACGTATCTACTGCTTCTTGAAGATAGCATGGCCATAGAGCACATCTTACTGCCCATGTATTGATGGCTGCCACAGACACCGTTCCCTAGCACAGACCACATCTTTTTAAAACCACTCCTTGAAGACACTTAACTTGACTTCTTCATTCAAGAGTTCACCTGTATTTTAAGACCACCTGCCACAAAAGACCACCTTATGCTGGCGGTAGTGCCAGTGGTAAGTGACGGGTACTCCTGAGGCAGAATTAGAGGAATTGCTATTAATAAATTAAATTGGGAGTCTTCGTTTAAAGAAAACAATGACTGTTTACCTTGTGACTGCCCTCCCCCCTCCCCCCCTTTCCCTGTACACCCTCATTTCCTCTCTGCTACGCTTGTTTCTTCTGTGTTACATAACCAATAGAGGTCTTGCCAAACAAAATTTGTTTTCTGTCTGGCAACAGAATGCCAGAGATACTAATGGCCGGCTTCAGATCTTTTAAATATCTGTTGGTTACAAGATCTCTGCATAGATCATTATCTGCTACTGGCAATTTTCTGAGTCAAGTTTGATATGCACATATACCTGATATTCGTATTCATGCTGAGGCTTGTGCAAAGGTATGCTTCAAAGTTGCCAAAATACCCATAAGTGAACAGGCTCGTGTTTCCCCTGGACTAATTTAAAGACACTATTATGAGCTTTTCCAATGATAAAATCCTCAACATAGTAATGAGGTACATTTGTAAATGAAGTAGCTATCAAAACTGCTTACGAGGTGACTCCACATGTAATGCCCAGAGTAAACATCTTAACAAAAACCCCATCTGGCCTAACAATGTGTGCCTGCAGTCAGTTTGACCAGACAAATTCCACTTTCAGCTCAGATGACTCTCGAATAGCCACATTGTCAGAGCGGGAGGAGTGGGCACGGTAAAGAGTCCATGCATACAGTCACTCACAGAAGCTGGTCACCTGAAAATACAGTTATGCATTTAGACAGACAGCTCTGGCCATGTGAATCCCCTCCTGAAGCAGCTTTTGTGCCAACTTAAATACGTTTAACCCATCTGTACCCTGCACTTCCTTGCATTCATCCTTTTGTTTGTTGTTTCTAGTATTTAGGGAAATTAGGCTCTTTAAGATCCTATGTTATGCTCAAGATGGCTGCCATGTGTGCATGTGGGGGGGGGGGATAAGGGGCACTCCCAATACTGTTCTGAACCTACATTTACCTGCTACTACCTGACTATACGAATGCATGTGTGTAGTTCTTTTTGTGTGTAGCAGCTACAAGCTCATGGATTTTATTTTGAACATACACTGACTATATATTAACTATTTAATTGGAAAGAATATCTATTTATTTCCAGGATTCTGCTTTCAAATTGCCTGCTGAGCAGACCAGATTCCACATCTCATCCGCCACTCACTGTCCAGGCCAATCTCTGCACAGATAGACCATGTTTAGCTTTATAAAACAGACTCCCTCACTGATTGTTCATTGCTGGTTGCCATGGTAACTATCAGTGGAAAGTACTAATTATCTCTGATCAAGAAGATAACATCTTGGGCTAGCACTATCCACAAGCCAGAGAGCCAATGGCTAAAAAGGTGTGATTTGGCTAACATAATCTTGTAAGCTGTAGCAAACTGGCTCAGGATATTTCACAATTTCTTCAACTTTTGATGCACTTATTTATGGTTAATTTTACTTTTCAAAATGTAGGATTTTGCTCAAGCTTTTGGCTTTTAAGCCAAATGCAGATTATGTTACTTTAGCCAAGCTGGTTACAGTTGTAAATTTCAAGGGCTACCCCAGGCCATCACTTCCTAAATGGTGTCTCACACAGGTGAAAGGACATCCCTCACTCTTTTACCCTGACTGTAAATAAAATCCTGGCAGTAATCAAGCAGCCAAGGTGCAGAAGAGCATAGTCTGCTTGGAAGGCAACATTTCAAGAAGGGAGGTTTTACAAGATTTTAATACTGCTTTCTCGGCTCACTTTTGTGCCTTCAGTGAAAGGAGCTAAATCTTCAAGATAAGTCAAGCTGCAGTATAAAAAAAAAAAAAAAAAAAAAAAAAACCTACCTACCACTTTTCCAAACATGCCATGTGCTCCATGTCTTGCACCTTGTGTGGAGAGATGGCAGTACCCGGAGGGGCAGGCCCCATTTGGTCAGCCTGCTGGCAACATAAAGGTCTCCCTCTGCCCAGTCATCACAGTCTACCCAAGTCTCTAAAAACTCCCAGTGAACCCCAGACCCCATCCCTAGGTAAACGTGCCAGCGCAGACACATTTCTGAGAAGTTGCACATATCTGAACTTCCTGGCCCAGCTGATGAGATTACAGGTCATCATTCAGGCCAATCAGCTGTAGTTTATTAATTGCTATCGTAGTTTATTAATTGCTATTGGCATTCCAAGGAAGCGTTTGATATTCTTCATAGGCTGACTTAATACATCCATCTTTCATTCGGAGACAGAAGACTGTAAATTCATTTAATTTTCCTGTATTTTTATGTTCGTTCATTTTGCTGAGGTCACAACATCTTGAAAATAAAAATAAATGCAAAACATGTAGGTTTAAACAGGATGTCCAAAATTATGCAATTGAAACTTCTGTTACATGCCTGAAATGCAAATACCATAACAATTTATGCACATAAAAACAGGTCCATTCCTGCTGTTTCTTGGACAGATGTGCTGAAAGGCAGTGCGGAATGCAGTGGAAATTCTAATGGAGATATTGCTCTTTAAACCAAAAGGTTTCCTGATAAGTGCTGTTGCTGTTAGATAAAATGTCAGAAACCTTGCCACTTGCATGTACATGTATGTTGGATACAAAATCGCCTTGAAACTGACCTGTATGTTAGATACAATGCCGCAAACCTTTCAACTTAAGGTGCATGTCAAACACAAAATCGTCTTGAAGCTGAAGTTTGTATGTTAGATACAATGTCACCAACCTTGCCCTTACATGTATGTTAGATACAATGTCACCAACCTTGCCCTTACATGTATGTTAGATACAATATCACCAACCTTGCCCTTACATGTATGTTAGATACAATATCACCAACCTTGCCCTTACATGTATGTTAGATACAATGTCACCAACCTTGCCCTTACATGTATGTTAGATATGTCACTAACCTTGCCCTTACATGTATGTTAGATACAATGTCACTAACCTTGCCCTTACATGTACTACAAGGCTCACCAACTTTCCTTTTTAAGCTTCCTATGCACACCCTATGAATGATGTAAAATGCCTACATGTTATACATGTGTTTTTTGTAAAATGATGAAAGTGGTATGCCAATATACAGATGCCTATATCTGTTTCTAAACATTTACATTCACATGTTACAGAGAATTGGTTTTCTTTTTAAATTTTGCAAGCCTGAGATAGGGATGTAACCCCCAGGGAGGGGAAGTAACCCCCACCCCCATAGCTGCTTTCTGTCCTCAGCACACATGTTGTGACATCTATGTCCTTTTGGTTCAATATGCTAATCATCCAGATGAGAAAATTGTGGAGGAACACTGTTGATGATAAAGTCTAAATGAGTTCAGAGTTCTCATGATCCTCATGCACTCAGAAAAACGTCAATATATATATATCAAAAAGAGTCGTAACTTCTATTCAAATACAGACTAAAATGAGTTGAGAGTTCTTAAAGGGCACTCAGCAACTCAGTGACTTTAAGTGCCTCTGATGAGGGTAATGATGATGTTACCAGTTGGCAAAAATGATGACAACCATGGTCATAGCCATCTCAAGTAACACCTACCGAAACACACTCTATCTGCTGAAACACACCTACATAACTAGAATAGGCTGATTTTCCGACAGAAAATCAAATGTCTCCCTGTGCACCCGTACTATTGTCACCCACATAAAATTTCAACTTCCCCAGTCAAATCTTTCTTGAGTTTTCACGTCCACATTGATTTTTGATGAAATGCCCACGTGACCTTGAAAAATAGGTCAAGGTCATACATCTGCAGTCACAAGCAAGGTCTTACAAAAGTCTTACATAGAAACATAATCACAAAATGTTAACCTCTTCAAGTGAAATTTTTCTCGAGTGCATCTGCAATGATTTTTAAACAGTGGCCATGTGACCTTGAACATAGGTCAAGGTCATCCATCTACAATCCAAAACTGGTTCATATTATGATACATAATCATGCAAAATTTCAACCTCCTAAGTCAAATCTTTGCAGAGTTATTGCATCCACGTCAATTTTAGATGACATGCCCATGTGACCTTGAAAAATATGTAAAGGTCACCCATCTGCAATCCCAAGCAAGGTTTTATATAGGAACATCTTCACAAAAAATTTCAACTTCCCAAGTCAAATCTTTCTTGAGTTATCGCATCCACAACACACGTAACAATGTGTTGAAGAAGAACAAGAAGCGGAAGCAACGGACACAAAAACAATATGTTTCCCCCCCCCTTGCATGGGGAGACATAACTACATGTATTTTATTTAAAAGGAAACAATCATTCCATGGCAGAACCAGTAAACGTGAGCACTTCCCACAAAAAAAAAAAATTGTGAAAAGAATTGACTGACGGAGATTGTCATGGAACTGTGGCCATATCCAAACACCACACTGAATGACACCCTGTTCCAAAGACACACAAACTTGTCGCTGTCCTGACGTAGACCACAACAATGGCTCATAGATCACACCTGAACTCTTTGTCCAGTGCTTATGTCAATCCTCAGTACCATTACAGGGCCATTTAGCATTTGTTGTGTCAAGCGTTTGTTTGTCTTGGGCATTCCAGACACCACCCTTTCCACACCTGCCCTTCATGTGAGGCGTATCGCCAGTATGTAAATATATATATATGGAAATATCCATTTGTGCTCTCTGTTAGCACATCAAAGCTTGATATTGAGCCACGTACTTGATCTGCACCTGCAAAAGAACTGTTATCGTGTGTTGAGAAACTGCTTTGGCAGCAGAAAACTGGAGGCATTAGGAGGACACTGAGGACAGAAGTGGCTGGCATCAGAGGATCATTATTTCCTCAAGGACTAAAGCAGATGGCGCTGGACAATGGCAGCTCCCTTGACACTGAGTCACAGGACCAAATGAAAGCAACTTGAGAAACCAAAATCTGATAATTTGCCAGCTTTTGGTCATCCCACTGCATGTAAAGCTACCTGCTTCCTCTTTCTGGCACAGGGATGCAATGAAAATGCACCACTGTTCCAAGTGCTTTTCATCATATAGAATCTAGGCAGCTTTGAAGAGAAGCCCCGTCTGTTTGGGGAAAACTATATTCATCAATGCCAAGTCTTTTGAACCCTATTTCCATGGATAAAATGCATTGAGCCTAACTTCAAATAAACACACATTTGGTGCCCATAACCTTTCAAGACATCCAGAAAGTGGAGCTCCAACTGGGAAAGTTATTATGGAAGCAAATGATTTGGTTTAAATGTCATGCTCACATAAAAATGTGCATATCAATTGTTTTCTGGCTCCTTGCTTCGGTTCTGTGTGCCCTTTTGTAATGGAGGTTTAGACATTTAATTACAGTTGCCCAAAAATTTTGCAATGTACAATTAATTACATTTCCCAACACTTGTATACAGTACCCCCCTACCATTAGCAAAACGAGAAACCTCAATGCACGGACACTATTGTGCTCCACATAAAACAGGCGTATAGGTGACAAAAATTTGCAAATAAATTGCATTGATGCAAATTGTAATACAATCCTCCATGTTTCGACAGACTTTGGTTTCAACCTAATCAGACAAGTGAACGATCAATTTCCAATAATTGGCCTCATAATTTTGCTGTTTGCACTTGGTTGGGCTTTTCCCTCTCCAGGAATCAGACAATTTATTCAGGAATTTTGAACTCAACCAGTTTTTACTTACTACTGCTCTCTGTCTCGGGACCTTTCATCCTGTTAACCTGTCCCACTGTGGGCTTGCAGTCCTTCATAGGCATGTCATAGTAATTTTGACTCAATTTCATAGCTGCTTGAACAAAAGCAAAGTTCAGACAAAGGGTAGGGCACTGAAATTTGCACATGCAAAAATATAATAACTGGGACTGAAGGGTCTCTCTGAAAGAGAGCAATCAAGAGTAAATAAGCTTTTCCAAGTATAGCCACTTGCCATCCTGAAATCTTCTAACATAACTATCAAAACCTGCCTTAAACTGTTTCTCTATGCAGTACAAAACATGTACATCACTTTTAGACCCAGGCCAATCTTAACGAGCTCTGAACAATAAAGCATGTCAGGCGGCATCAGTGCGGGCTTTGGTCAGTGGTTTTTGCACTGCTCAGACAAACAAAAGGCCCATGGGCCTTATGTTCTGCTGTCATCTATAACCAGATAACCATCACAGAAAATTAATTTCTTGAAATGCAATCCCTCTGACCTTGAGAGAGTAGGTCAAGGTCATCCACATTCTGAAATATATTTCCACAGAACACACATTTATGGTCTGTTTAGTATCATCAGCTGCATTCTTTCTCAACATACTGCACTTAGTGTCCTTTACTAAGATGCTTTAATGACCTTGAAAAATAGGTCCAGGTCACTCAAATTTTTACAGAAATTTGACAACTGACCAGACACAGGGCACCAAAAATTTTTTAAAAAGCACTCGTCGGCAGGACAAGTGAATTTTAAAATCCACTTGTCCGTATGCAAAATCCACTTGTCCGAATATAACCCAGTGCGACAAACATAGTAATATTCTTTTTCATCAATCCATACATAAAGGCCTGGACAAACCATTTACCCTGATTTGGCACTTATTGTTGCTTGTAAATCGGCAAAAATCTGTCAATTTTTACCACAATTCTAGCTATGACTGCAAACAGTAAAAATGGAAAAAAAAAAAAAAAAAAAAAAAAAAACATTGAAAAGTAAACTACTTGCATAGGGTGACTCACGATGAAAAATACTGTGTAATTTTTGGAAGTCACTGTTCCAGATACATTTAATACAGATGGGTAATAGTTGTAATGGTTTTAACATCGTCTTTCTTCTTGCCGCTGATGGGATGCATATCGACGCCATCGTTTGCGTACTACCATGAATGCTATCCGTACATCGTTGTCAATTTGTGTATACAGTATCGGCAAGTTCCTAGTAATAAATGGTGTTCTAAATTCAAATTCAAACGAAGAATTTAAAATCACAAATCTGTCTCCTTGTAATGCACATCCTTCCAACCACTGTATACAAACACCTGCATTGGCCATGTGGTCTGACAAACAACACATCACCTGGTTGGTCAATTGAGTCACATGCAAAAATGAGCCAATCACGGCTCGTGTTACAGTGTGTTCATCATGGCTTCCAACCTGTAAACGTGTGTGAACCTTCCAAAATTTACGGAGGTAACACACAAATGGGAAGCTTTTTTTTTTTAATTGCAGCATGCGAAAATAAAGATTCCAGTGTTAATAGCAACAATTATTTGGAGTCACAGGCAAATACGCAAAGGTAGGGGGATAGAGAAAAATGCCGAATGTGTGACAGATCAGTCAGCATGATGCTCCGTTCACCGTAGATTACTCCACGCGGTCACTTGCATGTAACTGGCAGATGTGTGTTTTGTTTGGCTGGGAAGTCAACTTTCGGCACCTTTACATGATCTTTCCAACACTTTTAGAGCCCACCGATAAATTGTCTTTGATGCTAATTTGCTCAAGAATTCGCCATGCAAGTTTTAAAATCTTTTGATGTTCCTTTGTCATCGTTCGGGCAGATGAGACTGACGGTGAGGTGCTGTGACCTTGCCCCGATACGGGCGAAAGCCAATACGCCCCAATGCATGACTGCTGGTACCTTTGATCTCGTCGTCGTATGTACGCAACGGTCAAAATACTTGCTTGTTTTGACAGAAATCAAGTAGGTAGTCAAGTCCTGTTGAATACACCTGCTCACCATGTAATTGTTTAAACCTGGATTGTTTACTTTAGGCCAGGGGATTATCATCACCTATAGCGCATTGGCGTCCCCACTCACATGCCTGCATTGATGTCTATGTTCTGTTCACATGGACCACAGTAATCGCCAACATATATGGAGAATCGCGAAGGCTCTGACTGCTCATCATCATGTTGCCGTGCATGCAAACAGACGTAATTTCAGTCCAATTAAAAAAGAAAAAAATAGCTTGTCCGCAGGACAAGTTGAACTTGAAAGTCACTTGTCCGAGAAGAGCTTTAGCTTGTCCCGGAACATCAGATCATAGGAATTTTCACACCCTGGGACACATATTTAGTGTAAATTTTGTAGTTCCATCTCGATTTATTATCCCATTAATGAATTTAATGTGTGTTTCACATCTTTGTGATATTAGTTCCAATTACTACCACCAGTGGCGCCACCATGACTCCACACACCCATCTTTCATCTGTATCATGTTCCTGTAATGGTATATAAATATATGTACACAAGTTATTTTGTAATATTTACATTCCCTTTATTGTTTAACATTGAAAGAATAGGAACTGTTGTTTTCCTCACCATCTCATGAAGACATCGTCTACACGCGAGTCCGCACGCGCCAGCTATGCAGCCCCTTCACAATTTTATACGCCAGTACATTGGGCACTACTTTTCAGTATAGCTAATAGTTAATCTTGTATTCATTGTGTTATTCTGGGTATTTTATCCCAAAAAATAACTTACTTGTATACTTTTTCCCTAATGTGAACGAATCTTGTATTTTGTAAAGCTATCTGTTCAAATAAATGAACATTTACAAAGGGACCATTTTTCTTTCCTGTTTGTTGCTTTTGAGATAGACTGGTTGCCAGGTAACGGGGGCGTGGTTAGCGCTTATCTTTCTATTGATCACACCCCCCTTAAACCAAGGCAATTTATGTGGAAAAAACGTTCTTTGGCGATCGTGCATCACTTGCAATTATTATCAAAAATCGAAACAAGAGGGCTGTGTGAACAGCCCGTGCCTCAGCTGATCTTGACATTCATCACACTTGCAGCTCTATGAACTTGGGAAAGGATCAAGGACACCATGTTCTGAGTAAGTCTGACCTTTATAGAAGAACACTTACATGTGCAACATCAAAGTTCAAGTAGTTCTCAAGTTATAATGAAGAGTAAAATTCATGTATGTTGCACTGTGACCCCACAAACGAGGTCAAGGTCATTCATGTACTGTCTCAGCATGACCTTCATACACAATAATTAACATGTGTAGCTAACTCAAAACAGATCTCAAGTTATCAAGTCAACAGTAAATTGTCCTGTGAATTAGCATTAGAATGCCCAATGACTTACATAGTAATCAACAGGAAAACTGCATTGAACGAAAGCACCCGAATTGAAAATCCTTAAAAATCAGGAATCCAAAGCAGTGCCACCTAGTAAACAACTGTTTGACCCTTCCACAACAACATATCCATCATATTTCAGCTTAATCTGAGGGACTGTTCTGAGAACAAGTGAAAAATAGCAAAACCATACAAAAAAATTCATAAAAAAATTGCAGTGCCACCTGGTGAACAAATTGGGAACTAGGTGTCCCTGGGAGTGTCTATGTACGATATCAAAGCAATGGGTAAGCAGTTTTGGGGAAAAAGATTTTTTAAGATTTGTCCAAAAAAAAAAGAACAAACAAATTCATTAAAAATCCAAAAATCACTGGAGCATGAACATTTGAACCAAATTGGTAGAAACTCACCCAGGGTACATTGCCACTAAGCTTGAAGTTAATCTGGATGACGGTTTTGGAGAAGAGTCGAAAATGTGAATTAGCATTAGAATGCCCATTGACTTCCATAGTAATCAATAGGAAAGCTGCATTGACCGACAAGTACCCGAATTGAAAAATTCGTTAAAAATCAGGAATCCACAGCATTCCCACATAGTGAACAACTTTGTTTGACCCTTCTACAAGGAACATATCCACCATGTTTCAGCTTAATCTGAGTGACGGTTCTGGAGAAGAAGTCGAAAATAGCTATAACACACAAAAATTCATAAAAAATTAGGAAAAAATTGCAGCGCCACCTGGTGAACAAATTAAGAACTAGGAGTCCCAGGGAGCGTTCCTGTGTGATATCAAAGCAATTGGGTGAGTGGTTTCGGAGAAGAAGATTTTTTAAGATTTACCCAAAAAAGAACAAAAAAATTCATTAAAAATCCAAAAATCACTGGACTGTGACCATTTGAACAAACTTGGTAGAGACCCACCCAAGGCACATTTCCACCAAGTTTGAAGTGAGTCTGGCTGACGGTTTTTGAGAAGAAGTCGAAATGTGAATTGTGGACGACGGACGGACGACGGACCCTCAAAAAACCTCAGCTGACTGACAAGTCAGCTGAGGTAAAAATAGGAAAAAATGTAAATATAATAAACTTCATTGTCATTGTTTTCATGAGCGTGTGAGGAAAACTTTATGGCTGGTATATTTGGGATGAAGCGCTATCGCGCTTCATCCAAAATACCAGCCATAAAGTTTTCCTCACACGCTCATGAAAACAATGACAATGAAGTTTATTTATTAAATGAACACCATGAAAAAATCATTTCCTACAATGAATTCCCTCAATCACATGAAAATGTAGGTTAAGGTCATCCATATTGGCCTAATATATACTTGATATAAATTTTGTAGTTCCATCTCAGTTCATTAGCACAATAACGAATTTAATGTGTTTTTGACACTTGCAGTGTCAGTTCTAACTAATCCCACCAGTGGCACCATCAGGACTCACCATATGTCACATACTTTCCTCTCACAAAAAAAAAATAACAAAAAAAAAAAAAAAAAAAAAAATCCCGATATGTATTTGTGACCTTGAGAAAGCAGGTCAAAATTGTCCATGTTATGCAATATCAGACCTCTACATGACATATATATTTGTGGTACATTTGGTATCATTAGCCTTTGCAAGTTCTAGTGACAGAGCTACAGCCGTACTGTGTGTCACTAACACGGCCATCAAATAAATACTTCAAAAGTTTTATCACAAGTTTAAAAATAATAAGAGGAATCTGGTTTTTCCATAGGAATGTGGTCCACTATAATGTGCATCTCTCAAAAAAATGGTCAAGCTGCATTGGATCCTTGTTGAGATATCATGATAACGTCTTCCTCTTGTGCACCGCTCAGATGGCCTTGAAGATAAATACTTTAAAGTTTCATGAAAAGTTTGTAAATATAGCAAGTTGGTTTTAAAGAGGAACCTGGTCCATTATAAGATGCATCTCTGACAAAAATTTGGTAAAGCTGTGGCCAATATTTCTAGACATACCACGGTAACATTGCCACTGTCAGGGTTGACCCCACTCAAACTGCCTTCACATAAATATATTAAAAGTTTCATAAAAAGTTTAAAATTAATCAGAGGAAGTTGGTTTTCAACAGGAACCTAGTCCATCATAAGGTCCTTCTGTGACAAAAATTTGGTCGCTACAATGAATTTTTTTTGAGATATCATAGTAACGTCAACAAGGTGGATGGAGGGACAACCCAGGGGACAAGAATACCCTCGGGCCCTTTATGTGCTGAGGGTAATAAAACTACAGGTAGCCCCACCAAAAGAAATAGAAACCTGGATTTCTATACCCTCTATCTATAAGTACTGAAAGTTATATGGAGTTAAATGAAAACTGTGGAAAGCATCACATCCAAAAAAAGTTATCAGACAGACATAGGGACAAGATGGATGGTTTTAGCTGCTACCTTAAGTAATAGTAAGGCTAAAAACACTACCTCCATGCTGAATGCATGTCCCTACTTGAACACAAGCTCATTTTATGTTGAATGTGACTATGCAAGCCACCTCTGAAATTGAGAGTAAATTTACAACAAAAATCAGGAACTGGAATGCATGGAGTCACTTAACACCTGATGACAGGTCACGCCTTGGCAATGGTCCATAGAGGAGATTTTCCAAGCTGTTATTCATCTCCCTTACGAAAGCCCTTTCCATTGCTTTGCATTAAAAAGCAAGACATTTTAAGACACCAGGCTTCATAGCCTCATAATTTAGTTTTCTGGGATCGTGATGATAAATGTAAAATCCAGGACTACAAACCCTTCTTGGTCCCCATGCCAGTTCCTCTCAGGTCAGCATAAATCACATCTGGTTAATTATGGCTGGCGTAATGGGCCTCCTGCTGCTGAGAAGATAGCTTAACCAAGCCCTTTGGCCCTCTTATTGCGGTTATCCTTGCTCTCTTTCTAAACAGGAAACCTATTGACATAACCAGTTTACAGAACACTTGCCCATATATCACAGCAAACAGCCCAGTCCTGCAAAGTGGTGGGGGGGGCACAGGGGATTCTGCAGACAAGACATCTCACTTCCAATCCAAGGCCAGGACCAGCTGAGGGGTGACAACTGTGGCTGGCCACATGATTTGGTGGCAAGGAGGTCAACAGCAGCCTGCGTAACAGTTCCACTGGTGTACTACATCTGTGTTGAACTGACGACCTGCAGAGTCCTCACAACATATTGCAATTACCAATATTTTGTTAGTTTAACTTAACATGATCAGTGATGACCATTGGCTCTACATAACGCCCCAGACTGGCTTACATAACACCCCACACTGGCTTACATAACACCCCACACTGGCTTACATAACGCCCCACACTGGCTTGTGGGCTGCTCTTCCTTTTTTTTTTTTTTACACTCGTTTTGTGCCATATTCTGGGCTTGCACTAGGGATTTGATTTTGTTACCCATCTTGGCTAAAATCACTTAAATCTTTCAGCCAAACTTAAATCTTGTTATCCAAAGATAACTTACATTTTCAAACATTTAACATCCAATATGTTAGTTTGATGATAAAAAAGTAAAACTGACTTTGAAGCTACACAGTAACAAAAATTTCTTCAGCCAATTTGGCTAAAAGGTTGTAAATTCTTTTATTGAAAATTCACAATCATTAGCCTATGGCTCATTGGTTAATGGCTAGTATCTGCCGAGACATTATTACTGTTGTGTTCAGTGTGTGTGTGTGTGTGTGCATGTGCCTTTTTTCTGCACCAACTAATAAGCACAAAAGTGTGAATCTCTTTAATTTTTGCCCCCAAAAATCTGGAGTTCATATTCAATTTTCATTCTTGGTAAAGTATGGGTCAAAATATACTCTACTTCACAATCAGCATCATACCCAAACACAATAGTCAAGATCAAAATTTAATCATGTACAGAAGTAACTGATCTTTAAGACCACCCCTTCTGCCAGCCAAAAATGGTCACAGATAATAAGAGGAGGTAACTTTGTTATCCCATCAGAAATGTGATGACAAAAGCCAGGTGGTCTCCCATGGCAGTGGTCTCAAATTGCAAGTACAATGGTCTCTGTCTTGAGAGACCACTCCAATAAGAGACCAGTGGACTTGAAAGACTACTTTTGGCAGGGCCCTACTGCTACCTTTTCCAAGTTAATGTACCTCCAATGAGAGACCACTTCTGGGCCTGCCCTTGGTGTGGTCTGTCAAGACAGGGACTAATGTAGCACTGTATACTCATTACTCAGCACCAATACATAATAATGAGGGTCTACACAATACAGCTGATAGGAAGTTATCAGTTCTCTTCTGATGGACCTATCACCTGATACAGTCTTACATGTCAGCATTACAAATGAGTTGGGTGGATCAGAGTTCCTGAAAACTGCCAAGGCCTCGGGAACTTTTTAAGGTGGAAGATCTGATCACCTTTGGATAACCTCTAATCACTTTTTCATATTTTTGGATAGTCTGACACTTAAACTACTTGCTCCCAAAATCTCAGATGTGTGAACGTAAAATTTATACGAGATAATTGATCTCAAAACTTTTGTTTACAATGAAAAGTTTAAACAGTGCCAGGCACATGGCTTTGTTTACATGGGCATGATAATGAACCATGTCATTGTTTGCACAGTCATTAGTCCATGACCCCTTGAAACCAATGAAGCTATTGACAAGGGTCACTCACAGGAAGCCATTAGCCGTGGAGAGAAGAATGGGCCAGTTCAGACTAATCATTACCATTGTTCTGATTACTATGAAATTATCTATTGATGTAAAAACAAATTAGCACAATCCACTTACTGGTCCCCAAATATGAAAAGCCGCATGTGAACCCACACCCAAACAAGCCAAGTGTGGTATTCCCAAGTTAAAAAAAGTCGAGGTTTAAGCCACAAAATATACTTTTGTTTAATGACAACATCACAGAGGTAAAGCTACAAGTTTATTTCACACAATAATTAAAACACAGGACAGAAGTATGAGTATGAGTCATATTACAGCCATAAATGCGTAAGAATTGGCAACTTTTTGTTTCAATGCGATTTTCTCGGAACTGTTTTTTGCTCAACCTCTGCAATTTATATCTCACCTAACAAACATATGAATTGGCCTATCATATTAAAATCAACGGACATTAAAAGAAAAATATCATATCCAGGAACAGTTCCCAGGATTTTTTTTTTTTCTGACAACTCCTTCAGTGACTTTTGGAGCAATTTATAGAAGGAAAATGAACAACCTGTCAGGACTAAATTTAAAATTTTATAACTTTTTATTTATGCTATTTCAGGACCAATCATTGAATCTGATCCTGGACATGGATATATATTTTAAATTTCTTCTGATTCCAACTAGGAAAAAAAAAACAATTTTGTGTGACTTCTGTGTGAAAAATGTAAAAATCCTACCAAGTCAGAAAGAATGTTATAAAATCTCAAAGAATTCCAATCCTGCAAAAAAACTCTACAGATACAAATTTATGGATATGTAGTTATCAGAAAATATATAGGTTTAATGTACTTGTGGAAAAATTAAATGGGTAATTGCAATCCAAAGTTGCCTGTCTCACTGCACACTAACTTCACAGCCTCCACCTTAAAATATTACTTGTCTACAGAACAAGTAGGTTTCAAAATCCACTTGTCCATATGCAAAATTCACTTGTACGCATATAACTTGATACAATAAACTTGATACAATAAACATGTTATTTTTTCATCAATCCATAGACAAAGGACTATATGAACCATTTACCCTAATTTGCCACTTATTGCCTCTTGCCAATTCGCTAAAATATGTTGATTTTTACCACAATTCTAGCTACAACTGTTAACAGTGAAACTGGCAAAATATCAAAAATACAAATTGAAAAGTAAACTATTTGCATGGGGTGACTTACATTGAAAAATACAGTGTGATTACTGGGACTCTAGGAGGTAACTTTAATACAGACTATTTGTTGCATTGGTTTTAGGGTGCTCTTTCTTCTTGCCCGTGATGGGATACACATCATTTGCGTACCTATGAAGGCAATAATTGGTACATCAATGTCAATTTGCATATACAGTATTGACAAGTTGCTTGTAATAAACAGTGTCCTTAATTCAAATTCAAATGAAAAATTTAATATTTCAAATCAGGAATACATCTCCTTGTAATGCACATCCAGCATGTGGACCATTACTGTCTTTCCTACCACTGCATACAAACACCTGCATGGCCATGTGGTCTGATGCAGGGCTGCGCAAGTTAAAATTTTGCGTAACCCATAAATGGGTTACGCTAAAAAATTTTGCTTCACCATATTGTTGTGCTGCATAACCCCTTTTATGTTCCATATAGTTATGTCCAAATTTTACGCAACCCAAAAATGGGTTGCGCCACTGTTCATCTGCGTAACCTCGGCGCAACCCAAACAGTGGGTTACGCAATTTGTGGAGGCCTACTGATGATCAACACATCAACTGATTGGTCAATTGAGTCCCATGCCAAAATGAGCCAATCAGGCTAGTGTTACAGTGTGTTCAGTATTCTGCCCTGTGAACATGTGTGAATCTTCTGTAATTTACAGGGGGAACCTAGATTCAGATTTCAGATTCAGATTCTGTTTATTCTTGACCAATCAATACATATGTAAAAGTATACACAATTGAATCAAAGCAGAAACAAATAGGCCAAAGAGGCTAATATCAAAACACACAAACAGGAAGCTTTGTTTATATTGCAGCATGCGAAAATAAAGATTTGATTGTTTCTAGCAACAATTATTTGGAGTCACAGGCAAATACACAAAGGGTAGGGAATAGAGGGAAGTGCTGAACATGTCATAAATCAGTCTGTGAGAGTAGGTTCCACAATGATGCTCAGTTCACCACGGATACCTCCACGCCATTATTTGCAAGTGACTGGCAGTTGTATGCTGTTTTCGCGTGGGAAGTGAACTCGCGCCACCTACATGACCTTGATTTTTCAACATTGTTAGAACCCACTGATAAATGGCATTTGATGCTAATTTGCAGAAGAATTCTCCATGCAAAATCTCAATATTTTTTGACGCTGCATTAACATTGCGGAGGCAGATCAGACTGACCATGAGTTGCTGTGACCCTGCTCCAATAAAAGGCGTAAGCGAAAACATTTCTGCAGGAACCTTTGATCTCATATATGCAACAGTGAAAATACCTGCTTGTTTCGACAGAAGTCAAGTAGGTAGCCAAGTCCTGTTGAATACAACTGCTGACAAAGTAATTTTCTAGACCTGGAATGTTTACTCAGAGATTATTATCACCTAGTGGGGTCCCCACACAGATGCCTCCATTGGTGTATACACACAGACTGTAGTAATCGCCAACATATTGTGAGTCGAAGGCTCTGACTGTGGTCCTTTTCTCCATTTTTTCAAACAGGAACATATGTGAGGGAAGTTTTTACTTGCCTGATAAGGCAAGTACATGCACTTTAAAATTTTCACTTCTCCGACCATCATTTCTACTTGTCCAGCACAATCATACATACAAATTTTCGCCCCCTGTTGCCATATTTTCCCCTTTTAAACCTGACCCAGGAGGCTGAGGACACTTCCATAATGTGTCCACAAGCTAAAACCAACATTTTTAGTGTAATATCATTCTTTTTGTATAACAAATTAATAGCAAACATTCAGAATATTCACAGTATTTTGCCATTTTGTGGGGTTACAACTATGGGAGGGGTGTTCAAGGGGGCAGAGCTACCACCAAGGGATAATGGTTCACACCCCAGGCCCTCAGGAAGCCAAGCATGCTTGTCATGTGCTGATATTTTAGGCATTCCTTATTGAGTCAACTGTACAGCTACCCCCCCCCCCACCCCTCAGCCAAAGACCCAGTCTTTACAGTCACCAGCACAGTTGATCCACCCTGCCCTGAGCCTCGTTTAATACCTCGATTTGACATGAACAGTTTTGGAGGCTTTGTCTTTTAACTGGTGCATATGTATAGTCCATCGACAAGTAATGGGAAGTACAGAATCCAAATTCATAAAAAAAAGAGGCCCATAGGCCTAATGCTCTACTGGCACAGTGGTTATACTGCACCTGCATCTTCATTTCAAAGTTGTGAGTCCTCAAGTGGCTTCCGAACATATTAAGCTTATGTGATTTTAATGTCTCATTTGTCCACCAGATGGCCCTTCGCTCCACATGTAATCATAGCTTATCTGTACAATTCCTGTGATGGACATTGTTGCATGTGCCAAGACAACAATCAGTGAGTCCTTCATTTTATGTCCTCAGTGACCTTGGGACAAAAGATCAAGGTCACCCAGATAATGTAATCCAAGAGGCTCATGGGCCAGGTGCTGTCCTGACATTGCCACTGATACCCAAGCTACACCGTGCAATTACAAAATCACCTCTTTCAAACTAACCAGCATGGTAACCTCTCCAAAAAAGGTCAAGGTCACTGATATTACATAAAATTCTAGCTTTGGACATGGTTTATCTATCCTATAAATTTGGCGAGTCTAATCCACTCACTTTTCCAAGTATGGAATTTTATATCTTATAACACATTTTGGCTCATAATTTCCAACAAATTATAGGTGGCACCACCAGTATATGTAGTTACTTAGACTTTGACCTCCTGCATAATTCCACTACATTTGGTGAAGATCTGCCACAAATTAAAGATGCTAGAGTCTTCACAAGATTTTCACATTCTGACCCCTATATTACATAATAATGTAGGCGGTGCCACCAATATCAAAAGGAATCTAGATTTTTATACATCCTACTTGTTCTGAAAGTCATATATGGATAACATCAAAACTTTTAAAGTTATGGCACTCACAAACCAAAAGATAACAGATGGACATAATGAAAGATGGACCGACCTGTTTGATGGTATATAAGCTCTGTGACTTTAGGTCAGCAGAGCTAAAAATGGCAATCAGAGATATTTTTTCTTCTTGAGACTTTGCAGTAGAATACTTCACATACAATTTCTATATTGTTGTCTATGAAATGAAAGAGCACTTTCGGATGTGATCTTGGGGCAAGTTCTGGTGACCGAGCTCTGACTGTACTGTGCATCACTCAGATGGCTATCAAATAAATACTTCAAAAGTTTCATTTCAAGTTTAACAATAATAAGAGGAAGCTAGTTTTCAATTGGAATGTGGTCCACTATAAGGTGCATCTCTGAAAAACATTTGGTCAAGCTGCATTGGATCCTTGTTGCGGCATTATGGTAATGTCCTCTGTGCACCACTCAGACGGCCTGGAAAATAAATACTTTAAAGTTTCATAAAGAGTTTATAAATATAAAGAGGCAGCTGGTTTTAAATAGGTATACTTGGTCCATCATAAAATCTCTGACAAAAATTTGGTGAAGCTGTGGTCAATATTTTTTAGATATCTCGATAACATCATCAGGGTCGATGCCACTCAGATGGCCCTCAAATAAATACATTTAAAGTTTCATAAAAAGTTTAAATATCGTCAGAGGATGCTGGTTTTAAATAGGAACCTGGTCTATCATATGATACATCTCTGATAAAAAAATGGTAAAAGTGCAATCAATATTTTTTGAGATATCCCGGTAATGTCATCTTGGTTAATGCCACTCAGATGGCTTTAAAATAAATACATTAAAAGTTTCATAAAAAGGTTAAAAATAATCATAAGAAGCTGGTTTTAAATAGGAACCTGGCCATCACAAGATGCATTTTTGACAAAAAAAATTGTGAAGCTGCGGTCAGTATCTATTGAGATATGGCAGTAATGTCAGCAGGGCTTATGCCACTCTGATGACCTTTAAATAAATACATTAAAAGTTTCATAAAAAATTTTAAAATACTCAGAAGAAGCTGATTTTGCATGGGAACCTGGTCCATTATATGGTTCTGCTGTGACAAAAATTTGGTACAACTACAGTGAACATTTTTGGAGATATCACTGTAACATTGACAAGACGGACAGACGACGCAGGGAACAACAATACCATCCAGCACTTTGTGTCCAGAGTAAAAAAAAAAGAGGATTATGATTATCCTGTGCTCTGCTGATTGGAATCTGCTTTTACAATATTGCAACACCTGCGTTGTAGTCTGTATAGCTATATACATGTACACTAGTAACACTCAGGCACTGCTAATTGTGAAGAAGTTGAAATTGTAAATACAATAGTGCAATACATGCACTGTATTGCCATATATATTTATACAGTGGCAGCACTCACTTACAGTCACAAAGTTTGATATCCCATAACTTTGCCAAAAGTTAACATATACACGTTATTTTTCCAAACTTTCATTGTCTGAAGTCCCACTATATTCTGACAAAATTTTAAGCAATTCTGTTCAGACATTCTGGAGAAGAAGTCGAAAATAGCCTTAAAACACAAAATTCATGCAAAAATTGCAGCTCCACCTGGTGGCCAAAATAAGAACAACTTGACCCCAGGTGATCCTATGTGCAATATCAAAGCAACTGGCCAGGTATTTCTTGAGACAATGATATTTTTTTTTTTCAAAAAATAAATTTAAAAATTCATTAAAAAATTATTGCATCATCATCTCCTTTGTAAACTTGGTAGAAGTCCATCTGGGCAACGTGCATGTGCAAAATCAAAACATTCCATGAAGTTGTTTTTTAGTAGAAGTCGAAAATGTAAAAATACAATAGTGCAATATCTGCACTAAATTGCCATACATATACATATACAGCGGCAGCACTCACTTACAGTCGCAAAGTTTGATATCCCATAACTTTGTCAAAAAATTAACATATCCACATTATTTCCACAAACTTTTATCGTCTAAAGTCCAACTATATTCTGATAAAATTTTGAGCAATTCTGTCTAGCCATCCTAGAGAAGTTGAAAATAGCCTTAACAAACAAAAATTCATAAAAAAACGGGAAAAAATCACAGTGTCACCTGGTGGCCAGAATAAGAACTACTTGACTCCAGGTGACCCTATGTGCAATATTAAAGCAATTGGCTTAGTAGTTCTTGAGATGAAAAGTTTAAATTCTTTTTTTAATAAATTAAAAAATTCATAAAAAATAGAAGAATTATTGCATGATCATCTCCTTCACAAACTTTGCAGAGGTCCACCTGGGGAACATCCATGTGCAAAATCAAAACATTCCATGCAGCGGTTTTTGAGAAAAAGAAAATGCGACAGACAGACAGAAAGACAGACAGATGATTGGACGAACGGATGGACAGATGGATGGACGGATGCAAACGGATTCTACAAGCTCTGCTCACTGATAAGTCAGCAAAGCTAAAAATGGGACACAAGAGTTGGAAATTACTGCAGAGTAGTTTGTTACAAAGTTATACCACTGGAAAAATGTGTACATCATGCTACAATAACAAGCTGTTGTGGTACTGTAAAAGTCTTCAACCTATTGCTGCTTTAGTTTTGGACATGGTCACAATTAACCCCCACCTCCATCCCCACCCAATTCCCCAACCCCACATCAGACAGATGCATATACAATCCTACAGTGAAACTAGCATTTCACCTCTACATCTATATCTTCATGAGGTACCACGGCACACCAGGCTCTAATGTTTGCAAAGCAAAGTTGAAAATTGCGCAAACAAAAAACAAAAAAAGACAGCAACTTTGACTTCTTTTCTATTTTTTTCAAAATATAATTTAATTTGTAACTTCCTGTGTAACAGTAAACCTATGACAGTCCAAACAATCAGGTTCATTATCTCAAAAAAGAAAAAAATCTAACCAATTTACCCTCCACTAGGAACACAATTACATGTAACTATAAATTTCCCATATATTTCCTGTTATGAATTATGCATCAATCCAGACTCACATGTCAGCAACACCATCAAACTGGATGGCTGGGGGTACCTGAATAAAGCTCCCTGGCCCTCTAATTAAGCTAATTAATCTCATTAAAGTGTCTGGGACAGTAACCAGTGGAGACCCTTATTCTTTGATTAACTGGTCCCATCCATACACTGTCTTATTAGTGCCCAATTAATACAGTCCAACTTCAGTGTTTGTGGGGTTTTTTGTCCTATCAATGTAAAATTACCCCCCCCCCCCCTTGAGGTCTTTGCTGGTAGAGCTCTAAAATGAGTATACTAATCAGAGGTACACAAAATATTTGTATTGTCTGGTTTCAGCAACAGCACTTTTTTTGTTTTCTTTTTTTGTACATCCCAAACCCCTAAACCTGCCTGCCTGTATATATAGATCAGTTTTTCAGTTACATCTCTTGTGGGGTTTGGTCACATACATGAATTTCAGATCCTCTACGGCTGTGAAACAGTGGAACAGAAACAAACCTGTTTCTCATTATTGCGTATCCTTCAATAACAAAAAATTGTTATCTTCTGCATAGGCATATGAGCCCTCAAAAGGCTGAACTGGTTGACAAAACAGAAAAGGATTAAGTACAGAAAGTTGTTATTAATAGTACACAAACCTCTGCGCCAATTAGCATCTGTGCATATGCAATAAATGTTTGCACATGAGAAACACACATGTTCACTTCTTTTGACGTCTACCTTTTCTAACAATTTTTATGTAACCAAAAAAGGACTGAATTTATGAAAAATGCAATAAGCTATTCCGGAGCAGTTTTATGGAACTTCTTGCCTGCTGAAGTGAGAGAATCCCAAAGTATTTCTTTTTCCCAAAAGATATGCATCAGCCAAAGGCGGCCATGAGTCCAGGTCATCATATCCATGTGAGCACTGTCTATTACCATAGCTGTCAACTCTCTCATGTTCAGTGGCAGTCTCCCCTTCTGGAGCCTCAAACAGGTCTTAAAATAGGGCCAAAAAAAAAAGTCTGTGTTCGGGGTTTCCCTATCGATCATTGCCCAAACCCCCCTACCCTAAAACTTTTATTGATTTTCAAAAAAAAAAAAAAAAATCTAGGCAGATTTTCTTCATGAAATGCACAATTTATCCATTTTAAGTCACTTTTCTTGTTTTCAGAGCAAAAATTAAAAAAAAAAAAAAAAAAAGCCTACCTACCTACCCTATTTATTTTTGGCATGTAACCTCAAACACACTATTTATTTTCTTTGGCCTAATAGGGATTTTGAGGCAAAATTAACTATTTTCTTTTATTTCATGGATTTTTTAAAAGAACCTCCCGGTCACACATCCTTGTGGGTTGACACCTATGTATTACACTAGGCACATAAGGCCAGCCTTGAAAATATCTATGTTTCGTATAACAGGGCCTTGAAAAATTTGATGAGGCAGGGAGGGTTTTTTTTGTTTTTTTTTTTTTAACTACACATACCTACTACGTATTACTGCAATATGGGCATCATGCCAGTACGGGGACTGATGGACTTAGTATTGATACAAGATAAACAAGATTGCAGGTTGAAATTTTTTTATTAAATCTGTATTAAAGCAAGAGACTCTGCCACAGATGAGGTTGTAGCGGGACAATATACGCTTCAGGCTGGTTTGCTGGCACTGAGACAGAGTAGCCCTACTGTAAATACACCTCTGCTTGGCTTAAATTGGGGTGGGTCTTTTGCTTTTTTAAACATGTACATGTACACGGCTTCAAAACACAAAGGATTAGCGTAATTATAAAATTGCCCTTTTTTTAAAAATATCACAGAAGAAAAAAAGAGTAAGCTATCAAATACAAATGTGTAGTTTTAATTTTCACTTGACAACAGCAGGGGAGGGGAGGGGTGTATGATGACGGTTTTGAGAGTAAATATTACAAGTCATGAACACACCTCTTTTGTGTGTATGTGCAGGGACGTGGATTAAGAGTTTTATTGCGCCATGGTCAAGTCAGATTTAATCTCGGCCAAGTTAAAATTAGTAGGTACTTGCCGGGTGGGCAACCAATTTTTTTTTTCACTGGGAACTCTATTCCTCAAATTTTCATGACACAGTTACAAGTTGCAGTTGTTTGCAAGGCTGGCTATGGGGGGGGGGGGAGGGGGGGAGAGGGTCTAATCACTTAAAAAATCGGAGCTTTCGCAGCACCCGCGTGGGGCGCCGATAGGTGATAATAATTGCTAATTCATAAATATTCCAAGTTTAAATAAATACTTGGTCCGCAGTTGTATTCATCAGAACTTTATCTCTGTCAACACAAGCAGACATTTTCACTGTCGTACACTACATACGATTACGTTACGATAGCAAAGGTACCGGCAGTAATTATTGGTTTGCTGAGCGGGGTCACACAACTCACCGTCAGTGTGATCTGCCCCAACGATGTCAAAGCAGCGTCAAAATACAATAAAATTTGCATGGCGAATTCATCTGCAAATTAACATCAAATGCCATTTATCGGTGGGTTCTAACAGTGTTGGAAAAAATAGGTGCCTTGACATGACTTCCAGTCACACGCAAGTGACAGGCCACACAGGGTAGAGAGTGGATCTGCGGTGAACTGACCCTGTCTCACAGACTGATTTGGGACACATTCGGCTATTTCCACTATCCCCTACCTTTGCGTATTTGCCAGTGACTCCAAATAATTGTTGCAATTAACACTGGAATCTTTGTTTTCGCATGCTGCAATATAAACAAAGCTTCCCGTTTGTGTGTTCCCTCCGTAAATTACAGCAGATTCACACGTTTACTGGGCAGAAGCCATGATGAAAACACTGTAACACGAGCCGTGATTGGCTCATTTTTGCATGTGACTCAGTTGACCAATCAGGTGATGTGTTGTGCGTCAGACCACATGGCCAAAGCAGCTGTTTGTGTACAGTTGCAGGAAAGATGTCGACGGTGTGCACACTCAATTTCTGATTTGAAATATTAAAATTTTTGTTTGAATTTGATTTAGGAACACCTTTTATTGCGAGGAACTTGCCAATACTGTATACGCAAATTTACTACGATGTACCGATATCATTCATGGTAGGTACGCAAACGATATGCGTTTACAGAACTGCCACACGGAGCTTAGCGTTAAATCAAGCCTGAAAAAAATTTTTTTTTGCACTGTTGAAAAAAATATTCCAACCGCAACATTTTGCTGACACCGGGGGCGTTATTCGAAACAGAAATATTTTTAAGGCTGGCCTAATGTTACTTATTGATTTGTCTGCATACATTCTGAAACATATTGCTGTATTTTGAGTGCCTCGGGGGGATAGGTGAGGATTCACTAATATCCTATTGAAGTCATATATATATATATATATATATGTGTGTGTGTGTGTGTGTATATATATATATATATACTGTAGTTCTAGAATTTTTCGCGCTCGATTTAATTACGCGCTTTTCGCGCTACCACCTACAGCGCGAAATTAAAATGCGTGACAATAAGTTGCATTGTATTTCACTACATTGTTTGGCATTGGATTGCGCGAAACTAAAATGCGCGAAAATTCTGTAATTTCAGAAAAAATGAGTTTGCGCGAAATTAAACGCGCAAAAATTTATAGAACTACAGTATATATATATGTGTGTGTGTGTGTGTGTGAGTATGTATGTATATATATTATATTATATTGGTCCTCTCCAACAAACCACTCTCTCTATAAAGACCAGTTCTCCAATCCACAAAAGTGTTATTCGATTGTATTGTCCCCCCTCAAGAGAAGGCACCCTCTAATGTGGCCACTTTTTGGTTGCCTTTGGGGTATCCTTATTATAGGGGGACAACCATATATATATATATATATATATATATATATATATATATATATATATATATATATATATATATATATATATATATATATATATATATATATATATATATATATATATATATATATACATATATATATATACATATATATATATACATATATATATACATATATTTATATATATATATACATATACATATATATATACATGTATATATATATACATATATATATATACATGTATATATATATTTATATATTATATTCATCATGTAGGTGGAAATGGAAAATACAGCAAGTCAACAGCACCCCACCCCCAACCCTGCGTGTAACAAGGAAAACTGTTTATTAGTGACCTGTATCATTACATGTATTGATACAAATCCTCAGCATATAACTTTTCTGACATTGGGTCATTTCTGGTCTTCTTTAACAGGAAAAGGTTGCACGCAATGATCAGGTCCTGCAGGGTTAACTTTCTAACTCGGCCACTTGCCTGCTAAACAGATGCTCCATGAAATGGGGAGCTCCATCTGACTCCGTGGCCAGGGGCTTAGCTGCTGGCAGAACCAAGATCACCTGGCCTTGAAATACACAATGTCTACATTGTGTTTGTGTCAGTGGGCTGCCGCTGTCAGTTTTGCAATATAACCTTGCACAACATGCTTGCTCTCAAGCCTGACAAGTGGAGTATAAATCACCTTACATCCATTTGCAAATGTACCATGCTTGATTACAAAGAGGATAGCAGTAGCACAAGATAAGTGTCGTATTTGACACAGTTTATTGTAACACAACAAACAGGTGCACTTGATCTGGGTGATCTTTGTTGTAAAATGGCAGCAACAGCCGACACCAGCAGATTCAGCCGTGCACTTTCCTGGAGGCTGGGGTGACTGGTACCTTATCCGCTGGCCTGAAACCTGGCCTTGCTGGGCTTGTAGGTACAGACAGGGTTACCATGCAGCCCAGATGTCCACCAAACGCTGACTCTGATCCTGCTTTGAAGCCAGCAGTTTGCCTATTAACTTGCTTACCCTATTCCTGCTGATTGCCAAGCAGCTCTTGTATTCAGTTTCGTAAGTTTTCGTAAAAGTAAGAGGCTTCTAAGAACATATGGTCGTTAACCCAGAGAAACCAGCACCAAGGATCTAAAATTTAGATTGCATTGAGTGGGAGTATTCTTTGCTTCTGTATGAGGACTTGAAGTGTGGAAGCTTTGGTGGCTTTTGGTATTGCCACAGTTTCAAGTCCAGGTGTGAGAAAGCCAGAGACCTGTATTTTGCACACTTCCACTGGATTAACTCTTCCAGTGCTGCTCACAGAAACAAGCTGCACTCAACAACCAAGTTATAATGATTAGGGCCAGTACTTTTCCGCGATCGCGGAAAACGGACGGAATTCACGGAATCTATGATCTCAAACGGAATTTACGATTTGGAACGGAAATCAGCAAATGCCACGGAAATTAAGCGGAATTTGTGAATTTTGCCTCTCAAATAATTCAAAATCACCACATATGTCATCGCATAAAGCAAAACACACGGACTTGGATCCAAATTTGACGAGTCGGGGGCGTTATCGATACCACGTGGAGCAAATTTAAAGACAGGCCAGGCACCTGCGCGCTATAGACCCCATTGCTACCATATCCATTCATTTGCATGGCATATAGATATAACACGCAACAGAGGTACAATGATAATAGCGACATCTGTAGGTGGAGGCTGTCAACGTACATAGTAAACAATATGAAGTCACTTTGCCGTTCGTCGATGTATCAACATTTTCCAGAGGCGATAAGATCAACTGTTTTTCCTTTTTTATTGACCAGTGCTAAAATCGTGCCCTAGAATTAGTGAAACGGAAATGAAACAGATTTGTAGTTTCCCAAAACGGAAAAACACTCATTTTGAAACGGAAAAATACAGGCCCTAAATGATGATTCCTGGTCCTGATTCTTCACAAAAAGACCTTTCATTGAAGTAGCTGCATGTCTGTAGTTCCAGAGGAGACAATAACGCTCCAGCTCATGCTCGAGCTACATCCCAAATCATGTCTGGGAAAGCTGTTGACCCAGTCTCCAACTGAGCACTGACAGGGTTAACCCAGTCTCCAACTGAGCACTGACAGGGTTAACCCAGTCTCCAACTGAACACTGAGGGGTTTAACCCAGTTTCAAACTGAGCACTCAGAGGGTTAACCCAGTCTCCAACTGAGCACTGACAAGGTTAACCCAGTTTCCAGTTAAACACTGAGAGGGTTAACCCAGTCTCCAACTGAGCACTGAGACCGTTAACCCAGACTCCAATAAAGCATTGAGAGGGTTAATCCAGTCTCCAATTAAGCACTGAGAAGGTGAATACAGTCTTCTATTAAGCAATGAGAGGATTAACCCAGTCTCCAACTGAGAACTGCATGGGTTAACCCACTCTCAAACAGAGCACTGAGAGAGTTAACCCAGTCTCCAACTGAGCACTGAGAGGTTTTTCCCCTTAAACCACCCAAAACCATCTGGTGGTCAAACCTTGTCCTCCTCAGCGTTTTCAACTAATTTCAGCAGTAATGAAAAACAAATTGACTGAAAATTGCAGCGGAGATATATCAAGATCACATGCCCCAGGTCAACAGCTTTTCCTTGGCATGGGTTGGGTACTTAGTTCAGAAGGAAAGTTGATGACTCAGTCTTAATTCGAGGGAGAAAGGGTTAAAACGATAAAAATTGACATGATATCCTCATTCTGTAGGATAAATATTCACTGAATGTTGGAATAATGAGTTCAGGACAGCCTTAGTATCATGCTGTATTATTATTTCATATAAAGAGAAACTTACCAAACCCAAATCTGTAAGCCCAAGTACCATCTGAATGCTATCAAATCCAATAATCAAAGAGTGAATTCCAATTCCACGCACTCACTGAAAAACTCTACAGTTCTGATTCAGCACATGGATCAACAATTTATTTTGTGTAAGGAACAAATTTATAAAATTTGAAGTTTAGAAGAAATTTTTAGGCTTTATTAGCCATTATGTAAAATCAGGTCATGAGCAGGAAAGCAGCACAAGACTCATTTGGTGCCATCATGTGATCCAGGTACAATAAACATGTTTATAATGGACTACCACTTTAACTTGCCTGCATTTTAATCACCATCAAAGTTTTCTTCCATCTTCATGCTAACAAAAATGAAAAAAAGCCTGCTTCAATATATACAGAGTATCAAAAATACGATGGACTCTGCTGCATATTGCAATCCATCACCAAGATACTGTGCATGTGTATTGAACAGACGCATCTCCAGCAACATTATAAACCAAAAACCACTTCCCCTATCAGAAAGCCATTCCATCCTATTTCATACCACAAACAGTGTAATTTGTACAATGTCTGGTACTATGAGAGTTATGAAGATTCATTTCTTATAAACTACTGACTTATGGAATTCCATACAGACAGGAGGTTGGATGGAAATGGTCACCTAGGAGTGAAACTACGTGGCCTTTGGGCTGCAGAAACCCAGCAACAACTGTAAAGGTGGCATTTTGGGAGCCGGGCCTGGCAAGACTGATAGTGTGGAGAGAAATGCTGGAGATATAATACGTGCACGTTTATCACCATCAATCAAATCTCCCATTTCTGTTAATTATGCTGCTGATATCTATGTCAGCAACTTATCTGCTGTCAGGCCAAGGGGCCAGCAACCTGCTTTGCAGCACATGGGCCCCTCATGGGCAAGAAACAAAACCAAAGGGAAACCAAACAGGTCAGCAAAGTATTTAGGGAACCACTAACAGCTTTTGTCACATGTCGCCATAGTTACCGTAAACTATTCATTACTAGCATGAGGAATGGACAACTACATAAGAAATGTGTACAGTCTGACACCACTGAGACAGGATGGGCGTAAGGCAAGACATTTAATACGGTCCTTCATTGATTTAGGTGGGAGATACTTCCCTTCTAAGTTCTAGAACATAAAGCCATACAACATGCACAGCATGTCTAAAAATTTGCACACTGAGCTCAAGTTCCCACTGCTCACTTTACTCCAACTGTACCACCTTACCATCAATACATCCATGCCCCAACCTATATTTTTTCAATGCTGTGACTGACCCACCCACCCCCCTCCCCAACACACACACACACACACACACACACACACACACACACACACACACACTCTAAGTCTGCAGTATTTATGACCACACACTGCGTGTATGCTCAGGAAAGCTGTTGACTTAAGGCATTTGTCTCAGAAACTCCAATGTTGTGCAACACTTCCATATCATCAACACCAAAAATCTGTTTGCCAAGTTCTATACACTCCTAGTATTCTTAATCCCAAAACTGGCTGGTGTTCAAGTGTCGTTGGTTTCAATGTTTTTCACTAAATTAAACAGTTTTGGAAAATAACGAGCAATGTCCCTAAGACACGCCAGGGCCAGCTGTTGATGCAATCTTGCACTCTGTCTGAATTTACAAGGAAGATGACAATGACAAAAAAGACGACATTTACATCATACAATTACTGGGACCTTTTAAAGGGAAAAAGTTGCAAGCTGCTGCATCAGGACAAGGTCACTGGGGGTTAACCACCAGGTCTTCTTGCTGTTAAGTATGCTGTTATAATTAATGAAGGTGGTAACCATTGGGTCTGGCATCCTAAATATTGCTGGACTTCCAGCTCTGTGTGAACACAATGAGGTGGTAGGAAGGCTTTCTGTATGCACACACAATGAGCCGACATCCAACAGAGTGCATCAGCTACTGGCTGTACTTGGCTGTGGTTGCAAGTGACAAATACCAATTAATACTTTTCAAAATGCCCCACTGAAAGAGACTCAACTGAACGAAAGTCTTTCGCTGAACATGTGCATTAACCCAATCCCCCCTGGACATTAAGACTGAGTTCCACTCCTTTGACATTAAGCCTCACTTTAAAGACCAAGTCACCTGCTTTCCCTGGCATGGGTTGGGGTGGCTTGCCTTGCTTATCACACAACCATTGCCATGGACAGCTGTTGACGGCCACCTTATCTTGACAGGTCTCTGCTACATTTCTTGGTCAAATTGTTTTTCACTGCTATTGAAAAAAATAAAACAAAAACATCAAAGCTGACCACATTCCATAAGCAACCAGCTTTTGCCGGTTTAAGGGTAAAAGGCTTGAGTCTCTCGAGCAGAAAACCAGACAATTCCAAGTATTAGGTGAATACATATGAAACATGGCATTTCAGTCCATGCCAGCTATTCAACTGCCATTACTCCCTCCATACATGCCTGTGTATAACTCCATTGCTCTTAATCATTCACCAAGGCTGTTCCACAAAGATCAGTGATTGACCATTGATGAATTTGAGAAAATGAGCAACAAAAAATTTATCATAAGGGAAAAATGATCCTATTTTTTCTAAGTATGTTAGTCAGACATCATAAATTCTGCCAGACTGACCGGTGCTCCAACCCATCTATTTGGTTCTGCAAAATCCACCACAGGACATTTTTTGCTCACAGGTCTCTTCATACAAATGCACATAGGTCACATATTGTGGCAGAAGACTAATCTTTCACCTGCAAGTTAAATGCTCTATAAAGATCCAAACAGTGAATACTATCAGCAGAATGTCTGGGGCCTGCAATTTAATTTGGATCTTGTCTGTACATCTTCCACATGTTTTCACTTTGAGTTCAGATCCAAAGTACCAGATAATTTTAAGGCTGGCTTGGTATGAGGTTCACCATACACTAGTGTTGCAAACACAATATATCAGCCTACCATTTTCAAAAGTGCACCTTCAAAGCCAGCTTTTACTTAAAGTGACAGTATCAGAATTGGCCAGCAGTTGCCAGTATCTATTTATACAAATAAGTGGTAAGGCAGCTCTCTGAAAAGTAAATAAAAATTGCTGTGGTTGTGGAGACAGAGACCACTTCTCCTTCTCCCTTGTAAGGAAAAGGGCAGAAGATGGATTCGCAGAACTACTTCATGGCAGGGACGGCCATGAACACTGTTTTGGTTGTCGCCAACAACTAAACTGTGTGTGTTCTCAAGAGAATAGATGCAATATATCCATTCCATTACGCATGGTTTGTACAGCAAGTTTAACCACTGATTCTGTACAAGCTGGGCTTTTATTCAATTAGTTTTTGCTCTGCTGACACCAACATTCAGGATCATCAACTACATGTACCATGCTATTCTGAGCAAGCACCTGGGTGCTTGGGGAACTTCCAGAATGTGAGCTTCACGTTCAGACCTTAATATTTTACATGTACACTATTCTTGCATCAGCTACTGCTCCAGCAAAGTGACCTCACTAGAGGGGTAGTATTTCTGGAAGGGGTCAATATTATTGATATGGATACCCTCTGCATGACGATAATGGCCTCATAAGAGGAGTGCTCTTTGGGAGGTCAGAGGGGCCTTACCAGAGGGGCCTTACCAGAGGGGATCCACTGTATGTGTCAATGTGATGGTAGCATGCACTGGTCTGGTGACAGGTACAGTTGCAGTCAATTGTGTCTGTGTTTACAGCACCAGGCAGTAGGTGCAAAATTAAGATCTTTAATGCCTCCATATGGGCATTGTCCATGCTAAGCACCCTTGTACCCATAAGCACCTTTCTCACTCTCACCACTTAAGATGGCTTCATTTATGTTTTAACAGTCTAAATTTTAATGGCACTGATGCAAAAAAATAAGCATTTATAAACTTAAACCCATATAGAATTTGTCATAAATTGACACCCATGAGAGATCCGTGTTTTAATAAATTTGCACCGATATCCTTACAAGGGACTTGCTCAGGCAGTCAAGCTGGTTTGCTGTGGCTTTCCTTTACAGCGGACCATGTTAGCCAGAATCTGACAATTTTCTATGTGACAGGGAGGGCTGCACACACACAGACTGACCAGTGCACATGTGACAGGGAGGGCTGCACACACACAGACTGACCAGTGCACGTGACAGGGAGGGCTGCTCACACACAGACTGACCAGTGCACATGTGACAGGGAGGGCTGCACACACAGACTGACCAGTGCACATGTGACAGGGAGGGCTGCTCACACACAGACTGACCAGTGCACGTGACAGGGAGGGCTGCACACACACAGACTGACCAGTGCACATGTGAGTTATGCTGCCAGGCACAAGTATTTCCTCCCTGCTAGAACTCATCACAGATTGACAGACTGTCAGGGCAGGCTGCTGCATTACTGACTGCACCTGTGTTATGATTACCATAGGCCTGCATCCCTTGTATCCCACTCCACTTGTCTTCCTTCCCTTACTTCTGTGCCTCCTTCCAGATGTGGCTGATTGATAATGCCCCAGCTACATTGAGGATGCTGCCGACCAGTTTCGATTCTCTTGTCTTGTCTGTAGTATGCTCCATGCTCCACTGTCATTTCTGGTCCAATTTATTCACAAGGTATTTGTGTTTCATGGACATTTAACTTCAATATTTTTATTGACAACTCTCTCGGTGTAAGAACACTTAGGGAGTGGGAAGTGTGCGTTCATGTTTCTGGGAGCTAGTGTTTAACGTCCTGAACTTGATCAAGATAGAGTGGGTGAAGAGGTTCTCACTTATTTCACACAACACAACTGTAAATTGCTTTTTTCTAGTGTACAGTATACATAAATTTTTGCTTCTTTTTCAAAAGCTATAAAACTGATGCCATCTCAAATTAACAATTGTACAAAACCAGAATAAACGACTTTATTAAACTTTAGGAAACCTCAGCCCATGTAGGCCAATCCTATAAGATTGCTACTTTCTGTGCCACAGGCCTTTTTTTCCTATCCCTTTCTTTCAAAAGAATAGATGCTCAGGTTGCGTAAATATTACTCAAGTAAACACATATTTCATGGTGAAAATGGAGGACTGCATCAATAGAATTGACAGGCATGTCCACTACCTTGGTATTTTTACTCGACTTTTGACATCTCATATTGTTTTATCCAATCACCGTACACAGCCAAGTTTACATGTTTATGTTGACAAGCCAGGACAACATAGTATCTGGGGATGATCCTCGCAAACGTCTCTTTTTTTCAGCATTTTGGCAATAATTTTTAATCTAAATTAGATATGGAATCTAGACTAGAACTGAGATATTTTTTCTTTATTTATTTTGGCATTCTGTTCAGAATTGTAATTTTTAAACTAATTTATGTAAATACCAGGCAAGAGCCTGACGGCTGCAGGAGCTAATACTGAAACACTTTTTCAGTGTGCAGTGAAACCTGTTTTGAGAGACCACTGTAATGAAAGACCACCTGCCTTTTAAGACCATATTCCCAAAGTCCCTTTTGCTATCTTTGCCATGTTACTGCACCTCCATTAAGAGACCACCTGCCTTATGTGACCACTTTTCAGCCTGCCCTAGGGGTGGTCTCTCAAAACAGGTTTCACTGTATTGTAAAGAGAAAAGTTTGACGTGTTTCGCCTTATCAGATGATTTTCCATTTTTTCTAAAACTGAAGTGAACTTGTGCATTTTTTTTCATCCTTGAAACAATTTGATCTTTTTTGTTATACAAATTATGTATAAATATATAGCAGTGCAACGGAATTTGAAATATTTTTGCTGATGAAGCAGAATTCCTCTTTTTTTTTTTAAATGGAAATCATTGGCCCAACAAGTCCCACATAACATCACTCAGTGCAATAGCACCGTGACTAATCCACAAGAAGAGGGACCAGTGATTTCCTTTAAAAACATGTGGGAAAGGTCACATGCTGGAAAGAAAGGGCGGAAGGGGAAAGGTAGGGTTTCCCTTGCAGGAAAATTATTGGATGTATGGTCTCATCCATTAATTGAATATAAATCTATGCAGGTTGCATGAATAAAATGAGAATTAATTATATGCAGAAGGGCATATAAGGCCGGTATCCATGAAAATGCATGGAAAAGAGGTCTTCGCTACTATTTTGGCAAGATATAGCTATATCTGCCTTCTTCACACAGGGATGTCAGGGTAAACTAATTTATGTTTGATATGGTCCCTTTACCACTTAGGACAGCCCTGTTGGATCATAGGCACAAACACAGGGGCTTAGTTTGCAGGTTAGCACAGTCAAAGGGCCTCTCAGATAAGTGACATCTGCTGCTAATAATATTTCATATCTTATACGGAAGATTCCTAGGAATTGTCCTATTATTAGTCCTACATATGCTTGGGCCCCAACAAGGACAAATACAAGCCGTTCTTGCAGGTTGCTTACCTTTCCTAGTAGCATTTTGCCTTGAGTTATAATTTGCTATTTTGAGGAACCTTCTCTGCAATTTTTGCTGCCAATATTCGCTTTTTGTCAAAATTAGACAACATAAAGCACTTGTACAAAACAAAGTACATTGACACTTAACCCTTTGGAATGCCAGTCAGCAGCTGTCCTGGCACACACTGGGTGCTGCCAAGAGCAGCTGACTGGTGCCATAGTTTTCTTCATGACAAAAAGAAGCACATACCAGCAAGAGAACCAGAGGCCTGCTGGCAACTTCCAATGGTAAAAACTGACATGTCACTATATTGATCAGCAGTTTACAGACCTTCAACGTTATGTGCTTTGGGGTGTACAGTATGTGAAGCCAGCAATTAATCTATGTATTTCAGGAGTTTGACTATGTTTCATACTTTGATACATTTAGCCCAACAAAGACCTACTGCACCTTTACAGTCTCAGTAATAAAGTTCCAAGTTACAAAGTCATTTGTTCCTAAAATTTGAGTTCAAGAATTCTTCTCTTGCCATGTTCCAATAGAGGCAGAATTAGGGGCAAATAAAGGGATTACTTTAATAACTCTCTTACTGCCATATTTTGGACTGAGTCATAGCTTTCCTTGGTGGGATTTGGGTGCAATGCACCTAAAACCCACCAAGGAAAGCTGTTGACCTGGGCTATTATATTCTGTAACTTCAGGCATGCTGGTGCTTAAATGGAATTTTTTAAACAAGGAATATGAATCTAGCAACCTTATTACAATTCACAGCAGTCCATTTTAAGTCATTCTGACTGTCGTGGCAGTTGGCACCGAACGACTTCAAAGCATCCAATTAACAAATCATTTAAATGATAGGGTCTACTCTGACCTGGTGACCTTTGAAGAAGATGGGTACATTCATATTGGCATTGTGTGGCCAGTCTCATGTTGCTCCAGGCAAGAGTAAGATTTACAGAAAAGTTCCATGGAAATAAAACTACCAGAGATGGTATTTACTACATGCATTACATACATACATACATACATACATACATACATACATACATACATACATACATACATACATACACACATACATTAATTCCTTCCCCTAAATGTAGCTCAGTAAGTATTAGATGATTATGGCCTGTGGCATACATACATTATATAATCATGGCTATATTGGTGACCTGACAGCCATGCAGTCTTTCATTTCAAAAAAAGTAGGAGGTGATCTGGACAACAACAAAGCTATAACAATAATGTCTCTTGCATGTGCAAGTGTGCTGATGGTTACTGGATGGCATTATTTAAAATTTACTGTTTGGACACCGTACTGTAAACATGGCCGGACATTCAATTGGGTCGGCTGACAAAACATGCCACAGTGTTCCAAGCTGCCAGACAATGATGGCTGCCACTCAGACATGCCGTGTCATGACCCCAGGGGCAGGTCAGCTGCTCTTCCCAAATCTGGGAAAGGCACTGCACCCCAAGGGCAGGAGCATGCACACAAGCTATTGACCAGACTGGCCCAGACCGGCCACACCCCCAGGCCACCAACCTGGCCTCTTATGCATATGGACCCACTCTGCTTGTGCAGGCAACATGTAGCCTGCAAGCAATAGCCATTGGCTACTATCTCAACCTGGCACAAAAATGCACCACTGCTTTTTGGGAGTGGGGGGGGGGGAGGGGGAGAGACAAAAATTTACTTCAAAAGTTCTACAAAAACTGATTTTTCTATGAATTCCCCAATCATTCAATCTACAGTTTGTCCAGCCATGAACAATAACATTTAATGTACATGAACCTCCCCTAAACAAGTAGAAACAGTTCCACTTTCAACTGGTTACAAGAAACAAGTAAACTGGTTGTCACTTCTTTATCAAGACCAGTAACGGTTACCAATCAACTTGTCTACTTTCTGTTTTGTTTGTTTAGAGATGGTCAGGCAGACTGTGGATGACAGGCAGGATGGGAAACACAGCTTGGCAACAATACAATGAACATAATGTTCGCAATCTTCAAACACACACACACATGCACACACACACACACTTCTACTAAGTTTTCTAAGTTTTTCATTGAATGAGGCAAGTTTTTGTTCTTGTACAAATAACCATCGTCTTATATTTATGATAGCTATACCTCTCAGAATATTTGTCAGTATCAAATACAGGTTTGAGTTTGTGATACATAGCCACCATCTTAATTTTGGCTCCAGGCTTGAGCCCACCACAATGCCCATTAAGACTGGTATTGTTAACAAGTTCCTAATGGCCACATTAAGCTGACCATCCCTTCCCATTGGGTTTCCCATGCCTGCTGCAGGGTTTCAATTTTCATTTTTTTTTCTTTTTTTTTTTTTTTAAATCTGAGGGTCTCGCATTCTCTTTGAATTCACCGGGGGGGGGGGGGGGGGGGGTCCCTTCATTATTTTCAGAGGGTCACAAGGATAAAAGGCTTCATTAAATCTACTAAAAAAACATTTACTTATGATTCTCTTTCTTCTAGGATATCCAGGAGGTCTCTAAGTGTACCTCTTAACTTCAAATTTGGGGGTCACTAGTTAATTCCTTTGCATCATATAGGCATATTATGTACTTAAAGGCAAACACTGATGTAGCCTTCTACACAGCTGTGGGCTAAATCTTGAATCACATATATATATATATATATATATAATGATGGATCTGCTTGTGTGATGACATGTATAGTTTGTGTGTGTGTGTGTGCGCACACGCGGCGTGTTCTGAATGATAGTTCATCCTGTTGATAGTTTTAGTACAACAGAAACAAATACAAGTTCAGTTCTTCAACCTTCAAGGTTTGAGAATTCCTCGACAGGATGTTAGATCTGTGTATTTTCCCTGATGTCACAACTTGCCTATCTTTGCATGTCTTGCAATTGGACCTCTCTGTGAAGCAGTCTATGGTGAGCCCCCCCCCCCCCTTTCCAGGTAAAGTAACTTCCTCTGCATTTTCCTTCATCTTACACCTAATATCCAAGCTAGCCGTTTTTTAGTTTCCTTTGAAACTGAGATGGTACTCAGAATCTTTGAAGATGACAGGTACAAACAGTCTTTAATTTGGACCACCCATTATGTCAAGGATCATCTCTCCCTGATTTTCTACAAGTTTAAGTACCAGTCAAAATTATTCAGCAAATATGTATGCATATATTATACAAGTGAAATGACAGCCACTCTAATCTGCCCAAAAAACCCATTAAATCTGGTGCCAGCTGGTGGCTTGTTTTTAAACAGGCTTCATAACTGGCCTTTTTATAAGAGATTTTCATGTAAATGGCATCTTACCTAGCCACAAAAATGATCGCAACTCAGAGTGTCTTGGAAAGTCTCTTCTCTCTTCACACAGACTGCCACTCTCTCTTCACATAGACTGATAATGTGGGCTCAGGGACAGGCCACAGGGACCCAATATCAATTACACCCATTTAACTTGTCTAGGACTAAAAATCTCCATGTGCCAAATTTAAGTGAAATCCATCAGTGTTTCCAGGTCAAATACTATATGTTCAACCAGCCCAAGCATTTCACTCAGCAAAAAGTGCATAACAGTGATGAATGGTTGCAGTCCTACAGAAACTTTATTATGGACCCTGACTTTTTGTAATCGTGGAATTATGGACGGAATCGTGGAATGGGCAATCTGAAACAGAATGATTTCTGGCACATCTTACTGTTTTGAAAGTTATTGCAGCTAACATTTCCATTCCCATATGAGATCTTCTATCATATAAAGTGCCATATGAATTGCTGAGATGGCCCATAGTGACTCCAACGGTTGATCACCCAAGTACTATTAACTGTGGGACTGAATTTTAAGCATCCAGAAATATCATGGCATCTGAGGTAACAGCAAACATGAAGAGTGAGGGGGAAAACAAGCTGCATGGAATACAATTATGTGTAGATTACAGGGCAAAACTATTGAGAAGTGACGGCACGTACATAACACCAGGTGACGTGACGTTCTGTCTTTACTGCATGCACCCACTGGACTGTACAGATATGGTGATGGATCAAATCAAAAGTCAAAACATCATGCTGGCAATTGCAGAATATCAAAAGACTGCCAAGTTAGAATTATCTCAAAGTGCAAGTACTGTACCAAATAGATTGACCAGAGACATGATACTACATTAATTCTATTCATAAAGTGTAAAATCTTGTTGACAATGCTTGCCTTGTCCCAAATGCCAAAACACACATTAAATTATTATATTCTGAAAAGTAAAGTTCTTTTGTTGAATTTATTGTTTAAAAAATTCCAATATTTCTGTTTCCACTTAAAGTTTACTCATCCTAACATTTCAAATTGATATAATATTTCCAAAGGAAAATCTTTGAATTTGTTGATCAGCTGTGAATTTTTTCAACTTGTCCCAATTACCATACACTGTCTTTGAACATCATACAGAGTTCCAAGTTTTCATTTATTTTGGGATAACTTATTAAAGGATGAATTACGATGGATGAACTTTGCAGCACAAGTGTCTAATAATTAACACACTTAAAGACAGAAAAATGCAAAGATGTGTAAAAAATAGAAGAAAGTGCATACATATGATTTGCACTTATTGCTTAACCATACTGTAAGAAAATGGTACAATATGGAATCAACAGTTTTACTGAGACAGAATAGCCGACTTCTTAAAGTGGGCAAAATCAGTGTCCCTACTTTATATACACACTTCAGCTTGTTTCATGAAGTTCCCTTTGCATTTGCCTCCTTAATGACCTGTCTTTGTTAACACAAGCAACAAACAAAAGCCAATATCAGCTTCTTCTCCATTTATCAATTCAGAAACAAAAAAGCTTCTACAGAGACTACACTGGTGCATGCAGCAAGCACTTGGAAGGGGGGGGGGGGCACCACAGGATATTCACATTAACCCATTCAATCCCATATCTCCTAGCAACCCATCTTTTGACAGCTATTTATTTTCACATCACACATAGATCTAATTAAAATGTCTCCTGCCAGGGGCCCACTTTTTCAAAGCTCCTCACTTTGCATCTTGTCCCTGCGAGCATTACACAATCAAATTCTCTTTATCATCCTTGTGGCACTCAATTTACTTCCCAGCCTGCACTATCAACATGCCAATATTTCCAATCTCTGTACCACCAGCATACATGCACAGAATTCATCTGCTAAACCATCCCTGATTTACAAAGGACAGGAACAGGGCAAAATATCAAGCCATCCATTTCAGTCATCCCCCACCTCACATCTCTCCATTTATTTCCAATTCTCAGAGAATGTTTGGCTTTCATCCCACAGCTTTTGAGCAGGACTCTCCACCAATAAACAAATAGGTCCTGATTCCACAGACAATTTAACTCATTATAGGTTAATCTTTTTGTGGTACACATTGTAATTACTTTGAAGGGCTACGGCCAGCCTGGCACTTCTAAAAGAACCTGACAATTCATCTAAAATGAAGGATATAATTTGTAGATAAGTGGTTTTATAACACAGAGATGGCCTGAGATTTGATGGAAAAATTTCACAAGCAAATAATGCCCATATTACTTGACACTAGGCAGGAGAAAATTATAGCTAAAGCATAAAAGTTGTTCAAGATCTGTCCGCCTGCCTAGCTTACCCACAGATCTTGGCTGCTTTCTGGAATTAACCCCTGTTTCTTCCATGTCACACAGTTTCAATCTTTCAGGGCTGGGATAGAGACTGAGTGATCAGCTTTTCTGCAATGTGCTCATTAAAAGCATGCTGAGGAAAGCTGCCCATATACCTAGGCATTCTTTCCTTCCCTGAAAATGCTGACATCCTGGCACTTGACCAAAAGGCTCTTTTGCAAGTAATCTGATGTGAAATAATTTATTGCAGTTGAGATGAGCACAACTTGTTGTGACCAGCACTCGAGTGTTAAAGTACCTTCCCAAATTAATTGTGATACAGACTACGGTACATAAGCCAAATTAGATGTGTGCCCCGATTATTTCTCCCTGTATAAGCTGTACAACATGTAAGGCTGCTGCTGGAAAGCCTGTTCCACGGCTTGTGGGGGGAGCAAGCTGCCGCCAATGCCCAGAATGTGTGGCCCAGTACCAGGCTGCAGGCTGCCCATGTGGCCACTTATGATGGATGGTCCCAGACATGTGGAGAAGCTATTCTCCACAGACAATCACCCAGCTACTTCACTTGAGAAGGGTTAAGCTGTTCCCCACACCTTCCCCCCAATCCCTCACTGCCCCAACCTTCAACCCCAGTCCTGACCCGGCATCACTTTCGCCGAGCAAGACAACATGAAAAATTCAGCTTTGTCTGCGACCCAAATATCACATCCCCGGGGGAGCTGGTGGGACCTGATGGAAGCTCCACGGGAGACTTTCCCCAACTATCTTGACAGGCTGCGGCATTTGGCCCCGCCAAAGCAACAAAATCATATTTCACATCATCTCAGGGCTTGAAATTTGACAAGGAAGCTGAAAATATGCTTGCAAGGCCATTGCCAGGCTTACAGCCTGTGCGCTGCAATTGGCAATAAGTCCATCCTCACCCAAAGATTGTACTGTGCCGTGACACTTGAGTGCCTCCCTGGTCCTGTCTTGATGATAAAACCCTTGAAAATGTATTAGGGTATTTTATGGTTGTTATTCTGAGTGCAGCCTATGGCCACCCAATTCATCCAGTTTGGACAGATCTTCATAGTTCCCCTGTGCCTCATAGAGTGATAACCGCAATAATTATTCTGCCGTTTGTGCCAATGTTTCCCAGAATCTTATGTTGCCAGCACACTTCTCCTTAGCCTTTCTGGCTAATCTTGTCCAGACTGTCTATCAATCTACTGAAACCAGCCATATATCTTTCCATAATGGTGGCACATGCCCATTACAAAATTTACACCTGCCACAAGTAATTATCATTGGTCCTCCAAAAAGATCTTGTACTGAGAAGACAACAGGACAGTGCTGTCTTGTCTGTGATGAAGAAATCTGCTGAAAGTACAGTACAGGAGTTTTGGGTGGGGTAGTGTCTTCAAGGATGGATATTTTTTTTTGTAATTCTGTGTAGGGGAGTATCATTTTTCACCCACTTTGATGTTTTATACGTTGAATGACATGCAATTTTCTCAGTTTCTGTATTCTTTGAAAGTGTTTTCCTGATTTGACAGGGAGTCTGTCTGGCACCCAGCAGGTCTTCCTGTTCTCCACTGACAACGTACCATGCACTAGTACCATTTGGCAAAAATTAAAAAAAAAATAAAAAATACAAACATTTATGTATGTAATTGTCTGCTAAGGATTACATTTTGTGCCTTAATGCCTATTTTCTCAGTGAGCATTAACTCTTTCATTTCATTTTTGAAGTTAGACAGTGAAATCACTTTGTGCAGCAGAAGTTATGTGTCAGCTTATATATGCCCCCAAACCCCTGCAAAACATTCCAAGATCCATGCTTTTTCCCTTCCTCAGAGTACTGAAAATAAGGACTTTGGTCCACTTGGCAGGCAACTTGATACATATTCCAAGAAAATACAGAAAAGCCACTGAATGCATCACATGAGTGTTCTTTCCTCAAAGGCATCAACTCAGTTGTAAAGTACATCTTATAATGCTTATGGGTCCAGTCAAACATTAAATATTCAACATTTTTGGACGCTAATTGGCAACATGGGTGAAATAGGAGCTCAGTATATCAACTGTCACAGACACATTGAGGGAGGACTCCAGCATGCAGAAGTGCATGAAGGATAGCTCAACACCTCTTGATATATACCTGCATGTCATTCAAGGTTCCCCGACTTCCTGTCAAGAGCACATTACCAATCAGATCTGCACCAAAATTAGAGGGCTCTATGTCCAATAAATCTTTCAGCGTGGCTCTGGCTGGTAAAAATTAACCCCAATACTACATGCATGTATTTTCAAACACACTATTCTATCCTTCCGAAAGGCCACCCCAACAGCAGGTTGAAAAGTAGTTACATAAAGCAGGTGGTCTTTTAATGAAGGTCAAATGGCATGCCAGGAAAAGTTAGCACAGGGAAGCTGAATAAAATGTGGTCTTCAAAAGCAAGTGGTATTTTGTTGGAGTGGTCTCTCAAGTGAGGGATTATTGTATGCTGTTTTCAGTTTTTAGATTTTAGATATTACACAGAAACTTTAAACTCACTTTTAGATCATGTTCCCATCTTAAACAGCTATACTTGAGTACTTTTGACTGTGTTTTGATATTCGGTTTTGTAGCATCAACAAAATACACAAATATTCCATTACAGCAAAATAAAATCAATTTCCATTCAGTCAGTATTCCTAATCCTATAATATATAATACCCTCCCATGGCCACCCCTGCTGTTTATTCTGTGTACTTGTCCTACAGTCTCAAGTTTGCACACATGGTGGGTCAAACCTCTTATCAAGCTTAAAATTTTTACTTGTCCTCTGCTTCTGTCTGAAAATTTACTTGTCCCAGACGATAGGCCTTCCCCTGACGTCAAGCCCTGCCAGTGTTCTAGCAAGTACAGTGGTTGGGCCTTATTAGAGGAGGGGCCAGTTTATATCCCAGGTACAATATCCTTCTAATGTAGCTAATTTTCTTTGGTAACATGAGAGGCCTTAAAGAGAGGGGGATCACTTGAATCAACTTGCCTCCAAAGCAGACCAAACTCACTGTTCACTCTATGGCACAAGAGGAGTGGAGAAAACCTAGAGATGGGATTGTTTAGCAGGCAAGATTTAAAGAACTGCTCATCAATTTACTACTCTGCTCTTCAGAATGCTGCTCAACTATGAACAACAGGCCTATTTGGCCTAACAGTCTGGATATGTGGACATGCCATTGGCTGACCATCAAAAGAAAAAAATCCTTTACAGAGTTCTAAATTCTCTGTGATCTTGAGAAAGTAGTTCACTGTCATCCATATTGTGCAGCATCCAACTTTCAAATGATACACATTTGTTGTACATGATGTATGATTGGTTTTATTCTTTCCTAATATATTGAATGTAGTGTCCTTTATTAAAGTCCTTAATGAGTTGACAACAGGTCCAGGTCACTCCAATTGTTTTTAAAGTTTGACCATTGGGCAAACACATACTTGGCTTAAATTTTGTAGTTGCATCTTAGTTTATAATCACAATGAGCAAAAATGTGTTTTTGATGCCTGTGATGTCAGTTTCAACAAGGACCCTACAACTCATTGTAGGTTTTGGGTTTTAATTAATACTATCAGTGGCACCACTATGAATCCACACTTCATAAGACATTTTTTCTGTACATAATGTTCCTGTAATAGTATACGGATCAATGTACACAAGTTAAGATATAATGACCATCACATAATAATAATAATAATAATAATAATAATAATAATAATAATAATAATAATAATAATAATAATAATAATAATAATAATAATAATAATATACATTCCCTTTGTGACCTTGAGAAAGTTGTTCACGGTCATCTACATTATGCCATATCAAATTTCTACATATAATGAGTGTTTCCGGTAAGATATTTTTTCAGGGGGTCCTAACCTCAAAGAGTGACCATTTTTTTAGCCATATTTTGCAAAATCATTAAGGAAAATATAGGGAGTTGGGACCCTTTGAATTTTGCTAAGGGGGTATTTCATGTTTTGAAAGGGTAACATACCGCCTTTCAGAGGTTAACGCAAACTCTGTATACTACACATTTGCATTACAATAAATTATTGGTATCATATCAACTTACTGGGTTTTAGCGTCCTATACTAACATGCTTAATACCTTGAAAACAGGGTCAAGGTCACTGAAAATCTTACAAAATTTTTCCATTGGCCTAAAACATATTTGGCATGCATTATGTATTTCCATCTCGATTTATTATCACAATAATGAATTTAATGGGTTTTCAGATACCTATGATGTTAGTTCCGAACAATACCACCAGTGACACCACCATGACTCCTCGTCATACTTTTGTTTGTACAGTGGTCCCTGTCTTGAGAGGCCACCCTGAGGGCGGGCCCAAAAGTGGCCTGTGAAGACAGGTGGCCTTTCATTAGAATACAATAACATGGAAAAGATAGCACCAGGGACCTACCAAAAGTGGTCCTTCAAGCCAGGTGACCTCCCATTGGAGTGGCCTCTCAAGACAGGCACCACTGCATGTTTTAGTCATGTAACATGGATATACATGTATGTGCGCATGTTCAGATATAAAGATCATCACCGAAAATAAATTATTTCTTGAGATGCTTACCATTCATGACCTTGAGAAAGTAGGTCAAAGTCATCCATATTATGCACTATTAAACCTACACATATATGATGTATACATGTTTGTGGTACATTTGCCTTCTTCTTTCTCGACATATGTAATTTTTTCAATGCATTTTGATCCATAATTTCCATAACACTGTTGGCAGCACCACCAAATCTCAGCACATTTTCATCTTTTGTGCGATCTGCCAAGTTTTGTATTGATTCACAGAAAACTGTTTGGAAAAAAAGGCATTATCAACATTTTCACATTTTTGTCCCAATATTAATACAATAAAACCTGCTGTATGTGGTCATCCCTTCTGCCGTGAAAAAGTGACCACATACAGCAGGTGACCTATCACTGCAGGTAAATTTACAAAGAAACTGACTCTATCAGAGCAATGTGACCATAAAAAGTAGTGCGGCTGCTCACAGCAGTGGTTGCATACAGCAGGTACCACTGTATGTAGTACTGTATGTGGTACCACTATATTGAACTCGACCTAGAATTTCATAGCTTTTTATAAGTCCTGCAAGTTAGGTGGACTTAAGTTGAAAACTTGGGACTGTATGGCATTCACAAAAAAAGTTTACAGACCAACACATTTTGTATGCATTTTCATCTCACTGGTAGGGGCATTCCATGATAACAGTTTGTCATGGACGGGACATTTTGGAAAGTTTCAATCTCTGTAATTTTTTTAATTTTTGTTGAATTTACTAATTGTCTGTATATGTACAACAAATAAAGTATTGTGAACATATTCACACAAGTTTGAAAATTTTTCTATGCTAATTACTGATTTTTTAGGATAAAAACTGTGCGTCACCGACAGGACAAGCAACGGACATAACTTTTAGGACCTGTCACATATGTTGAAATCTCTGTGAAGTTTGTGGGTATTTTAGATAAACCGTCATCTCAGATGGTGGAAAATATTGTTTTTAAATAATATATACCATTGATAAGTCCAATTATTAAAAAGAACTTTTTTACTAATAAGAGTTTGCTGTCACGGACAGGACACACCTGTGTGTCGCGGATGGGACAGTTTTGTCCACTTGCATAATCTGATACATACAGGCCTAAAATGCCATGCTGAATAGCTAATATACCACAGAACAGAAGGTTTTTTTATACTTAAATTAGTATATAATCTAAATTTTATTGCAATTATGATACAGGAGTACCTCCTTTGAAGACCACCTCCTGTGAGAGACCACGTCTTTTGAAGACTACTTATTGAAGACAATTGATTATATTATGTCTATATCAAATATGCCTGCACTGTTAAACCCACCTGCAGTCTTAAGTGATAGGTATCTCTGTATATGAACCTATTATTTCAGATGAAAAAACAATGTAAGGCTGAATTTAACTTTTATTGATGTTAACAGATAAGTATCTTATATTTGGCAAAGAGATAGTACTGCAGCTACAATCCACAATTGACAGGTTAGTTTATGTCCACTCACATTTCAAAAAAAAGTCTATTTGTGCTGTTGGCATGTGTAAATTAAATTGGCAGAATATTAAAAAGGAAAAGAACAAATTTACTGTCCAGAAGTCATTTCATAAATTTCACAATCGACAGATAATATATTTCATTCACAAGTGTGTCTTTATATCACAGCTAAATGTACAAAATCCTCTCTGGTCCATTTTTTTTTCCTTTATGTTAGTTACACTTTCAGTTATTTGATTACTGTCTATCCCTGCTTTGTCCTCATTCATGGGGAACATGAATTTCTTCCAGTCATTACCACACCTCCATAAGAAACTCACTTCCATTTCTTTCCCTTCATTTTTTTAACATTTCACCAAAACGATCTGAGTGGACTTGCTTGTTGCATACTTCACAATCACCAGGTCACCATTCTTTGTGATTGATTGATGTACTTTCACTCATAGGATTTAAAGCAGTTTAGCATGGGTGGACAGTAAGTTGTGAAAGTATTGTTGTGGACTCAGCAGTAATAAGTACCCAGACAAACAGACCAGGGCAATCAAATTATAAATAAAGGATACAGACATTTGTCACCATTGTCTCTTGATTGTTTTTGTTAACTAAAAGGATTAGTTGGGTCTGCAGATTCATACAACCATAACTTTTTTTTTTTAAATCTCCTTGAAAAAATAATCAAACTTGACTTTTTTCCTCTGGTATTTGTAATGCAAGACAATACATGTGATATTTTGTTTAATTTTGTCTGGTCCATGACAAATACGTCTTGTTGATTGCAAGGTATGATTTTTGTATGTGCCACAAATTTCTATTTTAGCAAACCATGATATTAAACACAAAGAGAAACAACCTGAATGGTTTTCCTACTCTAAATGGTACATATATCCTGATATTTTTGTGCAATAGTATCATATATATGGGACATTACGGGTAATTATAGATATCAATGAATGTATCAATAATTCACCACTATATATAAAATTTGAGTGTGTGAGAGACAAACTGATTAGGTGAGACTAATTTTACAATAAATAAGGGAAATATGTACAAAAAATGGGTAATATTAACCTGTTATTAGTCTAGGGAACTATGCGTGGGTACTCTGTCACAGGTATGTCCCATCAGTGACAAAAATGTCCTGTCCGTGAAAAATTACGATTTTAACATTTTGATATTAACAAGGTTCCAGTCTTAATGTTTGTTACTTTGAAAAGCCTTTATAATGAATACAGAGAATATAAAATAACTTTTTATTCCTACCAGTATTAATTGTAAATTATGAAACTTTTAAATGTCATTTGACACAGACGGGACATTATGGAGAATAGACAGGCTGTATATCAATAATTATCAATAATTCATCAACCATCACATGGTGTATGATTGACAAACAAGGTTCCCATGTTACTTTGTCCCAAGGGATAAAAGTCACACATCATATAGATATATTGAAAAACAAAATGTCCCATCCGTGACACAGAAATGCTAATTTGCATAAATATGGATTCATAAATTGAGCAAAGGGTGCTTTATATGAATAAAATTCAAAACAATCTGAATACTTTAAAATGTTTACTTTTCAGTGGCATTAAGCTTTTTTGTCCATGTGCAAATTTATTTTTTGGTATCTGTGTTCCTCTTATCATTTTGGTAGTTCTTTTTACAGAACAAGGAACAATCCTCACAGCAACCTGACAGACTGAAGGATGGAGGGATGGACATGATGGGTTGTGTAAGCTCTGCAACCTTAGGTCAGCAGAGCCAATAGGGGTTCACATTTCTTAAAGAGGTCCACCGCGAGTCAAGAAAGCCTGGCACATATATGCTGGGTATGACAACTTTGGTACAGTCTTCTCCCTATCGATGCATACCACAGATTACATCCTGAAGTCCCTGACAAAAAACTGACATCATCATTGAAAAGTCCTCAAAGAATTCCAAATGTCATAATTTGCATACAGTTAGTCTACTAAGAATGCAGAGCTGGGAAAAATTACCCAGACCAGGAAATTCTGCATGAAGACCTGCATTTTTCTTTGCCCTCTGTGACAATTAATTTTCACACATCCAGATAACTGACTAATTTCAAGCTGGTTTTTTTTTTTTTTTTTTTTTTAATTTCAAGCTGTTGCCTCAACTGTTTGGAACTCTGACTTTCTGAACTTTCAACACTACATTTCATATATTTCATGCGTAAATTTTTTCAAAATCCAAATTATATTCACACTCTTCATTAAAAAAATTTTCATCCGCACTCTGTTGTAACATCTTTGGAACAAGAGGGGATTTTTTTGGCAGTAGCTCCAGTTGCCACAAGGGTACAGTTGCAGCAGGACCTGCCTGCTCAGCATTGGAAAAGCCACTGAACAAGGCCTCGTTTACCAGAGACCTGTATGGATCAAGTTGTCACTTAATCAAGCCTGCGTGTTAGCCCACTCTGTGCATTTGGTGTGGACTCCTTAACAAACAATTGTGTTGTCACAAACTGCCACAACTTGTAGACCTGCTTCACAATGGCTTTGAGCCATGGACACAGCAAATAGTGTTTGCCTTGCCAAGCTGCAACACACCATGTTCCAAACACACCAACCTGGCCTGTGATTAAGGCTTTCCCATCATGATTACATCATCATGCTTGTACGGGAGAATGACAGCTTGTTGTACGATGTCCACATATTGACATTCTGGATGAAGGTTTACATGTAATGTGCTCATACAGGTCAAACACATTGGCTGCCATATCAATACACTCAATATTACTGAGGTCTGTTAAGCAGAAAAAGGGGACAACTAAACCTTCATTGAGCTATGATTTGTTAAGTGAACTGAAACTCTTTCGAAGATTACATACTAAACCTTTCAGGTTATAAGCTTCGAAAGGCAAACACGCTTCCAAAATTGACAAAATATCTGTCAGATACAATTTTCTTTTGCAAGAAGTGTTTCTATTCTTTGGGCCGAGGATAGGAGACACAGAAATTCTGTCTGCATTCCGTGACTTAACCCCTCGGCCCCTTTGACAGAAAACTTCGTTTAGAACTCAGTGAACAGCTTTGCTTGCACTGTGCAGAGCCTTCCAGGGAAGGCAATTGCCCTGAGGCAAGTTATCTTGAGTGTCATATCTACAATTCTCATTCAAACTGTTTTTTATTACTGTTGAAATTAGTCAAAAGCATTAAAACAGAGACATTTGACCACCAGCCGCTTTTGACCAGGGGAAGGAGTTACGGTGACTTTGTGTCATCCCATCTGAACATCCATGAGGCCCACTGCACACAGAAGAATTAACACTGGCTCAACTTAAAGCATGCTCTGCCTGTCTTAAGGATATCAACTGTTGTATGTAAATATGCTGGCGGCAGGACAGGTGTTTGGAAATGCTACTTAAACTGTTCCCCTGCTTGTTTCCAAGTGTTTCCTATTGTGTACATCACTTGGTAAAAATAGTCATGTGGCTGTTCACTGCAAAATGAATTTGACAGGTCTACATCTGGGGTCAGATATGAACACCAGCCTCTCTACTTTACTTTGCTATTCCAACCATCTCTGACACACAATGGCTATCACCAAATGAAAAGTATGAAATAAAATGTGTTCCATTCCATCAATTTTGGCTTGTTATTGTCAAAGGAACATACACCATTGAACAAACAGCCCTTTCATAGATCAGGCATCAGCATGGGTGTCAGAACATATATGTGAACTGAACATGCTATACAACCATAATAAATATGACTACTATACCGCCAATAAAGACTATGTTTAAATCATTGATCACCAGCGAATAAAATGAATTGTAGCCCTCCTGAAGCACATCCAGCCTGAAAATAAGGGCAGTCTGTTTGATTATGCCAAACCACAGGTTTTGTATGGGCCTGGCTGTCCAGGTTGTCTCATTAGGTGCCTTACAGCAGAACAGGCGAGTGGAGACCCTGCAGGTCATGTCACCCCCAACTTGTAACGCATGTCTGATTTTGAAAAAAAAAGCCCTATCTGTGGAAAAAAGACCCCCTATAGAAAATTTCATCAAAAAATCCAGTGAGGGAATACAATGAGTGATCCTGATGGCGTTGACAGCCTAACTAGGTGGAGGTTCAGGTGTGAGATGGCCTTGCACATGAAGTGGGTTACAGTTTATGTTCCAGCAGTGGCAAGATTGCTGCCTGGACATTTTAAAAGTGACATGCATGGGGCTATGCAGAACCCTGTATTCCTTCTATTTCTTATTTATTTTGTCATTATAGGTGCCTCTAGGTATAAATTCAGAGAGCTTCTGTGCTTGGCACCTATTTTACAACCTAACAGCGTGGCGAGAAATGTCTTCATAAAACATGATAAACAGTCCCACTTGGTTCAAAGACACATATATCCTTCAAAGTGACATAGATGTAAAACGAATAGAAAATTGTACTCTGATATACAATTTTCCAGAATTTTTTACAAACACACCCTCCAGGGATGAGTCATTGATGACATAAACATAAGATGCATCAGTTCCATTGCACACAAATCTATCAAAAATAGTTTTAAAATGCCGAACAAAGGCCAACAGCATAAGGTCCTAGTGTCTGGTCACATGCAAACATACAAATGCTCTCCACATTTTAAGGGCAATGAAAAACCCAACAAGACCAGGTAAAATCTAATCTATACTTTTGCATGTCTGCCACTGTCCCATGCTGACTGCAGCAATTGTTCATGATATATAATTGTTTCTGCACAACAATTGTCATTGATTTTTATTTATCCAAAGCTTAACCGAATACACTGACAGCACCTTCAAAATCAATACACTGCAAGTGGAATATTTTATGGCATCTTACCAGATCCACCATTTACAGGGGAATTAATTAAAGCTAACCAATGTGAATGAAGCCAAGCTCTCTACTGCTACAGTGTAAACACTGCAAATATGGCATGCTTGCACTGATTTCATGCAAGATTGGGCCAAGGAGTCTCACAATTGCTTTTTTGCACAAGGGATTTCAAAATTCAATCGCAATTTTGATCAGTTTGTCGATTTTATGTAATGCAGAACTGCTCTATGGGACTTGATGCTGCATGAGCTGCCCATATTTCATGACATTGTGCATATCTGTGCAGCTGTTTGAGTACCCGAATAAATTCTTTTTCCTGGAACCCTAATGCTGCTTTGCAGATTTGTTTGTACATCAAACATCAAAATGAAAGACTTTGGATATGAAAATTTACCCACCCCATAAAACGACATTTTGAAGCTTTTCTGAACCTATGCCAGGGAGTGTTATTACTGCATGCCATTACAAATGATGTAACGAGGTATTATATACCCTAGGTCGTATCCGATCTGTTACCAATGAACTGCTAGCACACTACACACACGCCACTAGATACAGGTCCGCTGTACCAACTTACAAGTACTGCTCTTTCTAATTTGAAGCTGTAGCCTCTTGAGTCAATCATCTATATGGCCTCTGCACGAGTCTTATGCTACTGTACAATGCCCATCTTTGTCAAAATTTATATATCCAAGTGTCCTAGCATTTGTACGCTGTTTCTTGTGTTTGTAAACTGGGCCGACTTTCATGAGGACGCACAGGCAGTATGGGGCTATTAATCATATCAAACTATATCGCAAACTTCTGTGACCGCCTATGACAAGATCTAAGGTATGGGATGATGAAAAGCAAGAGTACCTGTTCACACGTGTTGCGGCAACCGGCTGGGCTATTCACGACATTGCAACAACCAGGCGCTGAAACAAAACGAGGATGCAAGGTCATGCCAGGGGCAACTTACAGCATATTCTTATTGTATGGGGCTTTTGAAGAAAGTGAAATTGTTGGCTCAAGTTTGCCATAGAGCTAGTCTGAATTAAACTACAACTTATTACACGATTGCAGTTTGCAGGGGTTGTCAAAACTTAAGTGGCCAAATTTTCAAAATCTCCCAACAAAATTGGTGCAAGATTGCGACGAAAACTTGCATTTTGTGAGACTGCATGTTCATTCACAGTTTATTGAACTTGTATTTAAACTGGACATGTACCACAGCAGGTTAATCGAGCTACCATTTGAGGTCATGTCATGTGGATTACATACACAATACACAAAATATCCCGAACATTTGCTCTACCAAGTTTTGTAAACACAGGCACTGCCGCCATTTCTTGCACACATAACAAGCAGCAAATGGCGATCACGCGATTGGGCCACAAACCTTAAGAATATCAGCGTGAAAATAAGGTCACTTACCTTGACTGTGGATCACAGACACCAGAGATACTAGCAGAACTGTCAAAACATTCATACTGCAGCAATTTCCTTCTGTATCTCCGATAAAGTCATGTTGCATCGACACGCTCTTCCCAGCGTGTTCCCCTCGCACGTTGTGTACGCAAACTGAATGCGGGACGACCCACAATGGACCAGACCCGTCTGTTCGCTTATACCCGTAGAATAATTATTGCCGTGTCAACTTTTCACTCACTAGCGCTCCAAGCAAAATACACAAAATTACCCCCAAAAGCAATTTTGGACTTGGACAGGGATGAAAATTCTTATTGTACAGTCCCACGAAGCGTGGTACGAGCGGTGACCGAGATTCAACGGTGACTTCAAATGACAGAAAACTTTGTACTCAGCTGACAAGTTTTACAGCTGGTATGAATACATGCACCCCGTGTGTGTATGTGCGGTGGTGAGAGTAATTATTTGAATAAGAAATGTGCAATTATCCTAATAGGTCTTCGACCAATAGAAAAGCGTTTGATGTGATTTGTAATTGTGATTGGCTGATAATTGAGTACATTATGGTGCTTTCTGTAATGGAGTAATGGACTTAATCAGCGAACACAATCGAAGTATTCTTGGCTCGCCGTCCTGTGCCAAAAGTTTTTCACGTATTGAACCATTGGCATTATTAAGTCTTACTGCTACTGTACTAGACATTATTGGTTGAAACCTCTCTGTACGTGGAAGTTCTTCCTTCCTATCAGTGCAAGCAAAAGATGTCTATCATGGGGTGAATGTATGGGAAACAGCTGTGAAACGTCATTTGGTGGCCCTGTCAGTGTTTGGTCCGGCCTTGTTCACATATATATACAAGTTGTCATAGCAACGATCCTGGGTATCTCTATCTCCCTGTCAAAAGTCCAATAGTGACACGGTAGGGGCAAGTTATGATCAGCGAATATCACAGGAAACGCCATAAGTGAGCTCTACGGGTTGCAACCTGCTACCACGAAACATTCACGGAGGCTGTTCATGGATGACAGAAAATCATTTAAGGCCACATGGTTCGGTTGTTTGCTGCAGAGGTTATCAGCGTGGTTTTGTTCTACTTTTGTTTTAAGGGTTGGCCTGCAGACGCCAAAGTCAGTTTTTGTGTGTTGCAAATGTTAACAAGTTCCTATCATTGAGCCTGAGCGTAACTTGCCTACTACAAGCCTACTCAGTACTGAGCCTGAACATTGTTTGAGACTAGGCTGCTCAAAAATAGGCCAAATCAGGTGCGTTTCACTTGCTGAGCAAACGTTTGGCGCGCGTGCAAAGGAAAGCACAAGACGGTTCGACACGTAACTTTGACTAGACCATCAATAGGGCATTTGAAAACGGCGCTTTGCCAAAGCACGTCATAATGTACATGTTTTAATGGGTTTTAACATTTTCTCCGGTAGCGAACTTTGTGAAAACATGTTTCGCTCACTCACATATAGGGCCTACATGTATAAGGTAATAACGGTAAAATTGGCTCGCCTTTTGTCTAAACACATTGAATGTCGGTAATCTTAAAAACAATATTTTAGCTTAAGTCTGTGTTCCTACCATGTCTCTTTATTTTAGTCGGTGCACTTAACTGCCTTGTTTGGATGAAATGAAGTGCGAAAACTTGGATGCAGTAGACTATGGTCTATAAATTATGTTGCTGGCACCTCAGCACAGTAAGCGGGAGCCTTGAGACAGCCGCACACTTTGGCGTAGTGTCGCGTTTTGGAGAGCGGTTATAAGCGTCCTTTTTTCCCCGCATGAAAACGCATCGTCAAAACGCGTCCAAATGCTTATTAGTCAATCCTGGGGCATTACATACACATTACCACCATAACAAAGGGCATAAATGGCTAGGTTTTGGGCTGCAAATGACATTTGTTCCCATTTTCGGGCCCGCAAATGGCATGAAGCGACGGGCACCGGTTTATTTTAACCTAATAACCAACTATTGGCTTTGAAAATACTACAAATGAATAATGATAGTAATATAATGTTCCCTTAATCGAAATTGAAATTCATTCATTCATTCATTCATTCATTCATTCATTCATTCATGCGGATTGACAAAAATCTTTGAGCATGCTCTTGACGTTTAGGCCTACGTGCGGATTTTAGAAAACGCACAAAAGCGCACACCTGAAACGCATAAAAACGCGTAATTAGAAAGTCCAACAACGCCTGAAATCGCTGATGAAAGTGTGTAAACGCATGAAACCGAATGCAACGTGTGTAACCGCACCAACTCGATCCATGTTTACTTTTCCCGCCAAAAAAGAAACGCATCAAAAAACGCATGAAACGCCACACAAGACCACACCAGACCGCAACACCCAAAGAAACGCGCAATTTTCCAAAAATGCATGCCAAAGCACTTCGAAACCCGATATTACGCCAAAGCGTGCGGCAAGCTTCACGTATTTGACGCAATCACTCCTACCACGATCATTGCTGGTGCGCTTTAAAAAGAAAGAAAAATGCGGCCTTCAAATGAAACTTGCCGATAAATGACACTGTTTGCCTCAAATGTAGTCCAAGTAAAATATTTGATGCTTAAGTACGCAGACTGAAGAACAAACATAAATGTACGTATATTTGATTCAATGATGAGAAAAAGGTTACAAAAACCATTCAATTCTGGTGGTGCTTTCCTTTTCCTGCTTACATGGCAGTCACGCAGGCCCTATATGCGTGCAACTTTGGGAGCCACACCTGTTACAAAGCACTTTTGCTCAACATTTTACATGTAGGCCAACAAAAATTAAACTAAACCGTGCATTTGGTTTTTTAAAAAATCCTGAACACTTCTGGCGCTAACTTTTTTTTTCCATTTGCATGTTACCCCAACTTTTACTTCGGCCCACGGTCACGTACGTTATACAACCTTCAAATTTCTTCGTTATTGGTTGTTTTCTAAGAACAAAGAATGCTGAACATTGACTAGATTACGGTTGTATGCCTAGGTTGTAATTTAGGCGGTTTTATCTGTTTCCTCCGACATGCTTAATCAACTTGTAAATTTATGGCTATTTGAGACAGAAAAAAGTGCAGAGATGTTGGTAGCGACAGGTCTGCAAAGTGGTAAATATAGGTGCAAAAGTCCGTGCCCGGAAACTATATCGTTTAATTTGATTATAACCATCCGCAACGATTCACGCATGTTTTGTTTTCGAAGGGGAGGGGAGGGAGCGTTGTTTTGAGTGTGTGTCTGTGTGTTTGGGGGGGATTGTACATATTATGTTATTGAAAAAAAAGGCCTATTAAACACACAGACAGAGTGTGATTTTTTCTTTTTTAAGAAACGGGTCATAAATTTTTTAGAAAAAAAAAACAACAACAACAAGAACAACAACCCTAGTATGGCCCACTCAAACTGTTGGAACATTCCTTTGCATTCGGTCTGGTCTTAATACTGTTCTTGGTTCTTGCACCCATGTCACATCGAGGCCCCTATACATGTGACCACTTGCACAGGGTTGGTGTGGTGTCCACAAGTTGGAGTTGAACAATTGGGGAACAGGGAATTCTCTCTAATATTATGAACACTTTTTGTAGTTCGGTATATATCTGTTGCCTTTAAAATTAATTAACGTACATTGACACAACTGAAAAGTAATCAAATAAATTGAACAGCAAAGCTCAGTGAATCATGGGCAGCTACAGTAGTATTTTGATAGGCCCACCCGCCCCTCCTCTTCCCCAAACTTACACTGGCTTTGTGGCGTGACAAAAACAAAAACAAAACAAAAACAAAACAAAAAATCCTTGCGAAATCTTGTGAACCTCCGCATCTGAACAAACCACGGAGCAACGAAATGTAGTTGCAGCTTGAATAAAATCAATAGGTAAAACAAGATGCCAGCGCGAGACTTTGAATATTTCATGAAGGTCACTTGTTCTGACCGGCACTGGTGCCATCAGAGGGAATGTCCATAGTAAGCCTCAATCTTTAGGTGATGCAAGGTACATGTATATGTCCTTTTGTCCTCCACATGATCCTGAAGAACCTGGGATTGCAAGCTTTCTACCTTCGAACAAGAAATCATCGATGTTGGTTCCCAAACTCTGTACTTTTTTAGGTTCAAGATACACACATCCCACCATCAATCAACAACTTTCCTTGGCCCACGCTGGGATACAGCACACAACGCAAGGGGAATTGGCCCTTTCTCCTGAGGGTTAACATTGTAATTGCTACTTTTCTGCTCAAAGCGGTCGTGCTGCAGAATGTTCGCCGTGTTTGTATCAGGAGCCACAGATGTGAACACACCAGAATGGTATGGCACTGTAGTCAGCGGCTTTCTCCATTGCCCTGTTGGGAGCTAAGTGCACCCAGTGTAATTATAAGGAAAGCTGTTAGCTCACAATACCACCATAATCAGAGTTAAGGCAGACACTTCCGTTCTGTTTTTCGCTATAGTCCTGAATTTATAAAGTGATGTGAGGTATTGGTTTAAACATATTTCATTTCAAAAAATACCAATACCTCACATATTAATATGATAACATATTTTATTGAACAATTATTGGATCACATTTGAATGTGCATTTGTAAACTTCAAAGAAGCGCCAACTGTGATTCTTAAAACATTCCTTGGTATCTGGTCCAAAGTGCAACTCTCGTGAGATACTAGCTGCATATCTTTCTGACATTAGAGTTCATTTATCTAATAAACACAACTGCACTTTAAGACTACCTGCAATATGCGACCATATTTGCAGAGAATAGGGTCGGTGTTAAATAACAAACACTGCTGTAACTAGTAGTGAGCATGGGCAAAAAATAAATAAATAAATAAATAAAAATTTTTAAAAACCTGGGACCGGTTGGGTGTTCCAAAGTAAAGAATTCCATTGTGCAGAGTGCGTGTGTTAAGGCGACATCTCACTCTCGCACATTTTCTGTGAACGGAATTCCATCGTGATTTCCAACACTGTTATCAGGAGTCTATAGAAGGCAACATTGCGTGGGATAAACACAAGGCAACTATCGCTGAGCAAAGGCAAAAATAGCCAAACAGCAAAATACATCTGTCCATGTCTTTCCCAGCCGTCTGTCCCCACTTTTCAAAATGTTCCTAAATGCCCAGCTCTTATCTTTCTGATCCAAGAAATATTCTCTCACGCATGCTAACATAAGAAGGTTAAAACAAGTAGTGTGTAGGCTAACTCCATGTGCACGTACTTAATGCGGATGGGATCAAATATATGTACATGTACATGTATCAACCAATTTTAGTACATATGTCATATTGAATCTGAATACATTTATAAACAGAATCCAACAATACGAAATACCGAGTGATAAATTCAACAATATATGAAAACACGAACATATCTATTGAAAAGACAAGCCTACGTGACCACCAATTACTATTACTCAAGTTCATATTGGATAATTCACTGTTGTACTCTTTTGCAATGTGGATGCAACCATTTAAGATCATTGAAAATTCACGTATAGCAATCACATTGATCTTAAGGTCTAACGTCATGTATCGAATGACTTTGATGACGTTTATATACATACTGTATTCATTCCAATTGTAGTACACGCCCTGATAGAAGCACACCGTACTTTTTAATCTTAATTAAAAATTGAGTATTTTTCGACATTTAAAAAAATAACTGCTTCTGATGAAAGAAGAGGGTTCATTGTTGTTACTTTATGCTATATGGATTCTACAATAAGTGTACATGTAATTGCTTGTGGTATTGTAAATTAAGATATATCATTATCACAAAACTCCCCGAAAACCATGTCTGGTCCAGGAAATCTTTGCATTAGCACAGCGTGCTACTACTGGAATCAATACGGTATAATATATAATAGGCCTATATAAATACATACACACACATACATATTATATTATATATATATATATATATATATATATATATATATATATATATATATACATATATATATATATACATATATATATATATATATATATATATATATATATATATATATATATATATATATATATATATATATGTATATATATTTTTATATCGTCCCACTTCAGTAAAAATGGCCTGGGTCATTTTTGACAGTTTTGAGAAAACCACAAGAAACTATCCCGTTTCCATGTTATTAACCAACAGTTTCCGGTTTTATCACGAAATGACGTGCTTTAGTATGTTTCTCATAGCCAATAACAGTTTTGTTATACTGCGCCTAATGTAGCCATAAAAAATATATTTTGGTCAAAATTTGGTTGACTTCGGCCAAAATATTAAATTAAATATCACATAGGCGTGACATAGGCCAAAATGAATTGACTCAGGCCAACGTTCTTATTGATCAGTATTTAACTATAGCTATACCTTTTGTACTCATTTCCAACATGTCATCACATACACCGCTTTACGATCTTTCATATAATTGCTTCCTATGAAATAAATGAATGGTCAGTTTTTCTGAGAGATTAAACAAATGTGTTACGTGACTTAGGCCAATTTTTAAATTTTTAAATGACTTATGATATTTTGCATTCAACGTTTGGTCCCTTAAACGGTTAATTGTTGCAGATTTTAAGATGGAACGCTGTAAATATGAAGAAGAAGGGTCTTCCTTATCATTTGGTATGTGTAACTCAAAAGTGCACAATTTTGACTTAGCTCATTTTTGCTTTAGTGGGACGATATATTGATATTTTGGGAAAACAAAAAGTAAAGTTGTTGCTCTCAACACAAAGCAGTATGTTTTTTGCAATGAATCTTTATCCAATATTATGTTCTTTAGTGTATCATTATTTTTATTGTAAATTTATAATGCACGGGTACCACGTTAATGGCAATATCACATATTCCATATCAATTGCAGACGGATTGTTGATATAAACACACTCCTATTTCCTATTAAAATTACCTATAGTATCAGACTTTTCGCTTTTATTTTCCACGGAAGTTTGTTTTCTTTCGTATAGTTATGATACTTTGAGGCGCTTGACAAAGTGCATGCGAACTGCCATTTGCTTCCAGTTCGAATATACTGGCGCTTTTCCCCCCATAGTTTGGGAGCCTATTTGTTTGGAATTAAATGACACATTATGCATACAACACATTATAAATTAGTGTTTCAAATCGCGCTGTGAAAGTATTTATTCTGCTTTATTCGATTACAGTAGATATTTTATGTGATTATCACATTGTACGTGACGAAAAACGATTACGACCATGTCTGTTTTGTGTTTTTCGTGTTGATAGTTACTTAAAATATGAATCAAAATCTAATTTCTCACTGGAAAAACACTGAATTTAGCCCTGAAATGTTAATTCCTGTCATTTTGCAGGTGCTGAATTACGTGTTTTCGTGGTTTTGACACGTTATAAGGTAGTCATGACTGTCTGCTCCAGCAGGAATGTGACATATCTGTTATTAGTCCAGTTAAATGCCAGATTCTGACATATTTGACTTCAACACAAATGATTTTTGGTGTTTTTTTTCTTTTTGATAAAAAAAAAAATCTTTGGAAAAGCCTTAAGCTGCAAGACTGATTTATATTACAGCCTTTCTTCTTTTACCGGCCTCCGCGTCTACCGATCAAAAATGTAAACGTGACCCTGCTTGTAATTGAAAATAATCGATCGGAAACTTAATCTAACCCTAAGCAGGTATAGATGTAAAGGGTGCATCAAGGCAATCGATGAATTGCCCGCGATCGCAACCCTTCAGCACCGTTAAAATAATGTTAAAACTGTAGGGTGTTGTCACTGCGTGCAGACAGCAGGCTACTCTTAGTTTCTTATATATTCCATATGGCAGAGGTCACTTGCATGTCACTTTTTGCTCTCGACTCGGGGGTTATTATCCGTCCAAGTTCGTTTGTTGAATCCTATTAAGGTGCAAGTTCGCTATGAACAGAGTAAACTCCTTTCTGAAACCCGGCATTCCATTTCAGATTTTAATAATCTCAATCTTACGAGAAAAAAAATCGTTTACACTTCTTTGTTTTAAATAGTTTCAGATTATCTGAACCCATCCCCCATATATGTCTGGTCAACTTGACAATAACAGCTCCCATCCTTGTCAGACTTGTCTCTGTTCAGGTTTCATAATGACCGCTGATTGCGCCCTCTGCCATTATTGGCCATGAGCAATTTAATGTCGTTTTTGCATGACATGGGAAACATTTTTTGGGGTGACACGCATGGGCATATTTTAGCGAGGCAAATGAACAATGTTCACCTACAAGCCTTTTCATAAACATGGTCATGTTTGGAAGTAATTTAAATTTAATGATCTCCTGACCTCTGTGCCCTCATAGTTATAAAAATTACCGACATCATGCAAATTGCCGATGTGGCGTATCCACAGCAACATAAAAAGTCTTGTCTGGGGCCCATCATTGAATCTGAAAAGCACACATAGATGATTCGGGGCCTATCCAAGGGACTGTGCTTCGCACTCCTGGGGGGGGGGGGGGGGCAATTATTGCTGAAGACAGAATTAGACAGGAGTATCGTCACGTCTGGGTTACAATATTTCTCTTTAACATTATGGCAGCCCAGTGCAATTTTCTCCATGAGTTCAATTTTGTGAAACTTTATCTATATTCTCAAAGCTGCGGAAACTGGCCTGTCATCATGGCCCGGGAACATGTAATTATCTTTGCTATTGTCCGCTTGCATGTTCACCTGTACCTCACATATCTTGTCAAGTACATTTGTAATTGTATGATTGACCCTGAGTGGACCATATCTGCGGTTTTCTGTCACATGCGACAAAAGTCATACGAATAGGGAATAGGCCATATTCACACAAAAATGATAATAAAATTGAATTTAAAAAAAGCTAGATCGAAATGTGATCTTACTGTCCCATATGGATGTGACGATGTCAATATTGAACCTTTACTCCAATTGGATATAGGATTGAGGTCATTCGATACTATCTATTGACATGGGCATTATTCAGTAGAATGTCCTTATCCCATCACCTTTCATAAAATCGTTAACATGAGATTGTAACTGTACAAGCTTCAAAACATGTGCTACCGACCCCCAAAATGCAACCAACCCCACCCGAATTGTGCTTAATTCACAAAATTGTTACCTGGTGTTTTACTGGACATTTTTGATGAATCTTTATATTGTTATATTAAATGTTCATATGTATGCCGTATCGGATAATTTAATTTGAATTGCTGTAAGCTTATACATTTATTTCCTGTTCCTATGTTAATTTTTACTTCATACAGTCTGTGGGATGTGTACGAAATTTACATTTGTTATCAGTGTGTGTTGAACATAGATCTTTATTCATCAAATTGTCACACACACATTTTTGCATGTACATGTACGTGTATCTTTACAGTATGGGTTCCAGAGATAACGGTTTACAACCAGACATTTTACTTAAATATTATCTTCTCTGGACAATTTATTCACGACAGGGTATCATGCAGATTTCATATAAGGAGGATCACCAAAACTCAAAATCAACCCATCATTGCACCTCGCTGCGGAGAAATACAGAGACATTCTCTTACAGCGAAAAGGATGTGGATGGCTATAAACTTTACGCTGGAAATTGGAAAGAGCAAGTATTTCTACGGTATGTAGGTCTGCAGAATGCGTGGGAAAACTGTAAATTGCCAAGGTCACATCAAATATCAAATATAATGACAACTGCGGTAAATCCAAACCACTCTCCCATGTTGAATAGCATGTTAGACATCTTAACCCGAGTCACCTGCAATTAATATCGTAATTTGGCGCATGGTGTGTATCCCGTACAGGTCAAACATTGAGGTGGATGGTGGACTTGACGGCGAAGTATTTGTAGTAATTGCAAGGTTTGAGCAAGATAGCTAAACTTCCTGATAGAAACAACGGCTCAAATACTTGCTCTTTACATATGTAGGTAAAGGATGCTGGAGTGTCATATTGCATTCACTTCGACGTAGAGGTCTGAGACTTTGCACTCAGGCATGCATTACATTTTTTTTTCTCGCAGTTTACACTCAGCAATGGAAATTTTGATGGGTGATTGGCCCAGGCTGCTTGCCGCAATACAACAATAATGTGATGAAGAGTTTTATTTGCACATGTATTCCGAACACAGGGAGGAAATCGGAGGAACCAAGAGAATTGTCACCCTCTTACGGGGCCTTGCTACTTGCCTGATGGATCACATTACTTACAATTGTTCACTTGGATCAATAGTGCTTACATGTACATATATGCAATGCTCCGGCCAGTCAGCTGCAGCAGCGCGACAACTGAGACATCACAATGCGAGACATGTGGACGTATGCATTCCCCATCTTGTTGCAACTTTAAAATGAAATGTTTGATTTGCATCCGTGAATGATAAATAGACATAGGCCTATAGTTTGACACACAATTTGACACGGCTCCCAAACATTTGCTACTTTCTTCAGCCTTGAAATTTTGTATGCTTTCTTCACACCAACAAAACTAATCGACACCAGCATGCAGACTGTTACTTCCAAAGAAATGCTGCTCTTGAAGATTCAACTGGCAATACCCTCGTGGGAAATAAACAACACAAAAAAATAATTTTTGAGTATTAACTATTAATAACTGATCTTACACTTGCACTATTATGTTCTATATAAAAAGTAAGCAGAAACAAACTTTTGAAACAAAGAAAAAGTACATACCCTAAGGAGACTCTTTTGTATTACATAAACGCACATTTTATAAATAAATGTAGTTGCAATATTACATGTCAATTGTAAACTGTTATACAGTAGAATCTCCAACTAAGATCATCTCATAAAGACACCATTTCTACATTTAGACCAATTTACAGACCCGTTTTGTTCATCCTGAATCAAATTATATCCATTAAGACCACTCCCCTATTAAAAAGACCGCATTTTTTCATTCCCTTAGGTGGTCTTAAAAGGAAGATTCCACCATCTTTGTCAGTAACAAAATCATGCTCAGTGGATCAATTTTAACACATTGTCGCTTCCTGCTGATATATATATATATATATATATATATATATATATATATATATATATATATATATATATATATATATATATATATATATATATATATATATATATATATATTGCTTGTAAATCAAAAGCATGCAATTTTGTACTTGGGAAAACTGCATATAATGTGCCACTTTCAGCTAAGCTGACTTGCTAGTCAGACTGAGTTTTCAGGACTCTGTCATCCGTCCATTCACAACTCTCATTGTCGACTTCTCTGAAACCGTCCGTCAGATTCACTTCAAATTTAGTAGCAATGTACCTTGGGTGGCTTTCTACCAAGTTTGTTCAAACGGTCACGCTCAAGTGACTTTTCAATTTCTTGTGATTTTTTTTTCTTTTGCTTGGGGGGGGGGGGGCAAATCTTAAACAAGAGGACTGTGTGAACAGCCGATGCTCAGCTGACCTAGAGGTTCATCAAATTTGTGGCTTTGTGAACTTGGGTCACCCTTGTTCTGAGTAAGTATGACCATTATGGAAGAAAACTAACATGCGCAAGATCAAGGTCCCAGTTCAAGTAGCTCTCAAGTTACAGTGAAGAGTAGAATTCTTGGATGTTGCACTGTCATCTCAGAAATGAAGTCAAGGTCACTCAAGTACTGTCTAAACATGACCTTCATAGAGAAATATTAACATGTGCACATCAAGTTCCTGATTCAAAATGGATCTCAACTGATCAAGTAAACAGTAAATTTCATGTCAGTTGTCCTGTGACCTTGGGAATAAGGTCAAGGTCACTCATGTACTGTTTGAGTGTGGGTCTCAAAGAAAATCATAACCATGTAAAACATCAAAGTCCAGGATGAAATAGTTCTCAATTATCATCTGAAGAGTTAATACACCTAAGTGATCTTGTGACCTTTAGAATGAGGTCAAGGTCATCCATGTACAGTGTAACACCCGCTGTCATGCCCTCAAGTGTTCAAGTGGCCAAAAAATGAACAAAATATTCGTTAAAAAAATCCAAAACTCACTGGAGCGTGACTGTTTGAACAAGCGTAGTAGAGACCCACCCAAGGTAACTCTCCACCAAGTTTGAAGTGAATCTGGTTTGTGATTTTGGTGGAGACGTTGGAAACGTGAATTACCATTGCAATCCACATTCACTAACAGAGTAATCAATAGGACTATATGCATTAACCAATAAGTACCCGAATTGAAAAAAACTCATTAAAAATCAGGAGTTCAGGGGTTTATAGATCCGCAACCTTGTGAACAACTTTGTTTGGCTGACCTACAAGGAACATTTCCACCAAGTTTCAGCACAATCTGAGAGACCCGTTCTTGAGAAGTCGAAAATAGCGAAAACACACTTTTTTCCATAATTTTTTTTTGTGAAAAATCACAGCGCCAGCTGTTGAACAAAGTAAGGTCTTGAGGTCCGCAGAAGTCTCCTTAAGTAATTTTGAATCAATTGGCTAAGCACTTTCAGAGAAGCAGATTTTTTAAGATTTGGCAAAAAGAAAAGGAAAGAACAAAAACAAAAAACAAAAACAAAAAACAATAACAAAAAAAAAATTAAAAAAATTAAAAACAAAAAAACAAAATAACAAAACAAAAGATAATCCCCCAAATCACTGGAGAGTGACCGTTTGAATACACTTGGTAGACAACCACCCAAGGCATGTCCCCACCAAGGTTGAAGTGAATCTGATTAGTGGTTTTGGAGAAGAAGTCGTAAATGTGAATTACCATGGCAATCCCGATTCACTTTCATAGTGATCAATAGGACTATATGTATTAACTGATAAGTACCCGAATTGAAACATACATAAAAAATCAGGGGTTTAAAGCAACACCACCTTGTTAACAAATTTTGTTTCATCCTTCTACAAGGAACATTTCCACCACGTTTCAGCGTAATCTGAGAGACTGCTGTGGAGAAAAAGGCGAAAATAGCGAAAACACACTTTTTTTACATGAAAAATATTTGAAAATCATAGCGCCATTCATTAAAGTCTCAGGGTCCCAAGAAGTCTCCCTGAGCAATTTCAAAGCAATAAGCAAAGCAGTTTCGGAGAAGATTTTTTAAGAGATGGCAAAAAAAAAAAAAAAAAAAAAAAAAAAAAAAAGAATAAATCCAAAAATCACTGGACCGTGACAACATCAGCAAACTTGGTAGACACCCACCCAAGGTACGTTCCCACCAAGTTCGAGGTGAATCTGGCCTGTAGTTTTGGAGATGAGTCACAAATGTGAATTGTGGATGCATACACAGACGAACGATGGCCGGCAGACGGATGGAGGACAGATGCCTAGCCACCACATAAGCTCAGCAGACTGACTAGTCCGCTGAGCTAAAAAAAAAAATTTCTCCGAAACCGCTCACCCAATTGCTTTGATATAACACAGGAACAATTCTAGGGACTCTTACTTCTTAATTTATTCACCAGGTGGCGCTGCATTTTTTCCTTTTTTTTTTTTTTTTGTTTTGTTTTGTTTTTGTTTTTGTTTTTTTTTGTATCGTTTTGCGTGTCTTTACGCTATTTTCGAATTCTTCACCAGGACCGTCACTCAGATTAAGCAGAAACTTAGTGGATATGTTCCTTGTGAAAAGGTCAAAGTTGTGCACTAGTTGGCATTTCTGATTTTTAACGATATTTTTTTTTTTCAATTCGGGCACTTATCGGTAAATGCACTTTTCCTATTGATCACTATGCAAGTCAATGGGCATTCTAATCCTTATTTACATTTTTTACTTCTCTGAAGCCGTCAACCAAATTGACTTCAAACTTGGTGGTAATGTACCTTGAGTATGCCTCTACCAAGTTTGTTGAAATGGTCACGCTCCAGTTATTTTTGGAATATTTATGACTTTTTTTGGTGGTAAATCGTGAAAAATCTCTGAAACGGATCACCCGATTGCTTTGATATTAAACAGGAACACTCCTAGGGAATCCTAGTTTTTATTTGTTCATCAGGTGGCGCGGCAATTATATTTTTAAAAACATTTTATGTTTTTTGTTTGTTTTTGCTATTTTCGACTTGTGTTTCAGAATTGTCGCTCAAATTAAGCTGAAACTTGGTGGATATGTTCCTTGTGAAAGGGCCAAATAAAGTTGTTCACTAGGTGGCACTGCTGTGGACTTCTGATGTTTAACTTTTTGTTTGTTTGTTTGTTTTTTCAATTCGGTTCTTATCAGTAAATGCACCTTTCCTATTGATTACTATGTTAGTCAATGAGCATTCTAATGCTCAAAATCATGTATTTTCTACACCAAGTAGCAATGTTCTTTTTAAAGTTTTCTTTAAATATTCTTCAATTTTTTCATGCTCCAGTAAAATTTATATTTTTAATGAATTTTTCGCAGAAATACTTCCAAATGTCATGCACTCACCGAAAGCTCAGCAAAGGTTTATTCAGTTACAACTTTGATTTTGTGAACAAGCTTAGGTCAGCTGAGCCCTCCAGCTTATAGTTGATACACAGTTTTTGACACACAGCCCTACAGGTGGCTCCGATGCCAGCGGGTTTTTGCCTTTTACTGGAAATGTCCTTGATCCATTTTAATATGTTGCGACACTACAAGCACATCTGTTTCCTATTACATTTTTGTTATCTATTACAGCAACACTTTTGTGGATTGGTAATTTTGGATATTTGGTCAAAATGAAATGATCTAAGGCATGTTCTGCATGCCTTCGAATACAGAAAACTGGAAAAATCTGAAGCCATATTATAGGGTTTGGCACATGATTCGGAGGTAATGCCAGAACGTGTTTGCTCTCTTGAAAGATAAATAGGTGGGCACTGGTAAAATGTTCTATGAAAACTGCACTTTAGGCCAATAGATTGTGTAGAAGGTGGGGTTGTGTGTAGTTTAGTGCTTACAACTGCAACAATATACTGTTTTTAAACTGTCATGCCTGTTGCCAAAGACAATGGCCTGCGTATACATACTGAAGCACAAACGCTTGAATCTACGCAGCGTCTTTGGCTGATGGATTCTATGTGTGATTTTGTCAAATCATTCTTGCAGAAATTGCAACATTTACTGGCAACTCTTGCTTCCGTCTGCCTCCAAACAGATCAAGCTCCGTGTTGTCTCTATACCAACACAAAATTTGGTCTGTTTAGCAGGCAATGTGTCCTTGTATTTAGCGTCTTCCGGTTGAACTAATGTGTTCCTGTATAGGTTCAGTGAATCAGACTCCTCCTAGCAAATATTACCGTACTTAATACCCACTAACAACATGTCACTGATAAAATTTGTAAAAGTTAAATATGACCAGAATTGTTGTGGTAGAAGCAGTGAAGTTTAGATGATTTGCTTCAAAGCAAATCTGTCTCTATGCTTTCAAAAGTTGCAAATATTAAGTGCTACAACCTTTTTCCTTTGGTACTTCACATCCAATTAAGCTTATGGCTGGATAAAACTTTCAAAGTCTAAATGACCTTGATATTTGAACTTAGAGGTCACATGTAAATTACAAAAATGTAGTGTTACAATACCTACAGTTTAAGCGCAACCTGAACCAAATCAGATGAAAATTGACCAAGTTATGGCTGGACGCAGCTTTCAAAGGGCCAAAATGACCTAGAACTTTGACCTTTAGAGGTTACATGTTAATCACAAAAATGTGCAGTGTTCCAATACCTACAATTGGATTCAAACATGATCAAAATTGGATGAAAATTGACTACGTGATGGCCAGATGAAAATTCCGAAGGTCCAAATGATCTTGATCTTTGAACTTTAGAGGAGACATGTAAAATTCTATCCCAGTCACATGCGCGCGCAAGGTAAATTCGTCTTTTTTCCGGGCATAAATTTGTAACAAATCCCAGCAACCATGCCCTCTCGTGCATTGCTGACGTTGCTTGTTACGTTACAGCCAGCACATTGTGTTTCATTGATCTTGCTTTCATAAACAAAGCATAACGTGAAGTCTGCTGTTAGAACAGCACGCGACGCACGCACCGCGTGATAACCCAAGTTGCAAAGCTTATTTCCGTTAAAAAAAATAAAAGGGGGGATGGGTCTGTCAGTTGAGGCGTTTTTTTATATTTAAGCTGATCAGGTTTGCTTGTTTGTCTCTTGCAACATTACTATGTTGTCGGAAACTGGGATAGAATGGGGTTTAACTACTTCTGGGGAGGATTGGACGTTCAACTAAGCCCGCACCATGAAGGCTTAGTTGAACGTCCAATCCTACCCAGAAGTAGTTAAACCCCTACTTAAAAAGCATATACAAGGTTACAATAGCTACAATTTGAGCCCAACATGATCAAAATGGGATAAAAAATGACCAAATTATGGCTAAAGAAAATTTCAAATGGCAAAATGACATTGACCTTTGACCTTTAGCGGTCACATGTAAACTACAAAAATGTGCTGTGTTCCAATATTTACAATTGGAGTCCAACATGATCAAAAATGGTTGAAAATTGACCAAGTGATGGTAACATGAAAATTTCAAAGGTCCAGCTGACCTTGACCTTTGAACTTTAGAGGTTCCATGTAAATTACAAAAATATGCAGTGTTGCACTACCAACAATTTGGGTCCAACATGGTTTAAATTGGATGAAAATTGACAGAATTATGGCAAAAAAATCAAAGGTCCAAATGACCTTGACCTTTAGCCTTTAGAGGTCACATGTGACCAAAAAAATATGCAATGTTACAATAGCTACAATTTAAGTCCAACACGATCAAAATTGGATAAAAAATTGACCGAGTTATGGCTAGATGAAGATTTTAAATGGCAAAATGATATTGAACTTTGACATTCAGAGGTCACATGTAATTTGCAAAAATGTGCAGTATTACAAACATATTAATTGAAGTGGAATAGTTACCTGTACCTATACTAGTTTGGTAAATATTCAAGATATAAATACATTTAAAATTTTCTTCTAGCCATCACTTGATTAATTTTTATCCGATTTTGATCATGTTGGGCTCAAAATTGTAGGTATTGCAACACTGCACATTTTTGTAATTTACATGTGACCTCTAAATATCAAAGGTCAAGGTCATTTGGATTTTTAAATTATATTGCTATAAGCATATCCAATGAAGATTGAACAAAGTTGTACCATTCAATATTTACAACTTTTGAAGGCAAACCTACTGATTTGCTTTGAAGAAAATCTTCTTTTTTAGTTATCTTACTGTTAATCTCTGTGAGCTTTACGCTTAATCATGGAATCTAAACCGCTTTAGCATACAGAGGGAAAAAGTTGCTGTAGAATTTACAGGGTGTCACTTACATTTACAGTAAATGAATAGCAGTAAGTCCGTGGAATTCTGCCAGCACGCAAAATTGCTGTAATGTTCCAGGTGTTTATTTGGCTTTGTATGGCTGACTTTGATGAACCTACAAGACTACGTAGCGTGTTATTCACCGAAAATCAATGGCATCGGTGATCCAAGTCATTCTTTACAGGGTATGTTTACATAGTATTAAACATCATAGCATGTTAGCATCGACAATATATTTTTGAATACACAGAAAGTAAACTACAAGATAAAAAGAGTTGAACATTTTCTACAAAATGTGTAATCTCACATTATAGCATCCTCAAATGATACTAAAACAGTATGAAACTCAAGTCATTTTAACCTTATGAAAAAAGTAGCAATACAGTAACGTGGCTAGGTTGCAGGCGTTGGTCATTTTATTTTCCTTCAGGGACACACGTTCCTGTTTTGTTACGTTCTTTATTAATCAATCTTTATTTCCAGCAATTCATTTTGCTTTGTTGACATTCTGTTTCATTTCTTTTGCCCTGTCATGACCCGTCCACACTGACGCTATAAAGTTCCCTTCGTCTGACCATAGAGACATTCGTAATAGTTGTAATTAACTCTTACGCGTCGGTAATTATGCGAGCAGTGTGCGCTACGTGCCCATAGGCTGGACACTTACTCCCGGGAAATCATATCTACGTGTATGAAAAGGTTTATGCTTTTCAAATTAGGGTTTTGCAGTTTCAAAGCGGAAGCATACACTTTTTTTTTTTAGTTGCTACTTTCACGACAAAGGTGACATCAGATTCGTCATAAAATATTCATTCTCTGTGGCTCCGCACACAAATAGAATTGTGTATAGAATATTCTGTTTTATATGCTTAGTGCCAGTTACCATGGAAACAACGCAAGAAGTAAAGGTTCTATCGCATGCCGCGACAAAACACGTGCCTAATACTAAAGTATCCATCGGTATCGACACTGGAAATCCATTGCTAATTAAACAGTGAATTATGGGGTTGCAAACCAGCATGAACAGCTGAGCTCGATCCCAAAATTGTCCATTATTCTTCCCAGTCTGAAACGTACCAGACCTTGTATCACTGTCACACCGTCACGAAACCTATCAATCTGTGATGAGACTTCCAAGCTAATACTGAATTGCGCTTTGGCACTGAGAGTGTAGGTAAACCCGGCCAGGATCGTATTGACCGTGATCGATTGTGTTGTTGGTTGGTGATCATATCTTACCTTCAAGGCTCCCGGAGACACATGAAAGGCCATTGTGGTTACCCTGCACTACCGAAGACATGCAGAGAGCACGTACAGCCTGTGGTTATAATATGATTTTAACGCGACATATTCGTACAGAACATGACTTTTTAACCAGCTTTATTTAAAAGAGAAATTGATGAATCACAGTGGGGAAAAGGGAGAGGAACGAAGTCGCCACTTTTCTGACAGTTCTATTTCCCACTGAACGTGCTGTCAATGCAAGTTTTGGTCAGGATGGACAGTTTTTACTATTACTTGGATTATTCACGCGCGACGAGTAGGCTGTAGGACACACAAATTGGGTACGCCATTTGTCAGAGAACAAGAAGAAAAACGAGCAAGGACAATAAAGAAATTCCATATTTAATGTAGTCTTTGTATTATGAATGCATGTACAGCCAGCAGAGCGAGGTGGGACATTTGTAGTTGACAAAAAGAGAGCGCATCTCGCTGACTGGTGTTTCATAATTCTGTCCATGCAGCGGAGTGAATAGAGTGCGGAATTTCATGAAATTTATGAAGAAATACGGTTCACTTTGTAACACGATGGACGCATAGCTGGGAAAGAAAACTGCCGAGACACAAAAAGATAAACGACTCGTGTTTAATGCTATTCTCTCGAATTAAGAAAACTGAATAGTACCAACCCAAACTGGAACAACCTCTACCTAAAGCATGCATGACTGGTGCAAATACAGTCCAACGGACCGAGATGGGACATGGTTACCATGCAAGTACCTATCTTATGCCATTGTGTTCTACACATTCAAAGTAACTCCTTCTTAACCAGCTTCATTTCTCAGAGTTTTACTCTGAAAATCATAGTTTATAGATATAAAATGATAGGTAGTGTTCATGATATGGTCAAATAACCTAGAGAACCTTTTACATGTGTAATTTAAATCAACTTCTACATTTTTCTTAGCCAAGACACAGAGTGCCCCTGTCCCACAAAGTCACGTTTGCACTGCGGCCCGCTTCAGGTGACGCCTAGCGAAGGAGGCTGTACTAATATCTTACAGTGGTCCCCATAGACGTGGAATTACGAAATTTACCGCCACAGGGTCGGGCATAGGATACACCAAAAGCAATTTTGGGTAATGGTGCCTGACAAGGCTCACACATTGAAATGTACTAACGCACACATTTCAAAAATATTCAAAAGCGCTTTGTCCAGCAGTTAAACTTTGTGAGCCAACTTTTAAATGGACATAAAGATATGCGACAAGCGTGTGAATTGCCTGCGAAGCAGACCCAAGCTCCGTGTCATGTCTACTCAGCATAGAAGATAACACGGAACTTGGTTTGCTTTCGAGGCAAGCGTGTAACTGTGAATGGTCACGTGGCAAATGCGGGCACAATTCTTGACATCTTTCATCCAATTAAACCCTTTTTGGCACAAAAATATTAAAGGGATCCCAAAATGTGTACTTATCATTTTTGTTTTTAAAAAATCCAAAAGAGTTTAAAGAATCCAAAAGAAACATAGTTAAATGGCATCCCTGAGATTTCTATTTAGTCACATTATTGATTATATTGAAAAAATTTTTTATTAGATTTATCCTTTACAAAGTTGTGCCAACAAAAGTTCAGACATGTGACATTTCTCGTGTATGGCATAAATATATAATTAGCATTTTAGTCAGATTTTAAATATTTGTATTATACCGTTTGCAAGAATATGTATTCTTTCCATGTTTGTAATTAATGTTGTTCATATGTACAAAAAATATTTGTGTCATATTGTGTGTGAATCGCGGCACATTAATATACATGCGAACTGAGTGTTTTAATGCATTGCATGGTACCCAAGGAAACACCATGCTTGATTTCTAAAACTTTTGACTTAGAATTAACATTGTGATCGAACGAAGGATATGTCTTTACGGGCAAAATATGAAGACGCGTGTAAGTAAGTGTTTTTCGCTCCCGTTAGAGTCCGACCCTTTTTAAAATATTGTGGGCATTGTACCTTTGTGGATACCCACTATGTGTGCTCAGTGGATGTCATTGCGCTTGTCTTTGTGTTTTTACAGTCTGTTCGCACATTGTTTCTAATCTTTTAAAAAAAGTCATATTTTATGTCCCTTTGCCACCTAGAGACTTTTGTTCTGGCCCGTTTGTTGAGCACAGGTCGTTCTTGCAACGACCTTGTTGACCTATATTCTTACCTTTTGTCTAGACATATGATCACTTGTAGATATTTTACACATATGATTAAACAAAATAGCTGAAATACTAAAAAAAAAAAAAAACAAAAAAAAAAAAAACAAAAAAAAAAAAAAAAACAATAACAAAGAAAATAGAAAAGATGATTTGCTGCAAGGGAAATCACTGTGTGTGTCTTCAAAGCTTATTGGTGTGACAATGTACAAATTGGTATTTCAGTACTACAGTGTATGATCTGTAAATAATAGGTCTTTGTAACATTTTGTACAGGCATGTGTTGGATACACTTTTTACACATTTTATTATGTTTTGTATCAGCCCAGTAGGGAATAAAATGCAAATGAAATTGTCAAATTGTACGACAATGTTACGACGGTGTACAAATGGCACTTCAGTACTAAATGTATGATCGGCACGACAGTGTTACGACAATGTACAATGGGTACTTCAGTACTACAGTGTATAACAGATACAACCAGTTAGCCCAATCAACTGGTTTTCAGAAACAATGTTGGAAAGCCACACTTGACACAAAGCAGCCACAGTGTAACACACTCCAAGTCTTATTTCAATGCACCCAATTAACTTATCTCTTGATGGAAAATTGCCCCAATGTACTCTAACTTAACTTAAGTTCAATTTTACTACATAGATTTATGTGTAATCCCAGCCATGTGTCTTACACAGCCCAGCCAAGCTTACGTGCAAGCCTCTTTGGTGTATGTGACGCAGGCACAACCTGCCAGTGTGCATACAGAAGTTATGCATCTTGTACGCATACTAATATGGACTACATCTAAAAATAGAGCTCTGTCACAACTGAGGTACCTGTGAGGGTGGAGATGGAGGTGTGACCCCCACCTGACTTTCCAGCAGTGGTTGTGCACATGTAAATGAAGCTCCTTCTTGGATTCCACCTGTTACTATTCCTTCCAGTTCCAGACAACTTATTACTCAAAGACACACTGCATCTTCCACCATTCCCGTGCCCTATGGTTCCACTTTCACCAACATGCCCGGTCTGTTTCTAGGTAACTGGCCTTGCCTCAATCTGGGACAAGGAATTCCTTGTCCCAGTCCCAATTCAGATCCAATGCATGTACACATACACCCAGAAACCGAATTTTCTTCATTTCACTTCGTTTAACTGGATCAATCAGCTACACAGTCATAGAGGATACAAATGAAAGTTCATGACAGGTCTAACTATTCTATTTTTTGAGAACAGTCAACCTTCAGACTCTATTGCATTTTTACTTTCTCTGAGACAAGGAATTCCTAGTCTCAGATTAGGGCAAGGCCAGTTGCCTGGTAACAGACCAGGCCGGTTGGCGTAGGTGGAACCGTGGTAGGGGTATGGTGAAAGATGCAGTGGGGCTTTAGTAATATGTTGTCACCAGGTGTCCCCACCTAGCTGACAGCTGAATAAATCTGCCTTTTGAAAATATTCAAGATTTGAAATTTCATATGCCCTTAATTTGCATAATTTAAAATTGTGCAGCCTTCTTTACCAATTCATAAGATGCGTACTAGTCCATAACATAGGATTAGAAGTTGGAATGACAGCTCAATCTATTATAGCTTTGAAGTTATTCAAGATTTAAAATTTCCAATGGTGCTTCTTAACATAATTTAAATTGTTTCAACTTTTGTTTTTAGTTCATTAGGTGTGCAATGGGCTGTTTTTCAATTCATTAGGTGCGCAAAGGTCAACAACCCCCTGGTAAGAGTTGGAATGGCATCCTTATCTATAATGGTTTTGAAGATATTCAAGATTGAAAATTACGAATACTGCTAATTAGCATAATTGAAATTGCTACAACTTTTGTTTTAGATTCATTACCTATGCAGTGGTCAGTAGCCCCCTAGTAGAAGGTGAATGACATCTCTATCTATGATAGTTTTCAAGAAGTTCAAGATTTAAAATTGCAAATGCTGATAATTAGCATAATTTAAATTGCTGCAACTTTTGTTTTAAATTCATTAGATGCGCAAAGGTCAATAACCCTCTAGTACAAGTTGGAATGACATCTCTATCATACTTTTCAAGATATTCAAGATTCAAAATTCAAATACCCCTAATTTGCATAATCTTAAACAACAACAGTCCTCTACATAAAAAGGCCAAACTCCTTGTATGGAGGTACAATCATGCCAAGTTTGGATTTTTATGTATAATAGCGTCAGAGAAAAGTGTCGAACAAATTCACTGGTAAGAGAGAGAGAGAGAGAGAGAGAGAGAGAGAGAGAGAGAGAGAGAGAGAGAGAGAGAGAGAGAGAGAGAGACAGAGAGACAGAGAGAGAGTGAGAGAGAGAGAGAGAAAGGGAAAAAAGAAACTAGAAAAGAAAGTTTGCTTCAAAGCAAATCTGCTGCACGCCTTCAAAAGTTGTAAATATTTAATGCAACAACTTTGGTCCTTTGGTACTTCACATTCCATTAAGTTTATGGCTGGATTAAAATTTCAAAGTCCAAATGACCTTGACCTTTGACCTTAACAGGTCACAAGTAAATTGCAAAAATGTACAGTGTTACAATACCCCAAATTTAAGCCCAACATGAACCAAATAAGATAATATTTGACCAATTTATGGCAAGACGAAACTTTCAAAGGGCCAAAGGACCTTGACCCTTGCCCTTTAGAGGTTACACGTTCTTACAAAAATGTGCAGTGTTGCAATACCAACGATTCAGTCCAACATGATTAGAATTGGATTGAAAATGGTCGAATTATGGCTGGATGAAATCGTTAAAGGGCCAAATGACGTTGACCTTTGACCTTTAGAGGTCACATGCAAGAAAAAATGTGCAGTGTTATAATAACTACAATTCGAACCCAACATGATCAAAATTGGATAAAAATTGAACAAGTAATGGCTAGAAGAAAGCCACCATCGAAAATGTCATTTGACCTAGAAATGACCCTTGACCTTGAGATGACCTCTACCTGAAGTGAACTTTGACTTTAAAAATGACATTTTGACCTAAAATTGACTTTTGACGTGGACATGACCTTTGACCTTGACATAAACCTTTGACTTTGACATGACCTTGACATTTGAGATGACCTTTGCCTTGCTATGATCGAACTCCTATACACTCAGAACCACATCTACTATTGTATATAAGATATTGCAGATTTAAAACTTTAATTGGCCCTCATTTGCATAATTTTGAAAAGCATGACATCTCATTATAAGAGGGCGATACTTTATCTATGGAAGTATAATTGTGTCAAGATTGGAGTTTCTACGTATAATAATTTTTAAATGAAATGTCGGACAAATTTTCCTGTAAAGAAAGAAAGAAAGAAGAAAGAAAGAATTCCTAGAAAAACAATATGTCTGTGTTGGCACACAGACATAATTGTTATTTACATGTGTTAAAAATGTATTTGTGGAATGTTGCTTGTTTGCTAAATGTTCACAATGATGTTAAAATTGAACATTATTAAGTAATTCCCTATTTGTTCAAGGTATTTATTCCATACAATGACGATGGATTGGCTGTCATAACCACTGTAACGTACATATTTTGCTGTATTTCATGTATAACTCTTTCAGCGTTCATCACAACTGGCATTGGGGAATTTCATTGCAGTTTTGCAAGGAAATCATCCCAAATTTGTGTTAAAAGGCAAATGAATTGTTTGCGTTTCCAAGATACAATGGAATCTATATTAACGCCAGCTAATGGACTGAAAAAATATGGTCTTATTAGAGGGAATAATTTAATTATACAGATAAACAAAATAAGAACCGTTAATAGATAATCTTGACATAGAAATGGTCTCTTTACAGAAGTGATCTTAATTGAAAATTCTATTTATATAACTTTTTGCATTCATGAGAAAATAAAAGTTAAGATTCACTGAGATACGTCATTTTACGTCAGAGCATGCTGTCCGTCCCAAAACCGCACAGGCTTGTTACGCAAGCATTATATCACACCCAAGTATTCTCAAAACGTCCTGCACTAGATTCTCTTATGATCAGATGACTATATTAAAACAAAACAAACAAACAAACAAAAATTGTTGGTGAAAATTTCTTTGCATCAGGAAAAGAAGTTAAAACGCTTTGTTGGTAAGAGCGTGTGGATTTACCTTCCACAAAATCGATGTTCACGTGTCATTACAATAGAAAGGTCGCAGGTTCTTTCCGCGGTGGGAGGGCTGGCTCCGTAGCAATGATGCACAGAGAGTTTATCTTACGTATTTAAGGTAAGAAATCCCTGACACTCAAATTGCCTCCGAGACGATCTGGTCCCAGACACAAGTTTCTTTGTGAAAAGTCATCAGCCTGTACAATTTATTATGAAGAAAATGCGACATGCACGGGACGTGTGGTTTATTCATCAATATTGCATATCCACATTTTCAGTTCCCATAGCTCAAATTTCAAGAGTGAAATTATCTAGTTTTTCCATTTTGCTACCGAGTCAAAAGACTTGCTTGTTAAAGCTGAATGCGCCCGGTCGTCCATCAAATATTTCCCTGATTGGACCGCGTAAGGAGGTTTGCCAGTAATTTCATACTTTTACAATTGAGCCAACGACTGGTTAGTGGTTGCGCTCTTTTCATCGGGCACGGCACCATATTGTATAAAAAGCATCCGGACCATTAAACCTACTTACATCTTTTTCAAGGTTATTGGTTAGGGTTTGCACAGACGTCAATATTAATAAAGGTAGCATTGATCATAAACTGTGCATTTTCCTGAAGATGATTAGGTTATAGAATATGCTTGGGACACCAGAGGTGAACTCCGTTTGTCCACTTCACGAGTACGTCAACTTTGATATGAACGAGATACATTTCCTCCCAGTTGCTTTGGCCAATAATTTCGTACCGTGTGAAATACATGATGTTTTGCCTGCTAAACAGACCAACCCAGGCCCGCAGCGTGCATACGTTTATAGCGTTTTATCCAGAAATGAAAATGTTAATAGAGTCTCATTCGGGAACAGCATATGGAAAAGCGTCATACCACTTACCCTCACCCACGGTTCTGTTGTCTGGCTAAATGGCACTGTAGAAAGTAAAACAATTAACAGGGTTATTTACTCTCTGCAGTGCCATTTAGCCGAATGAGAAAGTGTTTAGCCTGTGGCTTAAGTGATATCTTGACACGTGCTAATTTATTTAATGACAGTGTGAAGAGTATCCCTGGGTATTTAAACGTTGTGCTTTCATAAAGTAGAGTGTTACCAGTATCCATTTATTATAAAAACTTTTTTAAGTCGCCATGTTTTCCCCTGGACGCCTTTTCTCCCAAATTTCACAGATAATAAATCTCGATTAGCTATGTCAAACGCTTTAGAAATATCAAGTGAGGAAAGCCAAGTCATAAGTTTTTCATATTTTTTTTATAGTGCGTAGACCTTTAAGATTAAAATACTGGTCCTCAAGACGTCTCTTTTTACAACAGGCCGCATGAAGTTCACCAAGGATACCATGTTCTAGAAAACCCATAAGCTGATCTTCAATTACAGAGGTGAATAGTTTATAAAGACAAGATGTCACTGTTATACCCCTGTAGTTTTTAAACACCAGATGTCGCTGTTACACCCCTGTTGTTTCCGAGTTCTGCTTTAGAACCTTCTTTTACATAGCTTTGAAACCACTGATCCTGAACACGTTCAGTAATTTTACAAAGTTTGAAAAAGAATCAACCAAAGAACTGCTAAGTATGTGACAACCATGCTTTAGAAACTCATTATAGGTATGTTATCCACTCCACATGCTTTTCCACGTATTGACTATTTAATGGAACTTTCAACATTACTATATTCAATTAGGATATCTGAAAGGCCATTCACATTACTTGTAAAATTCTGCAAATTGATCAACTTAATTTTGTCCTGAATTCTATGTTTTCTTCTTAAGTATTCTTCCCAAAGTTCGTTGACAAAGTTTCTATAACGCTGATCCATACCTGACCAATATCTGTAGAATATATTTGCAATTTCATCTTTAAAATAGCCCCAGTTCTTAATATTTTCATGTTAAATCTGTGAAATTCAACATTTTTTGTAGGTTGTCTCTTTTCTTCAGTATTGATTCAATATGGATCCGCGTATACAAATTGTATCGTGGTAAAAATAATATGAGTTGATTAGATGGTGAATCTCTGAGGAGTAATGCAGTATTGATTAGATAAACTCAGCTTAATCCATCATGTCTCTTTTTTATGCAGTGATTGTGCAGATATAGTTTCTGTAGAACTCATCTTTGTAAATTTATGCTCCTTCAATGATATTTCAATCACTTGTGTTCATCCTGCCCTTTTATTTCAGTCTTTAATCATTTGCAATGAAGATGGTTAGAAATACTTATTTTGGGCTCTCAACTCTAGCCATAACACAAGTATAAAGTACCAGGTCATGGTCTTGCTGTTGGGATCCTGGAGATCCAATCCGTGGGCCTTAAAATTGCTTAGAATGTCAGAGCTTACTGGGGGCCTACCCACTGGGCCCCCGCGGGGGCTTCACTTATGGACCGCTCCCCCCGGCGTCCAAGTTGACCTGACCAACTTCAAATTCAAGGCTGCACGTGTTTTCTCCGCTGTGCTAGTGTAGATGGGATAAAGGCTGGTTTCCACCCTTTTGTGTAACAGAACGGAACAGAACGTATTGGGGCTTCCGTTCCGTTACGTTACAGAAAAGCTGGTTTCCATCTTTTACGTAACGTAACTTAAGGAGCACTTGTTCCGTCGAGCGTTAACGGAATATAAGCCAAACGGCCAACCACAAAATTCAAAATTTATAAACAAATTAGGGCCCAATATATAAACAAATAAAGCCATGTCCTACACGGAGATACAAGCTGGGTTGCTGGTTGTATTTACCTATGGAACAAACGACGACCCTTATCAAAAAAGAAAAGGCACAGATTTGGGACCTGAGACCGTTTTTCTCTTCCGAGGCAAGAAAAGAAAAAGGAGAGTTTAACTTGCAGCAGCAAAAAACTCAGAACTGCAAATATTTTTGCAAATTGATTTGATTGGGCAATTTGGGAAAATATCCCCCACGCTGTGTTCCGTAACGTAAATCGATGTGTTCAGGGTTTACGGAACGGAACGGAACGCAAAGCAACGTAAGAAAAGTTGAATCAAATTCAAGCTTTCTTACGTTGCGTTGCGTTTGTTTATATAAAATCTGGTTTCCACCCCTTTCGTAACGCAACGCAAGGTCCTTGCGTTGCGTTGCGTTTTGTTACGTAAATGGTAGAAACAGCCTTCATACGGAGCTCGATCTGCTTTCGAGGCAAATTGCCAATTGGCTGGCCCAGGCTTCTTTCTGACTTGTCCACAACGACAGTTTGTTTCAAACGTCGTCTGTTTCAGGTCTCTTTTGTTGGTGTGACTACTATTCTTCTTCGCTTCCACAAAGTACAAAGGTTAATGAGTAAATGCTGAAAAGGATACAACCTTGCACCCGGTTAATATGTTGGGAGTCATATGTGTGAGACTAAGACTATTGGTTAGTATGTAGGCCTGTATGTAGGGTGAACGGTGCATGTCTTTAGATGGAAATATATGCAATCCCACATTTTGAGAATTCCACAAACCCATAATAAAAGTTCTTACGTTTCACTAATTTAATATTTCTACTTTAATGTGATGAATATATTAGAGATACAACAAAGAAGAAGAAACGTCTCTGATTCAGAAGATAACCATAAATGGGGTGTATCTTCTTCACCCAAGCCTTATATATATATATATATATATATATATATATATATATATATATATATATATATATATATATATATATATATGAGAGAGAGAGAGAGAGGGGAGAGAGAGAGAGAGAGAGAGAGAGAGAGAGAGAGAGAGAGAGAGAGAGAGAGAGAGAGAGAGAGAGAGAGAGAGAGAGAGAGAGAGAGAGAGAGGAATTTAACACGGTGTTCTTTTGGCAATTTGCTAGTCTGATCTATAAGATTTCGGGGCTTTTTACCTCTTTGTGTGTTCGATCATGATTCCAGGCTCCGGGCATGTGCGATTCCTTTCTTTGCTAGGTATATTGGTTTCATACTTATTACATTGATGTTTTACGCTCGAATGATTTAATTGAAAAATTACGATCACCGCGGATTTATTTCATGCGATGTGTGTTTATGAAGAAACACGCCAAATGTAGTATCAAAAATATGGGCGTTACTTCAACCATTGTATAGAGAAGAATGCAGAGGTATATTCAATATTGATGCCTTCCTAAGAAAAAGAAAATGCACCAGGGGCAAGTAATGTGTCCACAGAGAAGCCTTTTTCTTGTGTTAGAATGACGCGAAAGGACTTAACCCTGTGTTTCCTGGCACAAAATTGTTGGCTCAAGCAGCAGACCTTGTTCAAGGTGGGTGCTTTGCAAAGTCTGAGCGACTGTGACGGTAGCACGACAAGGTAAATCCGGGCCGGCAGGAACAACGAAAGACTTGATATGAGTAACGGACCCCCAATGATGTTTGCCATGCAAAAAGCAAATCTGCCTTGTGTAATAAATTAACCCTAAGAGGCTGTATACGTCGAGGAATGATAAATAAAACCCACTATATACTGTTGGTAATTATGTATGTGTGCCAACACAGACATATTGTTTTTCTAGGAATCCTTCATTTCTTCTTTCTTTCTTTCTTTCTTTCTTTCTTTCTTTCTTTCTTTCTTTCTTTCTTTCTTTCTTTCTTTCTTTCTTTCTTTCTCTTCTTTCTTTCTTTCTTTCTTTCTTTCTTTCTTTCCTTCTTTCTTTCTTTCTTTCTTTCTTTCTCTCTTTCTTTCTTTTTTACAGGCAAATTTGTCCGACATTTCATTTGAAAAGAATTACACCTAAAAACTCCAAACTTGGCATGATTATACTTCCATACATGAAGTCTTGAGTTTTTGTAAAGAGGTTCAATGGTTTTGAAAATGATGCAAATTAGGGCCATTTGAAAATTTAAATCTTGAATATCTTCAAAACTATAATAGGTACAGGTAACCATTCCAACTTCAATTACTATGTTTGTAACACTGCGCATTTTTGTAATTTACATGCGATCTCTAAAGGCTAAGGTCATTTGAACCTTTGAAATTTTCATCCAGTCATAACTCGGTCAATTTTTATCCAATTTTGATCAGGTTGGGTTCAAGTTGTAGTCATTGTAACACTGCACATTTTTGTAATTTACATGTGACCTCTAAAGGTAAAGGATATAGGTCATTTGGAAAGTTGAAAGTTTCATCTAGCCATAACTCACTCAATTTTTATCCAATTCTGATCATGTTGAATTCAAATTGTAGCCATTGTAACACTGCACATTTTTGTAATTTACATGTGACCTCTACAGGTCAAAGATATAGATCATTTGGACCTTTGAAATTTTTATCTACCCATAACTCGGTCAATTTTTATCTAATTCTGAGCATCTTAGGCTCAAATTGTACCTATTGTAACACTTCACATTTTTGTAATTTACATGTGAACTCTAAAGGTAAAAAATCTAGGTCATTTGAACCTTTGAATTTTTTATCTAGCCATAACTCGGCCAATTTTTATCCAATTTTCATCATGTTGGGCTCAAATTGTAGCAATTGTAACACTGCATGTTTTTGTAATTTACATATGACTTCTAAAGGTCAAAGGTCAATGTCATTCGGACCTTTGAAAGTTTCATCCAATCATAACTCAGCCAATTTCCATCCAATTCTAATCATGTTAGGCTCAAATTGTAGGTATTGCAACATTGCACATTTTTGTAAGAAACTGTAACCTCTAAAGGGCAAAAGGTCAAGGTCATCTGGCCCTTTGAAAATTTTCATCTTGCCATAACTTGATCAATTTTCATCTGATTTGGTCATGTTGGGCTTAAATTGTGGGTATTGTAACATTGTACATTTTTGCAATTTATATGTGACCTGCTAATGTCGAAGGTCAAGGTCATTTCGACTTTGAAATTTTCATATAGCCATAAGTTTAATGTAATGTGAAGTACCAAAGGACAAAAGTTGTAGCCCATAATATTTACAACTTTTAAAGGCACACACACAGATTTGCTTCGAAGCAAATCTTCTTTTTTAGTTTCTTTATGCTCTTTCCAAAACGAAAAGAAAATTACATATTCCAACATGTGAAGAATTCTGGAGCACCTATCCTGTTTACCAGAGTTTCCAGACAGAGCAGGATATACGGTACGATAATCTTTAGGTCTATGTGCGAACACAGACATATTGTTTTTCTAGGAATCTTTATTATTTCTGTGTGCCAACACAGACATATTGTTTCTCTAGGAATTTTTTCTTTTTCTTTCTTTCTTTCTTTCTTTCTTTCTTTCTTTCTTTCTATCTTTCTTTCTTTCTTTCTTTCTTTCTTTCTCTCTTTCTTTCTTTTCAGCCAAACTTGTCCGACATTTCATTTGAAAAGTATTATGCCCAGAAACTGCAAACTTGGCACAATTATACTTCTATAGATGAAGTCTCGCCTTTTTATAATGAGAGGTCATGCTTTTCAAAATTATGCAAATGAAGGGTAATTAAAGTTTTAAATCTGCAATATCTTATGTGCTATAGTAGATGTGGTTCCAAGTGTATAGGAGTTCGATCATAGCAAAGCAAAGGTCATTTCAAATATCAAGGTCATGTCAAGGTCAAAGGTCATGTCAAGGTCAAAGGTCATGTCAAGTTCAAAGGTCATGTCAAGGTCAAAGGTCAATTTTAAGCCAAAATATCATTTTTGATGTCAACGTTTACTTCAGGTGGAGGTCATCTCAAGGTCAAAGGTCATTTCAAGGTCAAAGGCCACTTTCGATGGTGCCTTTCTTCTAGCCATGACTTGGTCAATTTTTTATCCAATTTTAATCATGTTGGACTCAAATTGTAGCTATTGTAACACTGCATATTTTGGAAATTACATGTAACGTCTAACGTCTAACGTCTATGTCATTTGGACCTTTGAAAGTTTCATCCAGTCAAAACTTGGCCAATTTCCATCCAGTTCTAAACATGTTGGACTCAAATTGTAGATATTGCAACACTTCAGATTTTTATAAGAACATATAGCCTAAAAATGGCAAAGGTAAAGGTCATTTGGCCCTTTGAAAGTTTCATAAAAAAGTGCCATAACTTGATTAGTTTTCATGCGATTTCTTTCAAATTGGGCTTAAATTGTGAGTATTGTCACACTGTACATGGTTTTTTTTTTTTTTTTCAAATTTACAGATCGCATGTAAATTGCATTGTCAAGGTCATTTGGACATTGAAATTTTCATCCAGGATTAAGCTTAATGGAATGTGAATTACAAAGGACAAATGTTGTGGCATTTATTATTTACAACTTTGGAAGGCACACAGACAGATATGCTTTGAAGCAATTCGTCTTTTCTAGTTTCTTTCTTTCTTCTTTCTTTCTTTACAGGCAAATTTGTCCGACATGTCATATCAAAACTATTACACGTAGAAACACCAAACTTGGCACAATTATACTTCTATAAATGAAGTCTGGCCTTTTGATAATGAGTAGTCACGCGTTACAAAATTATGCAAATGAGGGCTAATTAAAGTTTTAAATCTTCAATATCTTGTATGCTATAGTAGATGTGGTTCCGATTGTATAATAGTTCGATCATAGCAAGGGAAAGGTCATCTCAAATGTCAAGGTCATGTTAAAGTCAAAGGTCATGCCAAGGTCAAAGGTCAATCTAAAGCCAAAATATCATTTTTGAGGTCAAGGTTCACTTCAGATAGAGGTCATCTCAGGGTCAAAGGTCATTTCAAGGTCAAGGGCCACTTTCGATTGTGGCTTTCTTCAAGCCATAACTTGGTCAATTATTATCCAATATTGACTATGTTGGCTCAAATTGTAGCTATTGTACCACTACACATTTTTGAAACTTACGTGTGACCTCTAAAGTTCAAAGGTCAAGGTCATTTGGACCTTTGAAAGTTTCATCCAGTCATAACCTGGCCTATTTTCATGCAATTCTAATCATGTTGGACTCAAATTGTAGGTATAGCAGCACTGCTGATTTTTATAAGAACATGTAACCTCAAAAGGGCAAAGGTCAACGTCATTTGGCCCTTAAAAGCACACAAACAGATTTGCTTTGAAGCAAATCTTGTCTTCTAGTTCATTTCTTTTTCTTTCCTTTGTTCCTTCCATCTTTTTCTGTCGTTCTTTCTTTCTTCCGTTCATTCTTTGTTTTACTTTATGGAATCTTAACAGGGATTTTTTCCGAAGCAAAAAGGTAAAACAGAAATGTGAGGCAGTTTCATCGACTTTCAAAACATGCCGACAATGAATTGCACACTATGGCCAAAACAAGGATGAAATGAACCCAGGTTAGAAAATCCATAGATGTGATTTACAGTGACTCTCACAAATAAAGGATAGAACACTGCTAGATGAACATATATCGAGGAGTCTGCAGGGGTAAACAGGATGTCTCTCACAAACCGTTTATCGAACATAGTCATAGGCAGATGCGAACCAGAGCGTCTCCGACGGCAAACTAGCAGTGAGACACTGCATGCCAGATGTAAACTAGCACGTCTCACAAGTGTCGTTTTGCTTCAAGTCCAATATGGTTGTTTAAAAATACGGAGAGCTCTCTCATATTTGATTCATGGTCGTTTTCTTCCATAGGCATGAAAGTCGGCAATCTATGCTCACACGCATCTAACAAGACGTAAAAAAGAGGCAAACTAGAAAAGATTTGCTTCAAAGCAAATCTGTCTGTGTGCCTTCAAAAGTTGTAAATATTATATGCTACAACTTTTATCCTTTGGTACTTCACATTACATCAAATTTATGGATGGATGCAAATTTTAAAGTCCAAATGACCTTGACCTTTGACCTTTACAGATCATATGTAAATTGCACAGTGTTACAATACCCACAATTTAAGCCCAGCATGAACCAAATTGGATGAAAATCGACCAAATTATGGCAAAAAGAAACTTTCAAAAGGGCCAAATGACCTTGGCCTTTGCCCTTTTGATGTAACGTGTTCTTACAAAAATGTGCAGTGTTGCAATACGTACAATTTGAGTCCAACAAATTAGAATTGGATGGAAATTGACCAAGTTATGGCTGGATGAAACTTTAAACTTTCCAAATGACCTTGACCCTTGACCTTTAGAGGTCACATGTAAGTTAAAAAGATGTGCAGTGTTACAATAGCTACAATTTGAGCCCAACATGATCAAAATTGGATAAAAATTGACCAAGTATTGGCTACAAGAAAGCCACCATCGAAAATGGCTTTGACCTTGAAATGAGCTCTGCCTGAAGTGAACCTTCACCTCTAAAATGACATTTTGACCTAAAATTCGCCTTTGACCATGACATTTCAGATGACCTTTGCCTTGCTATAATCCAATCCTATACACTTGGAACCACATCTACTATAGTACATAAAATATTGAAGATTCAAAACTTTAATTAGCCCTCATTTGCATAACTTTGAAAAGCATGACCTCCCATTATAAAAAGGCGAGACTTCATCTATAGAAGTATAATTGTGCCAAATTTGGAGTTTCTGCGTATAATACTTTTCAAATGAAATGTGGGACAAATTTGCCTGCAAAGAAAGAAACAGAAAGAAAAAAAGAAAGAAAGAATTCCTTGAAAAACAATATGTCTGTGTTGGCACACAGACATAATAATTCACGGATTAATACAATAAGAAGAGTATACTAGTATAAATGACCCCAGCACAGAACTCAGTGGAACGCCCACTTCGACACTACCCCGCACAAAACTTTCACAGTGTATACATTGGCACATTTTCTTTCTTGTATTAACATCTTACTGATTGTGACCGAATAAATATTAATTTTTCTTTTTTAGGTATCGGGTTGAGCAGGAGAGGTACACTGCATTAAAACACAATCGTTCTTGTTAAGCCTCGAACTCACGGTTTAATTACTCGTAAATACACAACATTGGGCATTGTAAGTATCACTGAGCAGAATGTGAGTAAGTAAAAGAGATCCACCGAATATTTTTCTAGCTGATAGAAACACTAACATCAAAGCAAGAATGCCTTGTATGTATTGACCACAAAGAAGCGGCAGCCTTTCGTTTTCGTGGTAGTTGGCTAACTCGAAGATGCTCAGCGGTCACGTTCGTGTTTAACGAATGTGTGTAAACGTTTAGAAAAAACATGTTTAACATGTGCTCAGAAAAGAATTTGACACGATCTCCCTAGTTGCCTTTTATTTTTCCTTTTTTCAATTTCCAGGGTGCACCTTTTTTTTAACAGAGCCCAAAAAAATCTGTTCTATGACCGTACTGAGAACACGACAGGTCTGTACATAGAGCCGACGTGCAGAAGTACAGAATATCTGTCTGTCTTGCGCTGGGCTCATGCTGGCACTGCACACTGATCCTGCCCCCAAGTGCATGGCACGAGTAAAAAATAGACGATCAGAACCGATCAACGAATGAATGACAAGAAGAATAACAGAAACGAAGTAACGACCCGTGATTATATGTAAAACATGCACTGAAGCTACCAACAATGCCTTGTTAGAAATTCGCAAATTATCAACAAATGTAAATGGCGCTTCCAGTAAAATGTCGGAGCCGTAGAAAGTCTTTATATCGATTCGAAAGAAGTTAGTTTTCGATGATTATGTTTAACTACGGTACACAGATCCTTTCTTTATTTCTTTTCCTTTCTTTCATTTTTTTTAACGAGGACACAAAGCTAGATCAGACCGGCCAGAAGGGACATGCAGATGAACGCGCTTATCCAGATTACACCGGCCTGTGGTATCTCCAGAAGAGAAGATGGAGTGAGTATCCGCCCACTGGATGGCGCAGAAATGCTGAAGGCGTGTCATGATAAAGGAACTTATTGAATATTTTATGCCTTCTTATTCGACTAAATTTGCGTAATCAAATTAGGTACATGTTTCTTGAATAGACAAAAATGGTGCGTGGAGATCAACGTTTATGTCCATGTATTTCGACACTTGAATAGGAGGTATTCACATTTAACGATATCAGCTGCAGACCTGCTCTGCTCCCCTCAGTTTCTATGCAACCGAACAATGCTTCAGTCGTGATCAGGGCACATCTACCATTTATGAAACTTAACCAACTGAAAATAACATTTTTTTTTCTACCAAACAAATGAAAGTTTCTAAATGTGTTTGGCACCTGGTATGTTTTAAAACTTAGTGAACGACTTTCCCTTCAGCTTTTTGCTTTCTGGAGTTGATACTTTTATCACAGAAGCTAATTTAGCCATGCCTTATACATATATAATATATAATATGAATCTGCCCTCCTTCCTGTCAGGTTCCTTACTGCAGCCTAGGTGACAGCACAGGATCTCAGTTAATATGAATACCTCTTTCATTTTGGAGGTTTATCATCATCATCATCATCATCATCATCATCATCATCATCATCATCATCATCATCATCATCATCATCATCATCATCATCATCATCATCATACCGAAAGGGTATGCAGACATTTGAACTTACTGAAGGATACTTCCTCTGGAAGGGCTAATTTGGAAACAGAGCCATGAAAATCTTGGAAAATCTGATCGTAATCCGTCATTTGTAGGGGATATAATATAAACTAAAGACAGGAGCCAGAGATTGATAAGCAAGATTTTTCAGGTTTGAAATACATAGGCAAGTAATTTTTCCATCATACATCATAATAAATAAACCATAATTGACATTATCGGTCAACATTCCCGGATGAAACATTGAGCCAATGAAAAGCCAAAGATCGGGGGGTTGGGGGGGTGGGGGTTGTTTCTTTTTTTTTTTTTTTTTTTCTTTTTTTTTTTTTCTTTTTTTTTTTCTTTTTTTTTTTTTGCCCTTTGGTAAAGCACTGCATATCTTCACCTCCAAAGAGTTCTAAATGTACACTTTCACTCGTTTTGTATATTGTATATGCACATGTGCTACATCAGAGATTTGAGGAAAATAATAATTCGAACGTGAAATGTCGCCAAAGTTCTTCGTCTGCATACATGGCCGACGGCAGTCCCACGAGTCTTTAAACTTTGACTCCTTTGTATTTCATGTGAATTATCGTCTGTCACACACAATATATCGTTTTAATTAAAATAACGACGCTGTTTGTTGAACAAACTGACTCGTGCACGCACTTTATCACCTCCCATTAGCGTCTGTACTCTGCGTTCACAGCCAAACGGGATATTTCATAAAAAGTTATGTCCACCTGTTTCACCCTTGGCTTGTCTTCAGTTACATTATCTATGCATACATTGATACACGATATAAGTACTTTTACAATTCACAGAAAAAAATTCTGACAATCCATGCTACCTTTTAATGTTGTAATTTGACTGGAAGATGTTGTGGTGCGCTATTATCTGATGTGATATACTGCGCAGTTAAAAAAAATATACTGTGATATACGTCCAACTGGCAACAGAATAACCATGAACTAGACAGGAATCTTTTACAGTGTCAGGAGAGGTCCACTTAAACTAGCATTGAGGAAATTTTTCTTTGGGGGGGGGGGGGGTGAGAAGTTGAAATTGCTTAATCTCTTTGCATAATCTAAGTACACCACTCGTATATCTAGGCATATAATACACTGGATAAGATTTTTTTGGCATTTGGAGCAATAATGCTTAGATCCAACTCTTTACCAATAAAATGATTTAACAGTTTTTTACAGCCCCATGTACATTGGGCCTCCTATCAACTCTGACACGTGTAAGCCTTGCCTATTTTTTTTAAACATATTTTGTTAAGTTATAAATTGCGGGGGGGGGGGGGGCGTACACACACACACACACACATACACGTACGAAGCAGAAGACTTTTGAGGCCGCGGGCTGCTGTTGGCCGGTTGAGTGGAAAGGTGAATACAGGTACTTCACAAGCATGGCTTTCCAGATGTAAGGCAGGCCGCTGCTTTGAAGATGTCAGCTGATATATGTACGGCTGCTTTTACAGATAAAGACATTTGATCCAGGCTCAGCGTTGCCAATGGCTCATAAACGCCTGTCTTTGCAATTACGTGTTTGGGGAAAATTTCTCTGGAGTCCAGTTCTACAGAGATATGCCGTTCCTCCTAATATAATCTTGCAGTTTTTACAGACGCTGATCTCTAGAAATTGCAACAAATTGACAATCAAAGGTGTCTACATTGAAAAAAAACTGCTGTTGTAAACATGTATTTGCTACCATGCAGGGAACATGACATGCATACGGCAATCTGATAAATACCGCAGTAAAAAAAAAAGGAGAAAGAAAAAAGAAAGAAGAAGAAGAAGAAGAAGAAGAAGAAGAAGAAGAAGAAGAAGAAGAAGAAGAAGAAGAAGAAGAAGAAGAAGAAGAAGAAGAAAATTATCTACCAAAAATGGCCACAGAAGAATGGAGACAGATACGCTAATCGAATGCGCGATGAATGGAATACGTACTTCTGAAGCTGGCTTTGTGACACTGTACGGAATATTTATAAAAAGCCCGCGAGATATACAATTTTCTCCTTTGATACCGCGTACACATCTTTCTACCTTAGGAAATAACTGAGTAATCGATTTTGTATACCAAGTAGATTTTTATTCCACAAGATTCGTTTTGTAGTATTGCCAAAATGGGTTTTCTGGCTGGAACGACATCCACAAGTGCGTGTTAAACCTGATCAAGTCGCTTTCTGTCATTTTGATATTCTTTGCAAGAAAACGTTTGATTAGTTCAAACCCGTCGTCAGTCAAATTGAACACTTAGGAAAGACTGTGTGTTGTGTGGTTATTCCTTGGTTGCGGTGTTTGTTGATTTTTCTGTTTTACAAATAATAGATATCCCGATGGGCCAACATGATCCTTATCCTAGGCTATATGAATTAACATGTCACAATTGAATGTTTCATGATAAAGACAATGAGAAGATGGGCAGTCGTATCACAATGCTAAGGTTATAATTTCTGATGAACACGCTCGAAAAGGATAAAAAAAAACCCACCCCAAGAAAACAAAAACAAAAAAACAAACAAACAAACAAACAAACAAAAAACAAAAACAAAAAAACCCGGTAACCTGTAAATCGCAAAATATAAGTCTAGGAGAACGACCATACATGAAACATTTCTGGAAAGATTTTTTATTTACATTGTAACCATCCATCTTTGACTTGAAATCGTGCTTACATTGGTCTATATCCATCCTTTGTGAGAGATACCGCAGTTATCCCTGCCAATAGTCAATCTCTTCAGCATGTGACAAAAACTCTGGTTTACAACTGCGAAAAATCTACCTCTTCAGTCTGTGAAAAATACTCTGTTTTACATTTGCATCTATCCATGTCGTGAGTCCGTGTTTTATCAGATACACTGCATGACTTACAGCTATACCCACGTGCCGTGTCTCTTCTGCTTTGTGAGACATACCCGGGTTACATCTACCCACGTCTCCTGTCGCTGCATTGTTTTGTGAAAAATACTCTGGTTTTCATCTCCCCACGTCCCGTGTCTCTGCTCTGTGAGTGAAAGCTTGGTGTACATCTACCCATGTCCCGTGTCTCTGCTCTGTGAGTGAAAGCATGGTGTACATCTCCCCACGTCCAGTGTCTCTGCTCTGTGAGTGAAAGCTTGGTGTACATTTACCGATGCCCCGTGTCTTTGCTCTATGAGTCAAAGCATGGTGTACATCTACCGATGCCCCGTGTCTCTGCTCTGTGAGTGAAAGCTTGGTGTACATCTACCGATGTCCCGTGTCTCTACTTTGTGGGAAATACTTCGATATATTTTGTTGGGTTTTCATTCATTGTTTTTATTCACAAGTCACAGCGTAATGTAATCTTAAATACTCTCATGGTTTACGTGCCACTGTGTTGTAGCACTGGTTTATAGGTAAGGCCAAGACCACCTGGTTCACGTGGGTTCTAAGTAGAGGGCTCTGGAGGCAGACTCAGACTCAGACTCAAAGTTTATTCCACAGGAATATATGAATGTACGGAATCGGTAGTATTACTGAAATACAATGAATGTCTGAGGTGCTAATCGAGTGGATACTTGCAGTGTAAGATTAACTGTCGGGATGACCCTTGCTAAGAATTTGAAATCGGCTACCGCAGGGGCCACCTAAAATGCATTAAATCTGCAAATGTACATACTGGCTTAAGGAGTTAAACTCTGAAACTGATGGTATGTTTGTCGTAATTTGTCACAAGGATGAATAATTCTAGCATAATATACATGTAGGAAAGCTATGTAAATAGCGGAACCTTTGCAGTTAACTGCATATAGTTTTGTTGGCTGCGTACAGCGGTGTCTTTTCCAGGAAGAAAACCTGGGTGATTAAAAGGTTTTCATTCACCTCTTCTAGTCAAAGGCAGCACTAAATTGTCCTTGCTTTAATTCTAATCCCTTTAAATAAAAACAAAATCCGGCCAATGGGCAACTTGTGTGCTGGCCATATACAACATTGTACAATCGTCTTTGTCGTATATTTGCAAACAAGCAGACACTGGCGCATTTGTAGGGATTGCAATTATAGTTAGATCTTGCTTGACTGGACATAAAATGAATGCTAATCATTACAGATGTAGCAGTTTGCAATGATACAAATCTCAGAATTTTGGTTTATAACGTGCATTTCAGTAAACCAGAATAAGAATGGGTGTTAATTTTCCTTTTATGTTTGGAGGTGTTTCAGTCAGTAAAGTTGGAATATAGTAACGAATGGCATTTTTGGTAGACTTTCGGAATGGGAAGATATTTCGGTGGATGTGTCGATGTCTTATGTCGTATGAAAGGGTAAGGGGTTTGGCAGCGAAAAAGTTATTAAAGTATTTCGGCGATTGGTCATTGATATATTTGTAATAAAATTTCAATACTTTTTAATAAAAGTTAATAAAGTATTTCGGCGATTGGTCATTGATATATTTATAATAAAATTTCAATGCTTTTAAATCTAGTAGATCTTTAACTTTCAATAAATTTAATCTTTTGAATAGAGGTTCAGTATGCGCATTGGAATTTTTTGGATTAATCAGACGTATAGCTCTCTTCTCTAAGTTAATGATTCGATCAAAGGAATGACCCTAGGCGAGGATGGAATAGTAAAAATGAGGTAATGAAGCGAATTGTATATTAATAGAAGTGTGCAGATGGGTAAAGTGTTTTGGAGCCGTTTGAGAATGCCTATAATGCGAGATATTTTGTTTGCAATTTTATCCGTGTGAGCCTTCCAGTTTAGATTTTCTTGGATAGCTAATCCTAGAAAATCAAATTCCTCTGTTTTCTCAACAGGAGTACAGTGTACTATCAATTCGATATCTAGGGCGCAATTAATTTTAACCTGGGGGAAATGAAAAATCATGTATCTGGTTTTGGAAATGTTTAAAGATAATTTATTAGAAGCAAGCCAATCCTGTGCTCTTTTCAATTCAAAATTGATATTTTCTGTTCTATCATCGGTCTTTGAGCTAGGATTAAAATTTAAACAACTTAAAAATTAACTAGAGTTGCGCCATCATTTTTTTTGGCAAGTTCATCTAGTAAAATTTTGAGTTCAAGCATTGAATGTTTAAAGCGAGGACAGAAAAAGTTTGGGAATGAGATTTTAGAAAGTCAGTCAGATAATTGGTTTCAACATGTCTGATGCCAAAGAAAAGCATTGTTTGGATCATTTGCATTATGCAATAGATGGTTGAGATTATTTATCGCAACACCACCAAATGTCAGGAAAACATTATTTACCAAATTGTTTGTATACATAGGCTTGGCTTGAAGGCAGTAATGCTTTTAAATGTTTAGTGCACCAGTGTTATTACCAAAACATACATGTTCAGAAATATGTCCAATACATTGAGTTGAATCATGACAAGAAAAGAGTCTGTACGAAAAAGGGATACAATATGTATAAATGTAAATAAATTTGAAGCATGACGAACATATGGGGCTGTATATTTTTGTCCTGGTGTGCATAAAAAAGGAAGTCCATACTCATAAGGCATGTGGCCAACTGTGCCCCTTTAAATGGGATAAGAGGAAACAAAATAACAAGGCCCTTTCTACATTCATCAGTTCATGTAGAAAAAATACTGTTCCTACGATATCATGCAGCTGCGGTCTGCTTGCTTACATGGAATCATTACATGCAAGCCAATACAAAGAATTAAAATGTGTGTGTCAACACACACTTTTCTTTCTTTCTTTTTTTCTTTCTTTCTTTCTTTCTTTCTTTCTTTCTTTCTTTCTTTCTTTAAAGTGTGTGTGTCAACACACACTTTTCTGGTTTTGTAGGAATTCTTTATTAAAGTGTGTGTGTCGACACACACTTTTCTTTCTTTCTTTCTTTCTTTCTTTCTTTCTTTCTTTCTTTCTTTCTTTCCTTCTTTCTTTCTTTCTTTCTTTCTTTACAGGCAAATTTGTCCCACATTTCATTTGAAAAGTATTACACGTAGAAACTCCAAACTTGGCACAATTATACTTCTATAGATAAAGTCTGGCTTTTTTTATAATGAGAGGTCATACTTTTGAAAATTATGCAAATGAGGGCTAATTAAAGTTTTAAATCTTCAATATCTTATATACTATAGAAATTGTGGTTCCAAGTGTATAGGAGTTTGATCATAGCAAGGTAAAGGTCATCTCAAATGTCAAGGTCATGTCAAGGTCAAAGGTCATGTCAAGGTCAAAGTTAAATTTTGAGCCAAAATGTCATTTTTGAGGTCAAGGTTTGCTTCAGGTAGAGGTCATCTCAAGGTCAAAGGTCATTTCAAGGTCAAAGGCCACTTTCCATGGTAACTTTCTTCTAGCCATAACTTGGTCAATTTTTATCCAATTTTGATAATGTTGGGCTCAAATGGTAGCTATGGTAACACTACACATTTTGTTTTTTACATGTGACCTCTAAAGGTCAAAGGTCAAGGTCATTTGGACCTTTAAAAGTTTCATCCAGTCATAACTTGGCCAATTTCCATCCAATTCTAATCAAGTTGGACTCAAATTGTAGGTATTGCAAAACTGCACATTTTTATAAGAATATGTAACCTCGAAATGGCAAAGGTCAAGGTCATTTGGCCCTTTGAAAGTGTCGTCTTGCCATAACTTGGTCAATTTTCATCCGATTTGGTTCATGTTGGGTTTAAATTTTGGGTATTGTAACACTGCGCAATCTACATGTGACCAACTTCTACTAGGGGGTTGTTGACCATTGCACACCTAATGAATTAAAACTAAAAGTTGTAGCAATTTAAATTATGCTAAATAGCACCATTAAAATTTTAATTCTTGAATAACTTCAATGTTATAATAAATAGAGATGCCATTCCAACTTGTATTCCTGTGTTATGGAATAGTTGTACATTGCCACACCAATATGCTTTGAAGACACACACACTGATTTGCTATGCAGAAAATCATCTTTTCTAGTTTATGTCTGTGTGCCAACACAGACATGCTGTTTTTCTAAGAATTCTTTTTCTTTCTTTCTTTCTTTCTTTCTTTCTTTCTTTCTTTCTTTCTTTACAGTCAAATTTGTCTCACATTTCATTTGAAAAGTATTATACATAGAAACTCCAAATTTGGCACAATTATACTTCTATAGATGAAGTCAGGTCTTTTTAAAATGATAGGTCATGCTTTTCAAAATTATGCAAATGAGCGCTAATTAAAGTTTTAAATCTTCAATATCTTATCTACTATAGTAGATGTAGTTCGGAGTGTATTGGAGTTCGATCATATCTATAGATCTATAGTAGATGTGGTTCCAAGTGCATAGGAGCTCGATCATAGCAAGGTGAAGGTCATGTCAAATGTCAAGGTCATATGTCAAGGTCAAAGGTCAATTTTGGGTCAAAATGTCCTTCATCTGTAGAAGTATAATTGTGCCAAGTTTGAAATTTCTACATGTAATAGTTTTTTAATGAAATGTCGGACAAATTTGCCTGTAAAAAAAGAAAGAAACAAAGAAACCACGAAAAGAAAGAACTAGAAAAGACAATTTTATTTGCATTTCATGCCCTGATGAGCTCATGCAAAACATATATAACAAAACTAGAAACGATGATTTGCTTCAAAGCAAATCTGTCTGTGTTCCTTCGAAAGTTGTAAATATTAAATGCTACAACTTTTATCCTTTGGTACTTCACATTACATTACGCTTATGGCTTCGTGCAATTTTCAAAGTCCAAATGACATGTAAATTGCATAGTGTTACAATACCCACAATTTAAGCTCAGCATGAACCAAATCGGATGAAAATTGACCAAGTTATGGCAAGATGAAACTTTCAAAGGGCCAAATGACGTTGACCTTTGCTCTTTTGAGGTTACATGTTCTTACAAAAATATAAAAAGAAAGAAAGAAAGAACTCCTGTGTTGGCACACAGACATAATAATGACTGACACGAAGTACGATAAAATAAAGATTCTACCGGTACGCAAGTATAATGAATAAAAATGCGAAATACACCAGTATGAAAAACTTCTTTTTCTCCCTTTAAAAAAGACAGTCGTCTGTTGGACTAATTACAGCTAGAATATCGTCGTGTGGAACGGCTTAAATTACTGTAACATTTGTTGTCCCGGCGCCATTTATTAATATTTAAAAAAAAAACAAAAACAAAAACATGCACAACGTCATTATAAAGCTACATATATTTGTGATTCATGAGGTTCTATGAAGGACAGAGAGAAGATGGGTGAACAGTTGAAACGGCAACATATTCTTCCTTGCCAGAAAGTAAAGAGCAGCATATTTTAGTGACAAATATATGGAGACACAAATGGACCGGCATTTGAATAATGTGCAATAATAATTTTGATAAAAGATAGCATAACGTTCCATAGAACATGCATGAGTACAAATATAACTGGATAATAATTTAACGGGAGTGGTAATTTTCTTTCTTTCTTTCTTTCTTTCTTTCTTTCTTTCTTTCTTTCTTTCTTTCTTTCTTTCTTTCTTTCTCGATTGATTGATTGATTGATTGATTGATTGATTGATTGCTTTCTAATTAAGGAAAATTTAATAATACAATTCTCTTTGTGTGTTCGTCTGTATTCTTTATTGCCTGTATGTCTACCTCTCTAAGCACCACTTTATATCTATGACGTATCAGTGCATGGGCTACCAACGAATGCAAGTTTTTACATAATTTGTTTATTAAGCAGGCTTTGTTCTAATTAAAACGTAAAGATTACATAATCTGGTATGAAATGAGTAAGTTCTGTACACTGGGTTCCACAGGAAATCAGTTTTGTAGAATCGTGCCAGTTTTTTTAACTGCTCACTTTGTTTGCGAGACGGATCAAAATTTGCAAATCCAACGATTGCACAGAACTACATTTGCATATCAGAATGATTAATCATTTGATGACAAACTCTACTTTCGAAAGCAAATAATATTTTGCTGCTGATATTTGCATCGCTGCAGAACAAACGTAGGAGTTAATTGGCATTGGCTCAAATCATGACCGCAAGACTGCCACAACCAGACTGAAAGGAAGACAGAAGCAGAGACGTAAACTAGAAAAAAGATTTGCTTCAAAGCAAATCTGTCTGTGTGCCTTCAAAAGTTGTAAATATTAAATGCTACAGCTTTTATCCTTTGGTACTTCACATTACATTAAACTTATGGCTGGTTAAAAATTTCAAAGTCCAAATGACCTTGACCTTTGACCTTTACAGGTCACATGTAAATTGCGCAGTGTTACAAAACCCACAATTTAAGCCCAACATGAACCAAATCGGATACAAATTGATCTAGTTATGGCAAGATGACACTTTCAAAGGGCCAAATGACCTTGACCTTTGCCCTTTTGAGGTTACAAGTTCTTACAAAATGTGCAGTGTTGCAACACCTACAATTTGAGTCCAAGATGATTAGAATTGGATGGAAATTGGCCAAGTTTTGACTGGATGTCACTTTCAAAGGTCCAAATGACCTTGACCTTTGACCTTTAGAGGTCACATCAAGTTTGAAAAATGTGCAGTGTTACAATAGCTACAATTTCAGCCCAACATGATCAAAATTGGATAAAAATTGACCAAGTTATGGCTAGAAGAAACCCACCATCGAAAGTGGCTTTTGACCTTGAAATGACCTTTGACCTTAAGATGACCTCTACCTGAAGCGAGCATCGACCTTAAAAATAACATTTTGGCATAAAATTGACCTTTGACCGAAAAGCATGACCTCTCACAGAAGGGCGAGACTTCATCTATAGAAGTATAATTATGCCAAGTTTGGAAGTTTATACGTGTAATACTTTTCAAATGAAATGTGGGACAAATTTGCCTGGAAAGAAGTAAAAAAGAAAGAAAGAAAGAAATCCTTGAAAAACAATATGTCTGTGTTGGCACATAGACATAATTCCTAGAAAAACAATATGTCTGTGAAGGCACACAGACATAAAAAAGAATGAGAGAGAGAAAGAAAGAAGAAAGAAAGAAAAAATTCTTAGAAAAACAATATGTCTGTGTTGGCACACAGACATAAAAAAGAGGGAAAGAAAGAAAGACAATATTTTTGTTAGTATGTAATGATATATGAACTACCACAGTCATCATTCTTTTCCATTTTATTCTCTTGAACCAAGTAGTCTTTTAGGCATGATACAACTTGTGGACGTCAGTCTATTCTTATTTGTGCATGCTTTGTTTACATTGAACACTGACCTGGCTGCCTGTGGCTTGTACGGTTCCTGGCCTGGCAGCCTCACTGCAATGAAAACTACAGCTTCTTGTGGCTTTCAGTTGAATCTGTTATGTCTTACCCAATTAATTAATTATGTGTTGTTCCAATTTTCTAAGTTACACCTTGTTTGTCTTGTGTAAACATGGCAACAGCAATCACACATGGCATTCTGTGTGCTGCTCAGGGACACACATGCAGACAAGCATGCTGCCCGTAGCCTGACTTTAAACCCAGGCTCTCCTATCTTGGCTAAAAGTATTAATTACCAAAGCGGGCCCCAGAATCTTGACTGAAACAATTTTCAAAGCCTCTGGTACTTCACATTCCATTACCCTTATGGCTAGATTAAAAAAAGGCCTGAATGACCTTGACCTTTGATCTTAAGGGCATTGCATTTAAATTACAAAAATATGCAGTGTTGCAAAACCTACAAGTTGGGATCAACATGGTTAAAATTGGATGAAAATTGACCGAGTTATGGCTAGATGAAAATTTCAAATGTGAAAATGACATTGACCTTTGACCTTTATAAGTCACATGTGAATAACAAAAATGTGCAGTGTTACCAACATATAAATCGAAGTTGGATTAATAACCTGTACCTATAATATTTTTGGAGATATTAAAAATTTAGATTTTCAAATGGCCTTAGTTTGCATAATTTTCAAAACTGCTGAACCCCTTTACAAAAAGTCCAGCCTTCATGTATGGAAGTATAATCATGACAAGTTTGGAGTTTCTATATATAATACTTTTCAAATGGAATGTCGGACATATTAGCCTTTAAAGAAAGAAAGAAAGAAAGAAAGAAAGAAAGAAAGAAAGAAAGAACTAGAAAAGATGATTTGCTGCATAGCAAATCAGTGTGTGTGTCTTCTAAGCATATTGGTATGGCAATGTACAACTATTCCATAACACAGGAGTAGAAGTTGGAATGGCATCTCTATCTATTATAGCTTTTTTAGAGTTATTCACGATTTAAAATTCCTAATGGTGCTATTTAGCATAATTTAAATTGCCACAATTTTTATTTTTTAATTCATCAGGTGCATAATGGTCAGCAACCCCCTAGTAAACGTTGGAGTGACATCTCTATCTATTATAGTGTTGAAGATATTCAAGATTGAAAATTTTAATTGCCCCTAATTTGCATAGTTTTAAACATCTGCATTTCCGTGTATAAACAGTCAAACTCGTTGTATGGAGGTACAATCATGCCCAGTTTGGAGTGTCCATGCAAATTTCAAAGTCCAAATGACTTTGACCTTTGACCTTTACAGGTCACATGTCAATTGCACAGTATCACAATACCCACAATTAAAGCCGGACATGAACCAAATCGGAGTAAAATTGACCAAGTTATGGCAAGATGACACTTTCAAAGGGCCAAATGACCTTGACCTTTGCCTTTTTGAGGTTACATGTTCTTATAAAAATGTGAAGTGTAGCAATACCTACAATTTGAGTCCAACATGATAAGAATTGGATGGAGATTGGCCAAGTTATGATTGGATGAAACTTTCAAAGGTCCAAATGACCTTGACCTTTGAACTTTAGAGTTCACATGTAAATAAAAAAATTTGCAAGGTTACAATAGCTACAATTTGAGCCCAACATGATGAAAATTGGATAAAAATTGACCAAGTTATGACTAGAAGAAAGCCACCACCGAAAGTGGCCTTTGACCATGAAATGACCTTTGACCTTGAGATGACCTCTACCTGAAGTGAACCTTGACCGCAAAAATGACATTTTGGCTTAAAATTGACCTTTGACCTTGACATGACCTTTGGCCTAGACATGACCTTGACATTTGAAATAACCTTTACCTTGCTTTGATCGAAGTTCTATACACTCGGAACCACATCTACTATAGTATATAAGATATTGAAGATTTAAAACTTTAATTAGCCCTCATTTGCATAATTTTGAAAAGCATGACCTCTCATTATAAAAAGGCCAGACTTTGTACATAGAAGTATAATTGTGCCAAGTTTGGAGTTTCTACATATAATACTTTTCAAATGAAATGTGGGACAAATTTGCCTGTAAAGAAAGAAAGAGAGAAAGAAAGAAAGAAATAAAGAAAGAAAGAAAAAAGAATTCCTACAAAAACAGAAAAGTGTGTGTTGACACACAAACTTTAACTAGGAAAGTTGATTTGCTGCATAGCAAATTAGTGTGTGTGTCTTCAAAGCATATTGGTATGGCAATTTACAACTATTCCATAACACAGGAGTAGAAGCTGGAATGGCATCTCTATCTATTATAGCTTTGGAATGATTCAAGATTTAAAATTTCTAATGGTGCTATTTATTTGAGACACACACACTTTAATAAAGAATTTCAGGGGAAAAAAACAGAAGAGTGTGTGTTGACACACACACTTTAAAGAAAGAGAGAGAGAGAGAGAGAGAGAGAGAGAGAGAGAGAGAGAGAGAGAGAGAGAGAGAGAGAGAGAGAGAGAGAGAGAGAGAAAGAAAGAATTCCTAGAAAAAGAGTATGTCTGTGTTGGCACACAGACATAATAACCGACCCATAGAAGACAAACTTCACAGTTATGCGTGCACGTACTACCGACAGGCCCAATTGTCTACTGTTGGTTTAGAACTCAGAACTGTATTTATTTGACAATATGTACACAGAGTAAGAAATATAAAGAAAAAGAGAAGAACACACACACACACACACACACACACACACACACACACATAAATAGTCCAAATTCAATGGACTTTACATTGTCATGTGCAAAAATGTTGTGATAAGGTGCTTTGATATACCCTCAGTTTTACCAAATAGGTCGGGGTGACCCCAGTATGGATTTTAAGCCGCTGATACTGCATGTAATAGTTTTCAAATGAAATGTCGGACAAATTTGCCTGTAAAGAAAGAAAGAAAGAAAGAAAGAAAGAATTCCTAGAAAAACAGTATGTCTGTGTTGGCACACAGACATAATAAAGAACTCGAGGAAAAAGCACACTTTTCTGTTTTTCATCGAGTAACACTGCACATTTTTTAAGTCTTGCCTTTTTATAATGAGAGGTCATACTTTTCAAAATTATGCAAATGAGGGCTAATTAAAGCTTTAGATCTTAAATATCATATATACTATAGCAGATATAGTTCCAAGTGTATAGGAGTTCGATCATAGCAAGCCAAAGGTCATCTCAAATGTCAAGGTCATGTCAAGGTCAAAGGCCAATTTTAGGTCAAAATATCATTTTAAAGGTCAAGGTTCACTTCAGGTGGAGGTAATCTCAAGGTCAAAGGCCAATTTCGATGGTGGCATTCTTCTAGCCATAACTTTCAATTTGGAGAAATTTTCAATCAGTTGTAAGCTTAATGGAATGTGAAGTACCAAAGCACAAAAGTTGTACCATTTAAAATTTACAACTTAGGAAGGCACACAGATAGATTTTCTTTGAAGCAAGTCTTCCTTTCTAGTTTCTTTCTTTCTTCTTTCTTTCTTCTTTCTTCTTTACTAGCAAATTTGTCCGACAATTTTCTCGGACACTATTATACATAGCAACTCCAAACTTGGCATGATTGTACCTCCGTACAAGGAGTTTGACCGTTTTGCACACAGGAATGAAGATGTTTAAAATTATGCAAATTAGGGGCACTTGAAATTTTAAATCTTGAATATCTTCAAAAGTATAATAGATAGAGATGTCATTCCAACTTTTACTAGGGGGTTATTGACCAGTGCGCATCCAATAAATTTAAAACAAAAGTTGTAACAATTTAAATTATCCTAATTATCAGCATATTTTTTAAATCTTGAATATCTTCAAAAGTATAATAGATAGAGATGTCATTCCAACTTTTACTAGGGGGTTATTGACCAGTGCGCATCCAATAAATTTAAAACAAAAGTTGTAACAATTTAAATTATCCTAATTATCAGCATTTGAAATTTTAAAACTTGAATATCTTCAAAACTATTAAAGAGAGAGATGTCATTTTACCTTCTACTAGGAGGTTATTGACCATTGTGCATGTAATGAATCTAAAGCAAAAGTTGTAGCCATTCAAATTATGCTAATTAGCAGCATTTGAAATTTCAAAACTTGAATATCTTCAAAACTATTATAGATAGAGATGTCATTTCAACTTTTACTTAGGAGTTGTTGATCGTTGCGTATGTAATGAATCTAAAACAAAAGTTGTAACAATTTAAATTATGCTAATTTGCAGTATTTGTAATTTTCAATCTTGAATATCGTGAACACTGTAATAGATAGAGATGGCATTCCAACTTCTTGTAGGGGGTTGTTGACCATTCTGCACCTAATGAATTAAAAATAAAAGTTGTAGTAATTTAAATTATGCTAAATAGCACCATTAGAAATTTTTAATCTTGTATAACTTCAAAGCAATAAAAGATAGAGACGCCATTCCAACTTCTACCCTGTGTTATGGAATACATGTAGTTGCACATTGCCATATCAATATGCTTTGAAGATACACACACTGATTTGCTATGCAGCAAATCATCTTTCCTAGTTAGAATATACATCCATTGGATGTGTATGTACTTTATCCAAAATGCAAGGAGGCGTGTTCTTCAAAGGAGTAGGAATATGACATCGGATACACTTACCAGTTTTATTTAATTTCGAGAGAGATAGTAAGCTGTGTAATATGTCTATTTCCTGTTTTGTCAGATAGAGTTACTGTCGGAAAAAAAACAATGTTTGTAAAATAATATCTGGAATGAAATTTCACGGATTTTAGTTTATATATGTCTTGCAATTTTAAAAGCTTTAGGGATTCAAACAATGGATCAGTATGGGCATTATATCTTTCATGGCAAATAAGCCGTATTGCCGATGTTTGAAGTTTGAAAATACGATCCCAGGAATGTCCCAAGGCTAAACTTGAATAATTAAGATGAGGCGGAAACAAAGATCTGTATCTATAACCAGTAAATTCTTCATTGGCAAAAAATTATGAACGTGCCTATTAATCTGGGGTGGTTGGTAGCGACTTTATTTGCATGTGAATTCCAATTTACAGTAGAGTTTCATGAACAGATTTATGCATGTGCTTGTGAATCCTCATGGAGATCATGCTCTACATTTGTGTCAAAAGACTTCGTCAAAATGTAAAGATAAAAAGATTGATTTCTATGGCACTTAAATGGTTGAGTTTTGAATTTCAAAAACATCCATATTTCTTTCATGTAGATATTGCATTGTTTTAGCACTTGATTTTAGCATGAAGGCCCTGTGTGCTCTCGCGAATGCTGCAACAATCTAATGTCTCAACTTGCGGAGCTACAGCTATGGTCAACAAAGGAAACAAGAATACCAAAACTTGAGAGACGCCTTTTTCGATAATTGCACCAGCAGCGATGTATGTCCACGTATCTAATACTAGCAAGGAAACAAAACCAGTGTCGCCCCCCCCCCTTTCCTATCTGTTACGTCCTGTATAGTTGTTATGTCTGTGTGCCAACACAGAATTCTGTTTTTTCTACGGTGCTTTCTTTCTGCTTTACTATCAAATTTTGTTCGCCGGTTTACGCGAACACTATTACACTCACAAACTTCAAACTTGGCATGATTATAGGCCTATACATGAATTTGTGCCTTTTAATAAAGACAAAAATATGTTGAAGATTATGCAAATTAGAGACAATTGAAATTTTAAGTCTTAAATATCTCCGAAAACTATTATAGGTGCAGGTAACCAATCCAACTTCAATTATAGGTTTGTAACACTGCACATTTTGGTAATTTACATGTGACCGCTAAAAGTCAAAGGTGAAGATCAAGGTCATTTGGACCTTACAAATTTGATCCAGCCATAACTGTCAATTTTCCTCAAATTTTGACCATGTTGCACCCAAACTGTTGGTATTGCAGCACTGCATATTTTTGTAATTTACATGCAAGATCTAAAGGTCATTTGGACGTTTCCTATTTATCTAGCCATAACTTGGTCAATTTTCATCCAATTTCAGTCATGTCGAGCTCAAATTGTAGGTATTGCAATATTGCACATTTCAAAATTTACATGTATCCTCTACAGGTCAAAGGTCAAGATCATTTTTACCTTTGAAATTTTCATCTAGGCATATATACAACTTTTTACAAGTCACACAGATTTGCTTTGAAGCAAATCTTTTCTTTCTTTGTGCTGTGGATAGGAAGTTGCCCATGAGACAGGTTCTAGTGATTTAAGCTAATTTATCATGCATGAAAATGGTTGCATCATAACATGGAGATAGCTCCATGATAAGTGTAACCAGCTCCGTTTAGGAGGGGTGTAGTTTGGGGAAATTCAATATATTTATCATAAATTCAATTTTTTAAAACTTTTGTTTGAATGCCATTGCCTCAGCATATGGTACAAACCCACATATTTCATTGGGAATAGTTTTGAAGGTACAGAAGATTTAAAACTTCAATTGCCTCTAATTTGCATAATTTTTAAAATGTTATATGTTCCAAATCAGAGGTCAATAATGCCGTATTCAATATTCAGTTGATCATTATGCACAATGTAAGGATAATATTTACCGACCGGTTTACATTCTTGACAGATCAACCCTTTGTACTATACACAATATCAAACCCAATATTCTAAAGTAGCCTAAACATTGTTACCGGTTGTTACGCTCTACAGTTTAATATGACTGACGTTTGTCACAGTTCATACGGCCAAAATATCATGCAGTGATAAACCTGTGTGTTTTTCAGTCGGGTTGTAAAGTTATTGATTTTTTTGTTGTTGTTTTTGTCCAAAAGTTCCTGCGTTGGTCCATTCCGCTTATTGCAAGATTTGTTCAAGTTAGCATGACTGAAATGTATAAGGAAATGTTGCCAAAATGTGTGTGTTGTTAAAGTGTGTGTCAGCACACACTTTTCTGTTTTTCTAGGAATTCTTTATTATGTCTGTGTGCCAACACAGACATACTGTTTTTCTAGGAATTCTTTATTAAAGTGTGTGTGTCAGCACACACACTTTTCTGTTTTTCTAGGAATTATGTCTGTGTGCCAACACAGACATACTGTTTTTCTAGGAATTCTTTATTTCTTTCTTTCTTTCTTTCTTTCTTCTTTCTTTCTTTCTTTACAGGCAAATTTGTCCGACATTTCATTTGAAAAGTATTTTACATAGAAACTCCAAACTTGGCATGATTATACTTCCATACATGAAGCCTGGTCTTTTTGTAAAGAGGTTCAACGGTTTTGAAAATTATGCAAATTAGGGCCATTTGAAAATTTAAATCTTGAATATCTCCAAAAATATTATAGGTACAGGTAATCAATCCAACTTCGATTAATATGTTGGTTAGACTGCACATTTTTGTAATTTACATGTGACCTCTAAAGGTCAAAGGTCAATGTTATTTTCACATTTGAAATTTTCATCTAGCCATAACTCAGTCAATTTTCAACCAATTTTAACCATGTTGGACCCAACCTGTAGGTATTGCAACACTGCATATTTTTGTAATTTACATGCAATGCCTAAAGATTAAAGGTCAAGCTCATTCAGGCCTTTTTGTTAAAACTAGCCATAAGCGTAATGGAATGTGAAGTACCAAAGGCTTCAAAGATGGTATCAGTCAAGATTCTGGGGTCCGCTTTGGTAATTGATACTTTTAGCCCAGATAAGAGAGCCTGGGTTTGATATCAGGCTGCGGGCAGCATGCTTGTCTGTATGTGTGCCCCTGAGTAGCACACAGAATGCCGTGTGTGACTGATTTTGTCATGTTTACACAAGACAGACAAGACGTAACTTAAAACATTGGAACAACACATAATTAATTAATTGGGTAAGACATAACAGATTCAACTGAAAGTCACAGGAAGCTGTAGCTTTCCTTGCAGTGAGGTTGCAAGGTTAGGACATCGTACAAGCCACCGGTAGCCAGGTCAGTGTTCAATGTAAACAAAGCATGCACAAGTATGAATAGACTGAGGTCTACAAGTTGTATCATGCTTAGAAGACTACTTGGTTCATGAGAATGAAATGGAAAAGAATGATGACACAGTCTGTGGTAGTTTATATATCATTTCATACTATCAAAGATGTTGTCTTTCTTTCTTTCCTTTTTTCTTTTTTATGGATGTGTGCCAACAGACATATTGGTTTTCTTTCTTTCTTTCTTTCTTTCTTTCTTTCTTTCTTTCTTTCTTTCTTTCTTTCTTTCTTTCTTTCTTTCTTTCTTTCTTCCTTCCTTCCCTCCTTCCTTCCTTCTTTCTTTCTTTCCAGACAAGTTTGTCCGACATTTTATTTAAAAAGTATTACATGTAGAAACTCCAAACTTGGCACAATTATACTTCTATGGATAAAGTCTGGCCTTTTTATAATGAGAGGTCATGCTTTTGAAAATTATGCAAATGAGGGCTAATTAAAGTTTTAAATCTTCAATATCTTATATACTATAGTAGATGTGGTCCCGAGTGTATAGGAGTTCGATCATAGCAAGGTAAAGGTCATCTCAAATGTCAAGGTCATGTCAAGGTCAAAGGTCATGTCAAGGTCAAAGGTCAATTTTAAGCCAAAATGTCATTTTTGAGGTCAAGGCTCACTTTAGATAGAGGTCATCTGAAGGTCAAAGGTCATTTCAAGGTCAAAGGCCACTTTCGGTGCTGGCTTTCTTCTAGCCATAACTTGGTCAATTTTTATCCAATTTTCATCATGTTGGGCTCAAATTGTAGCTATTGTAACCTTGCACATTTTTAAAATTTACATGTGACCTCTCAAGTTTAAAGGTCAAGGTCATTTGGACCTTTGAAAGTTTCATCCAATCATAACTTGGCCAATCTCCATCCAATTCTAATCAAGTTGGACTCAAATTGTAGGTATTGCTACACTGGACATTTTTATAAGAACATGTAACCTCAAAAAGGCAAAGGTCAAGGTCACTTGGCCCTTTGAAAGTTTCATCTTGCTATAACTTGGTCAATTTTACTCCGATTTGGTTCATGTCCGGCTCAAATTGCGGGTATTGTAAAACACTGTGCAATTTACATATGACTTGTAAAGGTCAAAGCTCAAGGTCATTTGGACTTTGAAATTTGCATGCAGCCATAAGCTTAATGGAATGTGAAGTACCAAAGGACAAAAGTTGTAGCATTTAATATTTACAACCTTTAAAGGCACACAGACAGATTTAAAAAAATCTTCTTTTCCAGTTTCTTTCTTTCTTTCTTTCCCCTTTTTCTTCTTTACCAGCAAATTTGTCTGACACTTTTCTCGGACACTTCTATACATAGAAACTCCAAACTTGGCATGATTGTACCTCCATACAAGGAGTTTGGCCGTTTTATACACATAAATGAAGATGTTTAAAATTATGCAAATTAGGGGCATTTGAAATTTTAAATCTTGAATAACTTCAAAGCTATAATAGATGGAGATGCCATTCCAACTTCCACTCCTGTGTTAGTGAATAGTTGTACATTGCCATACTAATGTGCTTTGAAGACACACACACTGATTTGCTATGCAGCAAATCATCTTTCCTAGTTTCTTTCTTTCTTTCTTTCTTCTTTCTTTCTTTCTTTACAGGCAAATTTGTCCGACATTTCATTTGAAAAGTATAACACGTAGAAACTCCAAACTTGGCACAATTATACTTCTATTGCTAAAGTCTGGCCTTTTTATTATGAGAGGTCATGCTTTTCAAAATTATGCAAATGAGGGCTAATTAAAGTTTTAAATCTTCAATGTGTTATATACTATACAGTGCATTCCAACTTGAGCTCTGGGGGCCGTCTCATTAGTTGTTACCACAGTGTTAGTGGGCCAAACAGTCTATCACTGATAATCCGGCTAAAGGGACACCATTTTACTGTGGAGCTGGCCCTACTATGTTGCCTGCCACCCCACCAAACACACATGACCAGTGACAGTGAATGATTGGTATCAAATGGCCAGCTTATTCCAAAGTCCTGGCAAGTGTAGCCACATCAAAATAAACCCTACCCTTTCGGCCTTAAGTTTATGTGTATTTTATTACCCCAATAGATTTCACTCATAATCCACAGCCTTTATCAGCATCGTAAGACCTGTGGGACATTTTTACAGGGGTGATTTAAACAAAGCAAGTAGCCGAGAAGAGGCAACTGGAAACTGTGCCACGCGTTTCGACCTGTCTAGGTCTCATCAGGCATTGGCAGGGATTTCAAAATGTTCCATATATATAGTTAGGGGTAACAAATGCGTTGCTAAATTTTACAGGGGTGTCACATCTCAAGTAAACTGCAAACAAGCCATAATCCTGGTATGTATTTTACAAGATGTGACATCAAAATGACCCTTTGAAAATGCGGCATGCCTTGACTCATTCAGGACAGAAGTCTTCATTTACTGTCAGTAAAATTTGTATCAAAGGGATATACTGAGTATTCTTATCTTTTAAATTAGAGGGTTCTGATTTAAAATTTCTGACAATCATAATAGAATATAATATCTGCTCATGATTTGTGATGTTCTGACCTTTTTTTATTTGTTTCACACATTGTATTAGCAATGCAAATTTGAAAGAATTAGCAAAGAGCATATCCTTTGGGTTCATCACTGAATGAGTTAATTTTGTCATTTAAACATTGGCTGCATTGATTGAATATCTATGTCTGTTTGGTAATTTAATTATAAGTTAAAGTTTTCTTTCTGGACACCAGTCAGTTAAATGGCTCTCTAAGAAAACATTTTTCTTTCTTTCTTTTTTTCTTTCTTTCTTTCTTTCTTTCTTTCTTTTCTTCCTTTCTTTCTTTCTGAATTTGAAAATTTCAATCTTGAATATCTTCAACTGTATAATAGAGATGTCATTCCAACTTCTACTAGGGGGTTGTTGACCATTGGCACCTGATCACCTAATGAATTAAAAATAAAAGTTGTAGCAATTTAAATTTTGTTAAAAAGTACCATTAGAAATTTTAAATCTTGAATAACTTCAAAGCTATAATAGATAGAGATGCCATTCCAACTTCTACTCCTGTTTTGTGGAATAGTTGTACATTGCCATACCAATATGCTTTGAAGACACACACACTGATTTGCTATGCAGCAAATCATCTTTCCTAGTTTCTTTCTTTCTTTCTTTCTTTCTTCTTTCTTTCTTTCTTTACAGGCAAATTTGTCCGACATTTCATTTGAAAAGTATTATACATAGAAACTCCAAACTTGGCATGATTATACTTCCATACATGAAGCCTGGTCTTTTTGTAAAGAGGTTCAACGGTTTTGAAAATTATGCAAATTAGGGCCATTTGAAAATTTAAATCTTGAATATCTCCAAAAATATTATAGGTACAGGTAATCAATCCAACTTCGATTAATATGTTGGTTAGACTGCACATTTTTGTAATTTACATGCGACCTCTAAAGGTCAAAGGTCAATGTCATTTTCACATTTGAAATTTTCATCTAGCCATAACTCAGTCAATTTTCAACCAATTTTAACCATGTTGGACCCAACCTGTAGGTATTGCAACACTGCATATTTTTGTAATTTACATGCAATGCCTAAAGATTAAAGGTCAAGCTCATTCAGGCCTTTTTGTTAAAACTAGCCATAAGCGTAATGGAATGTGAAGTACCAAAGGCTTCAAAGATGGTATCAGTCAAGATTCTGGGGTCCGCTTTGGTAATTGATACTTTTAGCCCAGATAAGAGAGCCTGGGTTTGATATCAGGCGATGGGCAGCATGCTTGTCTGCATGTGTGCCCCTGAGTAGCACACAGAATGCCGTGTGTGACTGATTTTGTCATGTTTACACAAGACAGACAAGACGTAACTTAGAACATTGGAACAACACATAATTAATTAATTGGGTAAGACATAACAGATTCAACTGAAAGCCACAGGAAGCTGTAGCTTTCCTTGCAGTGAGGTTGCAAGGTTAGGATATCGTACAAGCCACCGGTAGCCAGGTCAGTGTTCAATGTAAACAAAGCATGCACAAGTATGAATAGACTGACGTCCACAAGTTGTATCATGCTTAGAAGACTACTTGGTTCATGAGAATGATATGGAAAAGAATGATGACACAGTCTGTGGTAGTTTATATATTATTTCATACTATCAAAGATGTTGTCTTTCTTTCTTTCCTTTTTTATGGATGTGTGCCAACAGACATATTGTTTTTCTAGGAATTCTTTCTTTCTTTCTTTCTTTCTTTCTCACTTTCTTTCTTTCTTAATGTCTGTGTGCCAACACAGACATATTGTCTTTCTTTCTTTCTTTCTTTCTTTCTTCCTTCCTTCCTTCCTTCCTTCCTTCTTTCCAGACAAGTTTGTCCGACATTTTATTCAAAAAGTATTACACATAGAAACTCCAAACTTGGCAAAATTATACTTCTATAGATGAAGTCAGGCCTTTTTGTAATGAGAGGTCATGCTTTTCAAAGTTATGCAAATGAGGGCTAATTAAAGTTTTAAATCATCAATATTTTATATATTATAGTAGATGTGGTTCCGAGTGTACAGGAGTTTGATCATAGCAAGGTAAAGGCCATCTGAAATGTCAAGGTCATGTCAAGGTCAAAGGTCAGTTTTAGGCCAAGGTGTCATTTTTGAGGTGAAGGTTCACTTCAGGTAGAGGTCATCTCAAGGTCAAAGGTCATTTCAAGGTCAAAGGCCACTTTCGATGGCGGCTTTCTTCTAGCCATAACTTGGTCAATTTTTATCCAATTTTGATCATGTTTGGTTCAAATTGTAGCATTTGCAACACTGCACATTTTGAAAATTACATGTGATCCCAAAAGGTCAAAGGTCAATGTCATCTGGACCTTTGAAAGTTTCACCCAGCCATAACGCGGCCAATTTCCATCCAATTCAAATCATGTTGGACTTAAATTGTGGGTATTGTAACACTGTACATTTTTGCAATTTACACGTGGCCTATAAAGGTTAAAGGTAAAAGGTCACGGTTATTTGAACTTGGAAATATCATCCAGCCATAAGCTTAATGCAATGTGAAGTACCTAAGGACAAAAGTTGTACCATTTAATATTTACAGCTTTGGAAGGCACACAGACAGATTTGCTTTAAAGCAAATCTTCCTTTCTAGTTTCTTTCTTTCTTCTTTCTTTCTTTCTTTCTTTCTTTACCGGCAAATTTGTCCCACATTTCATTTGAAAAGTATTATATGTAGAAACTCCAAACTTGGCACAATTATACTTCTATGGATAAAGTCTGGCCTTTTTATAATGAGAGGTCAAGCTTTTCAAAATTATGCAAATGAGGGCTAATTAAAGTTTTAAATCTTCAATATCTTATATACTATAGTAGATGTGGTTCCGAGTGTATAGGAGTTCGATCATAGCAAGGTAAAGGTCATCTCAAATGTCAAGGTCATGTCAAGGTCAAAGGTCAATTTTCAGCCAAAATGTCATTTTTGAGGTCAAGGTTCACTTCAGGTAGAGGTCATCTCAAGGTCAAAGGTCATTTCAAGGTCAAAGGCCACTTTCGGTGCTGGCTTTCTTCTGGCCATAACTTGGTCAATTGTTATCCAATTTTCATCATGTTGGGCTCAAATTGTAGCTATTGTAACCTTGCACATTTTTTAAAGTACATGTGACCTCTAAAGTTCAAAGGTCAAGGTCATTTGGACCTTTGAAAGTTTCATCCAATCATAACTTGGCCAATCTCCATCCAGTTTTCATCATGTTAGACTCAAATTGTAGGTATTGCTACACTGGACATTTTTATAAGAACATGTAACCTCAAAAAGGCAAAGGTCAAGGTCACTTGACCCTTTGAAAGTTTCATCTTGCCATAACTTGGTCAATTTTACTCCGATTTGGTTCATGTCCGGCTCAAATTGTGGGTATTGTAACACTGTGCAATTTACATATGACCTGTAAAGGTCAAAGGTCAAGGTCATTTGGACTTTGAAATTTGCATGCAGCCATAAGCTTAATGGAATGTGAAGTACCAAAGGACAAAAGTTGTAGCATATAATATTTACAACCTTTGAAGGCACACAGACAGATTAAAAAAAATCTTCTTTTCCAGTTTCTTTCTTTCTTTCTTTCTTTCTTTCTTCTTTACCAGCAAATTTGTCCGACACTTTTCTCGGACACTACTATACATAGAAACTCCAAACTTGGCATGATTGTACCTCCATACAAGGAGTTTGGCCATTTTATACACAGAAATGAAGATGTTTAAAATTATGCAAATTAGGGGCATTTGAAATTTTAAATCTTGAATAACTTCAAAGCTATAATAGATAGAGATGCCATTCCAACTTCCACTCCTCTGTTATGGAATAGTTGTACATTGCCATACTAATGTGCTTTGAAGACACACACACTGATTTGCTATGCAGCAAATCATCTTTCCTAGTTTTCTTTTTGTTTGTGTATGTTTGTTTTGTCAATTTGTGTGTGTGTAGCCTGTGTGTGTTTTCAAGGACAAGGAGTCAAACATAGTTTGTTTCACATTTCAACATGTCATCAGGCATTTATATATATATATATATATATATATATATATATATATATATATATATATATATATATATATATATATATATATATATATATATATATATATATATATATATATATATGCCTATATGGGGGAGGGGGTGGGTAATTAAATGACTCAAATTTTCAAAAGCATGAAATGTTAAATGTGTATAATCAAGCCTCCTGACTGTGTCCTTCCGTCCAAACAAATGAACGCTTCATCCAGTCTACAGAGTTCAATTGGGGGTGGGGTGCATGTCAAATTCTGTGGCAAATGACCTGTAAATGAACGTAGGCCTACTCAAAATAAAGCCAATTTTAGGCCTACGTCAATACAGTTTGCAAGGACAGCCATCTACCGAAGATATCATGAAATCTGGAGTTGATATGCAAGAAAAGAAAATTCAATGAAGCAAAATACAATGACAAATAACGAAATAGGCCTATACCAAGGTTACAATCAATTCATATAGGTTATGTTAGAGTAGGCCCACATCTGTGTATAAACCCAATCCATCAAAGAGTGGGAATAACCAAAGATGGACACGGGGCCTGGCGAGTGTCCATATGGATCAGTCGTAAAGTAAGGTGGAACCCAGGATGACCCAATATTATGCGTCATCAAAAGCCTACCACCAGCCAAGTGGGCTATGCAGTGCGGGTGCACAGGTGATCCAGGCAATGCCAGCAATAATAATACACCTGCACAGGCCTACTGCACTCTGATGACGCGAGGGCGAACCAGGCAAGGCCAGCAATCTGCATAGTAGTGCACACTGAAGGTGCGCAGGTGAACCAGCTAGGCAAGCCCGGCAATCTGCATAATGCACACTGAAGGTGCGCAGGTGAACCAGGCAAGCCCGGCAATCTGCATAGTGCGCTCTAATGTTAATGATGACTACGATCATCCAGTGTTGCCATTTAAAGAAAATGTCAAATTTCCCCTGGAGAATAAATCTTAAAAAAGTTACTTATATGATGTGAAAGAAATGACAGCATTTAAAGTAAATAGTCGAATTCAATAGCATGGCATAGTTCATTCTTGCATGGTCGAATGTTGAAGTGTCTCAGATGGGTTCTGGTGCAATCAAAAAGAAAAATGAAAAGAAAAGAAAAGCTTTATGCTCTTCAAACACAAGCTGCAAATACACACGCATGTTCCTGCAGCAATGGCGCTGCAATACGAGGCATGCACATTTATTTCCCGCACAACTGCATAACTGGTTGCCTTGGTAGCCCTAGTCTCGCCTAGCGAGATAGGGACCGCTGCCTGTGCGGGGTAGCGGGATAGTACTATTATTTTGGAAATAAAGAATACTTAGTACAGGCAGATGGAAATATATTCTTGTAAGCGATTTATAAAGCACTAAATGAGTATGACTTTGGTATTTGCAAACTTACATTTCGCTGGAAGATACTAATTTTGTGAAAAAGGGTATCTGGCCCTCTCTGTGACAGTGATATTCCTGTGTGTCCTCACAGGCGTGAGCCCCGTGCTTTGTGGCAGGAAATTAATATGCATGTCTTGTACTAAGTAGTGTATTGTTTTATGCAATTTTCTCACCAAATATTTTCTAAAGCATGTTTCAGTCCGTTTTCGTTGATAATAAGCGGACAAAATTTATTTCTGACTTTGTTAATTCATAAATGATCATCTGAGCTGCAAATACGACACCTGGAATATTTCTTGCTAGAATTATTGTACTTAGGTGAGGTTAACGCAATATAATTTGACTTTTGTTGAATCAATGCAATTTTGTAAATACTCGGAAATTATAAAGGAGAGTGTACACACGAAATCTGCGCTTGCTTTCGCTGCCAGGGATTTTACATTCAGGAAGAGCATTGCCATGCCAGTGCGCTGGACGTGAATGTCCATGGGCATATAATCTCTGAAGGTTTTAAGAAGGGGGGGGGGGCGGTCAGGGGTTCCCTGGTACGCTGTTGGAAATAATAATTTTGTCCTTGTTCAAGGCAAGGAAAATAAGAAAATGTACAAATAACGGGAATTAAAAGGGATTCCAGTACTTAAGTAGAGCAAATAAAAATACCCAGTACACTAGTACGGAAATTCGCCTCCCCCCACCCCCACACTCTTAAGCAGCAGACAGACGTGTACGCGTGCGTGAAGACACGGCTTAAATTGCAGACACATCAGCATCTCATGATTGTGGAAGCCGCACTCCAGCGGGGTTTGCAGGTTTAATCAGCAGGGCCTAACCAGACCCCAGACACTGCCCTCTCTCCTCTCCCTCCTGCCCACGTCCCTCTTACTGGCCCTAGCCCTTCCCCACCTTTTGCCACCATGTCAGTGCCGATAATCTCCTATTACCAATGCCGGCTCCTGATCAATACTATCTGGTGACAGTGGTGTAGCGACTTAAGTGGCGTCGTGTCTACGATACAGTGGTTCCCATCTCTTGGTTGTAATTTCCGGATCCATCCTGGTACTGCGTGAAAAAGGCGGATGTTACAACAGGATTCTGAAGCCTCCAAAATGTCAGCTTCTGCCGTGGTACCTCTGCATGCCTCAAGTTACAATCTCTTCACTGTTATCTTGGCTCAACTGATACATTGTTTGGCTACAAATTTTAGCGGCCTACTCGGAAAAGCAGCAACATTTATTCTGTATTGGGGGTTGGTGGTGGTGGGTATACTTTTCTGGGATGAAATTCAAAAGAAAAGTAACTCACTGTAGATCACATGACCTGAACATTGCTATGCAAATTGTAATGCGCCTGTATCAGTGACACACATACTGCATTAACATTATGCAGAAAAACAAATGTGCGCGACCCAGCTAGCAATAAAAGCTGGTCTAAAATTGGCCCAGTGCCGGGCCATCCTTGCCAACGTTGGACCAACCTTCATTGCCAGCTGGAGAGTCAAGTTTGATTGTACGTCACACGTGACGTGGAGCAACTACCACGAAAGTAAACAAACATTGCACACCAGGTCGGCGTTAAAGGTAGGCCTAGGGCATATTTTTACGATGAATACCCAGTTGAACATAGAAAAGACTTGTTGGTGTCATGAAAATGTTTGAATTTAAACTAAGCTGGCGTTCTCTGGAAATGTAGTTATAAATATGCATATTCGACCAATTTTAGAATATGGAGATGGGGGGGGGGAGGGGGTTACAGAGACTCAGAGTGAGACGCAGACCTGTTGGAGAGTGTTCAACTGCCTGAAACCCTTACAGTGACGGGAGCAATGCGTTGTACCTGATACTCTGAACTTTATAGCTTTTTTTTTTGGGTTTGTTTTACAAAAAGGTCCATGGATATGCACCCGCGTACTTATGTAACCTAATTCATGGAAATGTATCATCTAGAATCAATACAATGTTAAGTCTGAAAGCAAACCGACTGAACCCAAATACAGAATCACTTTGTACGGAAAATCCTTTATTCCTTCTACTATTCGACATTGGAATAATCAATATGCTCTCACCTGCCGTTCATGACTCAGAAGATGCAGAATCATTTCAACGTAAACTGGGTAGAGACAAACTGAAAATTAACGACTTATTTTACATTGGTATTAGGAGACTAAACATTTTACATGCTAGGATCAGGTTGGGTTGCACCAAATGGAATCAAGACATGCATAAACTAGTTCCTGTGTAGGCCTGCACGTGGTGCGCCTTCTGAAACGCCTTTTCGTTATTTTGTAACGCCCATGCAAATTATGATATCCAACGAAATAGATTACAATTAATAATCATACCACTGGCACCTTTCACCTTAAATACCTTATTGTATGGAGGTAATAACTGTTCGAAAACAACAAACTCGTATTTGAGGCAACACAAAATTTTATTTTTCAGTCAAGAAGATTCAAACCACCTTAAATTAACCAAACCAGATAAAGTCCCGATAAACAGAACAATGTTTTAACTTTGAATATTTCTATGCCAACATAGGTTATTACAGCTATGATTCTGACCAAGAACTGGAAGTCCCTCTCCGGCAATTATTCAGCACCAAAGGTCGTCCTCCAGGCTCTAGTCTCTAAATGCAATATGCCTGCATGGCTGCAAAGCCAGCTACCTTTTTTTCTCTCACTCTTGATCGCTCTTGGGGCAGGAGGAAAATCAATCGTGACCTTTGGTCACTCGTGATCTTCCCACCTACAGCAACCCCTCCTGAGAAAAAGCTGATAACTCACTCTCAGCCATGTCAGATTCACTGTTCAGGTTAGGGCATTCAAGAATCTGTACATTTCGTTGCATTAGAGATACGTTTAACAGCATTTTTCTTGCAACAGTATTTTGCTTCTAACAATGCATTCTGGGACAAAGAGTAATTGTCACTTTGACTGAATTCTTGGATTCTGTTGTGAGAAAGGAGAGTTAGATCGGTCTTAGCCGACAAGAAATAGAGTCAAATGTGTTTCCCATGATTTACATAATCTTAATAGCATATATATATATATATATATATATATATATATATATATATATATATATATATATATATATATATATATATATATATATATATATGTGTGTGTGTGTGTGTGTGTGTGTAAGTATACTTTTTCACTTCGTGGCCTGCGTATTTAAAGCACCGTCTTAAACAGCTGCACAATTGTTCAAATTTCAGTATTTGAAGAGCTATGCCTGGTGACATTTTTCCTGAATTGGTGACATTTTTGCTGTGAATTTACAAACTGTTTGTTGGTAATTATTTTTCTGTCAAAAAAGGTAGCTATCAGAGTTGTTGCATGTTCTGTTAATTCAGCCTGTCATTAACAGTTCTTGACTGTATGCGACTTGCTTGTTTGTATTTGACACAAAAATACACTTATGATATATATATATATATATATATATATATATATATATATATATATATATATATATATATATATATACATACATACATACATACATACATACATATAAATTACATGCTGTATGCTTCTGTGCAACCAATTTTCCATCTAGATGTACTTTAATCTATAGATGTACAGACAGTTTCACAGATATATTTCCCTTACTGCATACAAAAGGAACCAAATAGAAAAAAAGACAACCCAAAACAAACATCCACCCAGCCCCCCCCCCCCCAAAAAAACCCCAATAAATAAAATATTAAGGTAGAATAAACAATTTAGAATATCGTTTTATCTTTCCAACAATCTCAAGAAATAAAATATATAACAATAGATCTGACCGTCCAAGAATGTTGTACTTGTGACGTCAGTTGAGGTGTTGTGCTGTCTCTTTGGCCGTCGTCCACAATTGACATGTTTGACTTCCTCCCCAAAGCTGTTGGCTGATTGTTTTCAAACTTTATGTGGATATACGCTGGGTACGTGCTTTTGCTATTTTCGAATTCTCCAAAACTGACTCAGAGTGCAAAGCTTGATTGAAATATAACTTTCGGAAGGGTGAAAAAAATTCTTCACGGAGTGGTGATGTCGTTGGTCCCTGATTTTTACTGATTTTTTCAATTCGGGTACTTGTCGGTTAATATATATATATATATATATATATATATATATATACATTTCTATTGATGGGATTGCAATGGTAGTTCATATTGTTAACTTCTCAATAATTTTTAAACAATGCTTGTCTCTTGTAACCCAATTAGTACTGAATATGACAGACTAACTTTTAACATCGCTTAAAGCACTTGAGTTCAGAGATTTTTATGTCTTTCAGTGCAAGAGGCTCTTTAAAAGCGTCCAGTTAAAAGTACGCAACATGGTTCTTCGGATGTTTTCTTCAATTTTTCTACTTTTGTGTTATTTCAGTAGGCGCGCATTTGCTAATGTGTATCAAAAATTACTGCCACATGCAATAACCCTTTTTATTCCAAACTATACATACCTCAACATCTTGCCGCATGCAGTGTACATGAAATGTGGAATTGATGGTAGAATTATCATTAAAAAGCAGAGAAAAAGAGCAGGAATATCATAATGCAACCACAAAACTGTCAGGAAAAAACAGCATATAGGGGCATTCAAATGATCCCTGCATTTATTTTTAGCTCAGCTGACTGACAAGTCAGCTGAGCTTTTTTGAGGGTCCGTCGTCCGTCCGTTCGTTGTTGTCCACAATTTACATTTTCGGCTTCTTCTGAAAAACCATCAGCCAGATTTACTTCAAACTTGGTGGGGGATGTACCCTGGGTGAGTCTCTACCAAGTTTGTTCAAATGGTCATGCTCTAGTGATTTTTTGGATTTTTTTATGATTTTTCTTTTTTGTTCTTTTTTTGGGCAAATCTTAAAAAATCTCCGAAACCGCTCACCCAACTGCTTTGATGTCACACAGGAACACTTCTAGGAACTCCTAGTTCTTAATTTGTTCACCAGGTGGCGCTGCATTTTTCCTATTTTTTTTTCTTATTTTTTGTGTGTGTTTGCTATTTTCGACATCTTCTCCAGAACCATCATTAAGATTGAGCTGAAATTTGGAGGATATGTTCCTTGTAGAAGGGTCAAACAAAGCTGTTCACGAGGTGGCACTGCTGTAGATTCCAGATTTTTAACGATTTTTTTCAATTGGGGTACTTATCGGTAAATCAGCTTTCCTACTGATTACTATGCAAGTCAATGGACATTCTAATGCTGATTCATATCATTGACTTCTTCTCTAAAACCATAAGCCAGATTGACATCAAACTTGGTTTCAATGTACCTTGGGTGGGTCTCTAACAGGTTTGTTCAAATGGTCATGCTCCAGTGAATTTTGGATATATAATATAAAAATTTTTGTTCTTTTTTGGAGCAAATCTTAAAAAATATTCTTCTCCGAAACCGCTCACCTAGTTGCTTTGATATCTCACAGGGACACTTCCCGGGACTCTTAGTTCAGAATTGTCCACCAAGTGGCGCTGCACATTTTTCATGATTTTTTGTGTATTTTTGCTATTTTTAACTTCTTCTCCAGGACCGTCACTCAAATTATGCTGAAACTTGGTGGATATGTTCCTTGTGGAAGAGTCAAGCAAAGTTGATGACAAGGTGGCACTGCTGTGGATTCCTTTTTTTCAACGATTTTTTTTTTCAATTCGGGTCCTTACCCATAAATGCACCTTTTCTATTGCTTCCTACGCCAGTCAGTGGGCATTCTAATGGTAATTGACACTTTCGACTTCTCTGAAGAAACTGTCTGTCAGATTTACTTCAAACTTACTGGCAATATACTTGGGGTGGGTCTCTACTAGGTTTCTTCAAATGGTCATGCTCCAGTGATTTTTGGATTTTTCATGATTTTTTTCAAAAATCTTTAAAAAAAGCTTTAATAGGAAAGTTAAACATGGGAATTTCTTGTAATGATTATAACTTAAATAATTTTGGCCAGATTAAATTCAAACTTGGCAGGGATGTGCCTTGGATGGGTCTCTACTAAGTTTGTTCAAACGGTCACGTTCTGATGATTTTTGGACTTTTTATAATTTTTTTGGTTCTTTTGTTAGGCAAATCTTAAAAAATCTTCTCTGAAACCACTCACCCAATAGCTTTTGATATCGCACAGGGACACTCCTCACACTTTGTAGAAATGTACCTTTGATAGGTCTCTACATACGTTATTCAAATGGTCACACTGCATTGATTTTTGCATAAATTTTTGGGTAATTTTGTTAATGATCCTCTTGTTTGTTATTCTATTATTATTATTATTATTATTGTTGTTGTTGTTGTTGTTATTGCCGTAGAAAATCACACTAAAATTTGCCACTTTACATCTTTCAAAGATATATACTTCTTGATGGCCTCATGAACCAAACAAATGCAGTTATAAACAAACAGTCTATTTTTCTTGGTTGTACACGTATGAAAATATCAATTTTTGCTACAGAGGAACCTTAACAAACCCAAATCTATAATGCCAAGCAACGTTTGAACACTGTCAAGTTCGTTCATTGATGAGCCAAGTCCTATTCCATACCACTCACTGAAAAACTACATGGATTTACAATTTATTTTGTGTGAAGAACAAATCATATTCATAATATTTGAAATTTAGAAGAAAATTTCAGGCTTTAGGAGCCTTTAATTAATCGGGTCATCAGTGAGGAACCAGCGGCAGTGGAAGACTTGTTTCAATGGCATCAAGTCCCGGCATCATGTTTGTATTTTTAAAGCATACATTGTGCCGCCAGTAGGTGGAATGACTTATATCATTTTATGATGGACATCATTCATGCAAGATGGGCTGTTCTGTTACCTCTCGGGCCTAATGTTTTGAATGGCGGTACTAATCACCTCACACAAGGTCACTCTCACTCCATCATGTTCTTCTCTGCTTGTGCACCTGATGCACCATTAGCAGACAGTTGTTGAGGTCTTCACCAAGATACGTTCCCAACATGATTGGTTCAGTTGTCTAGACAGCTTGACACAAAGCTTTCTGCAAATGTCTGTATACAGCACCAAGAGATTTTTGTAGTGTTATATGTTCGAATCCATCTATCTTTACAGGGCAAAATTGCTTTCCTGTGGCTATGTAGACCCCATGAACATTTGTTTTGCAGACGCCTTTTTTCCTGTTCAGCTGAGCATATATCTTATAAGGTCCTCTGCCTGTAGGCGTCAATAAACAATTTCACATTTTCGACTTCTCAAAAAAGCGTTGGTTGCCGAATTTGCCTCAAACCTGGTGAGAAAGTAACTTTGGTGGGTTTCCATAAAGGTTGCTCTAAAAACATATAGTTGTTATGTGCTTGACTAATTGCTTAAAATCTTAGAATTTACATAGGAACACGTCTGGGCACCCCTTGACTTCAATATGTTCAACAGGTGGTGCAGCCATTACTTTTAATTTTTATTTTATTTTTAGGGTTTTTTTAATTTTATTTTTCCCCTTTTTTTACTTCCTGCGCTTCAGTTCAAATTGGATTCTCTTCAAACTTAATGGGAATGGAACTTTACCCTCTTTCTCTCTCCGCTGAAGTTTTTCACCAGGGGTACTGATGTCCTTTGCCGATTGTTGATTATTTTTCAAAATTACACAACTTGAGGTAAGAGTACATGTTAGCTCAGTTGCCATAGCGATACTGTGATGAACATGCTTATATTTGTAGTTTTCCCCCAAACCAATGCATTTCATACTTGGTGAAATGTACTTTGGATGGGTCGCTAACGAGCAGATTCAGGTCATGTCTCAGTGATTTTTAACGATATTTGGGAGGTTAATTTGGGGGGGGGGGGAACTACAAATCTTCTCTAAAACTGCTTGGCCAATTGCTTTGAAATAACGTGTACATTCAAGTACTTCTGGATACCTCTAGGCGTTATGTGTTAGTGGCACTGCTATTTTTGCCTGAGCAGACGTGTCAGCTGAGTGTTTGTGATGGTCCTTCGTCTGCCGTCTATCGTTTATTACCCGTTCATTGTCAGCAATTTATATTTTTGACTTCTATGAAACCCTTGGCCAGATATTGTTAAACTTGCTGGGACCCACCTTCGGTGGGGCAAAGTTTGTAAGCCAAAATTTGTTCAGCAGGTCACTGCATCGTTATTCATTAATTTAATTTCATTTGTTTATTGATTGATTGATTGATTTATAATTTATTTATAATTTATTTAATTCGTTTATTTATTTATTTATTTATTTATTTATTTATTTTTGGGAATATTTTATTTCATTATATGGCAAAATCTTTAAAAACATCTGCTCCAAAACACGCAGCCAATAGGAGACATTCATATTTAACTGCGATCCTGATCATTTCCTGTGTTGCCGGGGGCTTATGCTTCCACCATGATCAGCGCAGATCTGTATTATATACTACATAAACATCCATAAATAACACCTTTTCTACCAAAAGATAGCTCATTTCTAATCAATTTAGGCATCCTTTATGTTTCAAATATATGTTAAAATATTTTCTTAAGATTATTGTGTGTTTGTGTTGGTTATTTTATTGAGAAAGTAGTTTTGACCATGCTAAATACATGGATCTGCCCTGATGCAGGTGGCTCCCTCTTTTGCTCAATAGGTGTTAGAGTAGGACTGCATTCAATTATGAATACATCCTATTGCTTTGAAATTTATTTATTTTTGTGAACTCTTCATTTTATTATGTGGCAAAATCTTTGAAAGACTGCTGCAAAACGCCTGGCCAATTGCTTTAAAATTACACTAGAGCACTCCTAGGGACCCATAGAACCTTATTTTTTCAATAGGTGGCGCTATCATTTTTTCTGTTGTAATTTTTTGCGCATTTTTGTGGTTTTCATTTCTTCCAAACATCATGTTTTGCTTCAAAAGTAATGGGTAGGTAGCTGGACCAAATCTCATCAAACACATTCAGCCTGTAGGTAAAATTGTATCTGTTGATTTTTAATGCACATGTCAACTTCATGCACTAGGTAACGATTGGTAAGTATATATTACCATAGTGACTATAGGGATACTAGTGTACATACATTTTTTTCTTCTTTTTTTTTTTTTTTTCTTTCTTTTTTTTTTTTTTTTTTTTTTTTTTTTTAGTTTTCTGGAAAGGTCACCTCATATGTACCTTGGGTGGGTCTTTTTCCGCAATTGGTGATGCTTCATTGATTTGTGTGTGTATATGTGTGAATTTTAGCTCATTTTTCGGGAAAATATTATTTCTAAATATCCTTTTCTCTGCAACTACATGGCCATTTGCTGCCAAATTGCAAACATCGGTACCATAAGACCGTAATTTGTTCAGCATGTGGTCTCACAATTCTTATCTATCCTTTAATGCATTTGTGTGTGGAGGGTTTTTTGTTGTTGTTGTTGTTGTTGTTGTTGTTGTTTTAATTTTCTACTTTATCCAAATCACATGCTGTATTCTCTTCAAACTCCAAGTATCTAAAGAGATAAAATGAATGGCAAAACAGGAAACCTTGATGAAACAAGTGCACAGTGATCCAAAGGATCTATGTCCCCCGCCACAATAGACAGAAACAAGAGGCCTGTGTGAACAGCCCGTGCCTCAGCTGATCTTGACATTTATCACACTTGCAGGTCTATGAACTTGGGAAAGGATCAAGGGCACCATGTTCTGAGTAAGTCTGACCTTTATAGAAGAACACTTACATGTGCAACATCAACGTTCAAGTAGTTCTCAAGTTATAATGATGAGTAAAATTCATGTATGTTGCACTGTGACCCCACAAATGAGGTCAAGGTCATTCATGTACTGTCTCAGCATGACCTTCATACAGAACAATTATCATGTGTAGCTAACTCAAAACAGATCTCAAGTTATCAAGTAAACAGTAAATTTCGTGTCAGTTGTCCTGTGAATTAGCATTAGAATGCCCATTGACTTACATAGTAATCAAAAGGAAAGCTGCATTGAATGATAAGTACCCGAATTGAAAAACCTTAAAAATCAGGAATCCAAAGCAGTACCACCTAGAATACAACTGTTTGACCCTTCCACAACAACATATCCATCACATTTCAGCTTAATCTGAGGGACGGTTCTGAGAACAAGTGAAAAATAGCAAAACCATACCAAAAAAAAAAAATTAAAAAATTGCAGCGCCACTTGGTGAACAAATTGGGAACTAGGTGTCCCCGGGAGTGTCTATATACGATTTCAAAGCAATTGGGTGAGCGGTTTCAGAGGAGAAGAATTTTGAAGGTTTGCCCCCAAAAAGAACCAAAAAAAAATCATAAAAAAATCCAAAAATCAACAGAGTGTGACCATTTGAACAAACTTGGTACAGATCCACCCAAGGCACATCCCCACCAAGTTTGAAGTAAATCTGGCCAAAACTATTCAAGTTATGACCATTACAAGAAATTCCCATGTTTAACTTTCCTATTAAAACTTTTGTAGAAATTTTTGAAAAAAAATCATTATAAAATAAAAAATTCATTGGAACATGACCATTGGAACAAACCTGGTAGACACCCACCCAAGGTACATTGCCATCAAGTTTGAAGTAAATCTGGATGAGGGTTTTGGAGAAGAACTTGAAAATGTAAATTAGCATTAGAATGCCCATTGACTTACATGGTAATCAATAGTAAAGGTGCATTTACTGCAAAGGAGCCGAATTGAAAAAATCATTAACAAGAGGGCTGTGTGAACAGCCCGTGCCTCAGCTGATCTTGACATTCAACACCCTTGCAGCTCTATGAACTTGGGAAAGGATCACGGACCCCATGTTCTGAGTAAGTCTGACCTTTATAGAAGAACACCTACATGTGCAACATCAAAGTTCAAGTAGTTCTCAAATTATAATGAAGAGTAAAATTCATGCATGTTGCACTGTGACCCCACAAACGAGGTTAAGGTCATTCATGTACTGTCTCAGCATGACCTTCATACACAATAATTAACATGTGTAGCTAACTCAAAACAGATCTCAAGTTATCAAGTAAACAGTAAATTTCGTGTCAGTTGTCCTGTGAATTAGCATTAGAATGGCCATTGACTTACGTAGTAATCAATAGGAAAGCTGCATTGAACGATGAGTACCCGAATTGAAAATCCTTAAAAATCAGGAATCCAAAGCAGTGCCACCTAGTAAACAACTGTTTGACCTTTCCACAACAATATTTCCATCACATTTCAGCTTAATCTGAGGGATGGTTCTGAGAACAAGTGAAAAATAGCAAAACCATACAAAAAATTCATTAAAAAAAATTGCAGCGCCACCTGGTGAACAAATTGGGGACAAAGTGTCCCCGGGAGTGTCTACATACGATATCAAACCAATTGGGTGAGCGGTTTCAGAGAAGAGGATTTTTTAAGATTTGCCCCAAACAAGAACAAAAAAATTCATTACAAATCCAAAAATCACTGGACCGTGACCATTTGAACAAACTTGGTAGAGACCCACCCAAGGTACATTGCCACCAAGTTTGAAGTGGATCTGGATGACGGTTTTGGAGGAGAAATCGAAAATGTGAATTACCATTAGAATGTCCATTGACTTCCATAGTAATCATTAGGAAAGCTGCTTTGACGAACAAATACCCGAATTTGAAAAAATCGTTAAAAAAATCAGCAATCTGCAGCATTACCACATAGTGAACATCTTTGTTTCATCCTTCTACAAGGAACATAGCCACCAAGTTTCAGCTTAATCTGAGTGACGGTTCTGGAGAAGAAGTAGAAAATAGCTATAACACACAAAAATTCTTAAACAAGAGGGCTGTGTGAACAGCCCGTGCCGCAGCTGATCTTGACATTCATCACACTTGCAGCTCTATGAACTTGGGAAAGGATCAAGGACACCATGTTCTGAGTAAGTCTGACCTTTATAGAAGAACATTTACATGTACAACATCAAAGTTCAAGTAGTTCTCCAGTTATAATGAAGAGTAACAAGAGGGCTGTGTGAACAGCCCGTGCCTCAGCTGATCTTGACATTCATCACACTTGCAGCTCTATGAACTTGGGAAAGGATCAAGGACACCATGTTCTGAGTAAGTCTGACCTTTATAGAAGAACACTTACATGTACAACATCAAAGTTCAAGTAGTTCTCAAGTTATAATGAAGAGTAAAATTCATGTATGTTGCACTGTGACCCCACAAACGAGGTCAAGGTCATTCATGTACTGTCTCAGCATGACCTTCATACAGAATAATTAACATGTGTAGCTAACTCAAAACAGATCTCAAGTTATCAAATAAACAGTAAATTTCGTGTCAGTTGTCCTGTGAATTAGCATTAGAATGCCCATTGACTTACATAGTAATCAATAGGAAAGCTCCACTGACTGGTAAGTACCGTAATTGAAAATCCTTAAAAATCAGGAATCCAAAGCAGTGCCACCTACTAAACAACTCTTTGACCCTTCCACAACAACATATCCATCACATTTCAGCTTAATCTGAGGGACAGTTCTGAAAACAAGTGAAAAATAGCAAAACCATACAAAAAATTCATAAAAAAAATTGCAGCGCCACCTGGTGAACAAATTGGGAACTAGGTGTCCCCGGGAGTGTCTATGAACGATATCAAAGCAATTGGGTGAGCGGTTTCAGAGGAGAAGAATTTTGAAGGTTTGCCCCAAAAAAGAACAAACAAATTCATAAAAAATCCAAAAATCAATAGAGCATGACCACTTGAACACACTTGATAGAGATCCACCCAAGGCACATCCCCACCAAGTTTGAAGTAAATCTGGTCAATATTATTAAAGTTATGACCATTACAAGAAATTCCCATGTTAAACTTTCCTATTTAAACTTTTGTAGAGATTTTTGAAAAAAAATCATTAAAAAATCCAAATTCATTGGAATATGACCATTGGAACAAACCTGGTAGACACCCAGCCAAGGTACATTGCCAACAAGTTTGAAGCAAATCTGGATGATGGTTTTGGAGAAGAAGTCGAAAATGTAAATTAGCATTAGAATGCCCATTGACTTACATGGTAATCGATAGTAAAGGTGCATTAAAAACAAGAGGGCTGTGTGAACAGCCCGTGCCTCAGCTGATCTTGACATTTATTACACTTGCAGCTCTATGAACTTGGGAAAGGATCAAGGACACCATGTTCTGAGTAAGTCTGACCTTTATAGAAGAACACTTACATGTGCAACATCAAAGTTCAAGTAGTTCTCAAGTTATAATGAAGAGTAAAATTCATGTATGTTGCACTGTGACCCCACAAACGAGGTCAAGGTCATTCATGTACTGTCTCAGCATGACCTTCATACAGAATAATTAACATGTGTAGCTAACTCAAAACAGATCTCAAATTATCAAGTAAACAGAAAATTTCATGTCAGTTGTCCTGTGAATTAGCATTAGAATGCCCATTGATTTGCATAGTAATCAATAGGAAAGCTGCAATGAACGATAAATACCCGAATTGAAAATCCTTAAAAATCAGGAATCCAAAGCAGTGCCACCTAGTAAACAACTGTTTGACCCTTCGACAACATATCCATCAAATCTCAGCTTAATCTGAGGAACTGTTCTGACAACAAGTGAAAAATAGCAAAACCGTACAAAAAATTCATTAAAAAATTGCAGCGCCACCTGGTGAACAAATTGGGAACTAGGTGTCCCCTGGAGTGTCTGTGTACGATATCAAAGCAATTGGGTACGCAGTTTCGGAGAAGAAGATTTTTTAAGATTTGTCCAAAAAAAAGAACAAAAAAATTCATTAAAAAGCAAAAAATCATTGGAGCATGAACATTTGACCAAAATTGGTAGAAACCCACCCAAGGTACATTGTCACCAAGTTTGAAGTTAATCTGGATGACGGTTTTGGAGAAGAAGTCGAAAATGTGAATTAGCATTAGAATGCTCATTGACTTCCATAGTAATCAATAGGAAAGCTGCATTGACCGACAAGTACCCAAATTGAAAAAATCGTGAAAAATCAGGAATCCGCAGCATTCCCACATAGTGAACAACTTTGTTTGACCCTTCTACAAGGAACATATCCACCATGTTTCAGCTTAATCTGAGTGATGGTTCTGGAGAAGAAGTCGAAAATAGCTATTACACACAAAAATTCATAAAAAATAAGAAAAAAATTGCAGCGCCACCTGGTGAACAAATTAAGAACTAGGAGTCCCAGGGAGTGTTCCTGTGTGATATCAAAGCAATTGGGTGAGCGGTTTCAGAGAAGAAGATTTTTTAAGATTTACCCAAAAAAGAACAAAAAAATTCATTTAAAATCCAAAAAACACTGGACCGCGACCATTTGAACAAACTTGGTAGAGACCCACCCAAGGCACATTTCCACCAAGTTTGAAGTGAATCTGGCTGACAGTTTTTGAGAAGAAGTCGAAAATGTGAATTGTGGACGACGGACGGACGGACGACGGACGGACGGACGGACGGACGACGGACGGACGGACGACGGACGACGGACCCTCAAAAAACCTCAGCTGACTGACAAGTCAGCTGAGGTAAAAATCATAAAAATCAATGGAGCATGACCATTTGAACAACTTGGTAGAGATCCACTCAAGGTGTATCCCCACCAACTTTGAAGTCTATCTGGATGACAGTTTTGGAGAAGAAGTCGAAAATGTGAATTAGAATTAGAATGCCCATTGACTTCCATAGTAATCAATAGGAAAGCTGCATTGACCGACAAGTACCAGAATTGAAAAAATCGTTAAAAATCAGGAATCTGCAGCATTCCCACATAGTGAACAACTTTGTTTGACCCTTCTACAGGGAACTTATCCACCATGTTTCAGCTTAATCTGAGTGACGGTTCTGGAGAAGAAGTCGAAAATAGCTATAACACACAAAAATTCATAAAGAATTAGGAAAAAATCGCAGCGCTACCTGGTGAACAAATTAAGAACTAGGAGTCCCAGGGAGTGTTCCTGTGTGATATCAAAGCAATTGGGAGAGTGGTTTCGGAGAAGAAGATTTTTTAAGATTTACCCAAAAAAGAACAAAAAATTCATTAAAAATCCAAAAATCACTGGACCGTGACCAATTGAACAAACTTGGTAGAGACCCACCCAAGACACATCTCCACCAAGATTAAAGTGAATCTGGCTGACGGTTTTTGAGAAGAAGTCGAAAATGTGAATTGTGGACACCGGACGGACGGACGACAGAGGGACGGATGGACGGACGGACGGACGACGGACGACGGACCCTCTAAAAACCTCAGCTGACTGACAAGTCAGCTGAGGTAAAAATTCACGTATGTTGCACTGTGACCCCACAAACGAGGTCAAGGTCATTCATGTACTGTCTCAGCATGACCTTCATACAGAATAATTAACATGTGTAGCTAACTCAAAACAGATCTCAAGTTATCAAATAAACAGTAAATTTCGTGTCAGTTGTCCTGTGAATTAGCATTAGAATGCCCATTGACTTACATAGTAATCAATAGGAAAGCTCCACTGACTGGTAAGTACCGTAATTGAAAATCCTTAAAAATCAGGAATCCAAAGCAGTGCCACCTACTAAACAACTGTTTGACCCTTCCACAACAACATTTCCATCACATTTCAGCTTAATCTGAGGGACAGTTCTGAAAACAAGTGAAAAATAGCAAAACCTTACAAAAAATTGCAGCGCCACCTGGTGAACAAATTGGGAACTAGGTGTCCCCGGGAGTGTCTATGAACGATATCAAAGCAATTGGGTGAGCGGTTTCAGAGGAGAAGAATTTTGAAGGTTTGCCCCAAAAAAGAACAAACAAATTCATAAAAAATCCAAAAATCAATAGAGCATGACCATTTGAACACACTTGATAGATATCCACCCAAGGCACATCCCCACCAAGTTTGAAGTAAATCTGGTCAATATTATTAAGGTTATGACCATTACAAGAAATTCCCATGTTAAACTTTCCTATCAAAACTTTTGTACAGATTTTTGAAAAAAAATCATAAAAAAATCCAAATTCATTGGAACATGACCATTGGAACAAACCTGGTAGACACCCACCCAAGGTACATTGCCACCAAGTTTGAAGCAAATCTGGATGATGGTTTTGGAGAAGAAGTCGAAAATGTAAATTAGCATTAGAATCCCCATTGACTTACATGGTAATCAATAGTAAAGGTGCATTCAAAAAAAATATAAAAATCAATGGAGCGTGACCATTTGAACAACTTGGTGTATCCCCACCAAGTTTGAAGTCTATCTGGATGACGGTTTTGGAGAAGAAGTCGAAAATGTGAATTAGAATTAGAATGCCCATTGACTTCCATAGTAATCAATAGGAAAGCTGCATTGACCGACAAGTTCCAGAATTGAAAAAATCGTTAAAAATCAGGAATCCACAGCAGTCCCACATAGTGAACAACTTTGTTTGACCCTTCTACAAGGAACATATCCACCATGTTTCAGCTTAATCTGAGTGATGGTTCTGGAGAAGAAGTCGAAAATAGCTATAACACACAAAAATTCATAAAGAATTAGGAAAAAATCGCAGCGCTGCCTGGTGAACAAATTAAGAACTAGGAGTCCCAGGGAGTGTTCCTGTGTGATATCAAAGCAATTGGGTAAGCGGTTTCGGAGAAGAAGATTTTTTAAGATTTACCCAAAAAAGAACAAAAAAATTCATTAAAAATCCAAAAATCACTGGACCGTGACCAATTGAACAAACTTGGTAGAGACCCACCCAAGGCACATCTCCACCAAGTTTAAAGTGAATCTGGCTGACGGTTTTTGAGAAGAAGTCGAAAATGTGAATTGTGGACGACGGACGGACGACGGACCCTCAAAAAACCTCAGCTGACTGACAAGTCAGCTGAGGTAAAAATTAGAAAAAAATTGCAGCGCCACCTGAGAAGAAGATTTTTTAAGATTTCACCCAAAAAAGAACAAAAAAATTCATTAAAAATCCAAAAATCACTGGACCGTGACCATTTGAACAAACTTGGTAGAGACCCACCCAAGGCACATCCCCACCAAGTTTGAAGTGGATCTGGCTAATGGTTTTTGAGAAGAAGTCGAAAATGTAAATTGTTGACGACGGACTGACGGACGACGGATGGAGGACCATAAGATAAGCTCAGCAGACTGACAAGTCAGCTGAGCTAAAAATCGTTAAAAATCAGAAATCTGCACCATTCCCACATAGTGAACAATTCTGTTTGACCCTTCATCAAGGAACATATCCACTATGTTTCAGCTTAATCTGAGTGACTTTTCTGGAGAAGAAGTCAAAAATAGTTATAATACACAAAAATGGATATGTTCTTGGGCTCTGTGACCTTGAAAATATGTCAAGGTCAAAAACAATACACAGTGCACATGCCCATGGTATGATGCATCTCTGGTATAAATTTCATTATTCTATATCTTAGGGTTCTAATTATGCTCCCGCACGGACGGACGGACGGCAGGCCCCCTATCCTCACTAACTCTATGTCCCCCTATGCCACCTTCGGTGGCGGGGGACAACAACAAAAGTAATGATAATCAAACAGTAGGATTATGCCATTGTCGGTCTATGTATTGGGCTATGGTCTTGATATGGGATGAAACAGTGCTTTCATTAACCCCAAATGATATTCCATCCTTTCAAATTGTAAAATACCCTTTAAAAATGTTTATGAACATGGAATGTCATTGAAAATGTGTTCTTTACCCCTGAGTTTACATGATTAATTATGACCCCCCAAAGCTTTGTCCGGTGAAAACACTGAAATGCATTGATTTTGTGGGAGGGAACTCAGAGAGGTCAACTTCAAACATATATACAATGCCTTGGCTTTTACAGCATACTTTTGCTATGAATCATGTGTTTTCTCAAAACTTTCAGTCCACTGTGTAATAAGTATTTCTTTTTCCATAGAACATTGGCTTACCCCCCCCCCCCCCCCCCCCCACACACACACCTTATCTTTTCCTATGGGAATCCTATAAGAGCCTGATTTGCCCCAGGCTTTACACCATGAGACGTTTGCATCAGACACTCTATATGACAGTCTATATGACAGTCTATATGACAGTCTATAGGTTTTGGAATGCTACGAGTCTGTCAGCCAAAAAGTCAAATTTTGCACTGAGTGGAACTGTCCTCAAACTCAAAGGCCATCACGTGATATCCCGACCTCAAATAGCAAAACCTGCACCCCACCCCCCCCCCCAACTGGCACTTTGCTCCCTGTTCCTGCAGGAAGGGCAGATCCAATGGATGTTTGTTATCTCCCAACTTTCTTTCATCTTGAAAGGTGTTGACGGACCAGTCAGATAGCAAGGCTGAGGACGCCTCATCTCTCCTATCTTGAGCATTGCTGAGCCGTCCATCTCATGTAAACCCATCCTGTTACCAAATTGGCTGTCTGTTCTGTCAGATGATAACCAGTTAACACTTTCCAGCTGGATCTCGCTGAAACCCCCACATGTAAAATGTCGTCTACTCTATAGTTTCTAGTTCAATTTCTCAGTCATAGGTGACATTTTCAATTTCAATTGTAGATGAGATTGTGGGTCCATGCAGGCAACATGCTCCACGTCAACAGCCTGCCACTGGCTACACCCAGCCAGGTAACATGCTCCAAGTCAACAGCCTGCCACTGGCTACACCCAGCCAGGTAACATGCTCCAAGTCAACAGCCTGCCACTGGCTACACCCAACCTGTGCCAAAGAACACTGCTGACTCGGTCTAATGCTGACTCTGTCTAATTCTAACCCCAAAAGGGTTGATACAGAGATGTGACTGTTCTAGCAGCCTACACTCCTGGCACATACATGGTTAGAAAAGCAAAAGAGAAAGACTTTGAAAGGAGTTTCTGGGCGCAGGGAACAAGGGCCTATTTTGTCTGGGAGCTGGGAGCAAGGTGCACAAACCTCACAATTTGTGGGAGCAGGGAGCACCAAGTTCCGTTTTTGGGTGCACAGAGCAGAGCATTCAGCTGCTACTTCCTGCCAGCTGAGAGCATCCTGCCAATAATTTCTAGGTGCATGTTAAGAGAAGGGACCAGGGTCAACTGGAGTGTCACGAGTGAGGAGAGGTAAGCAAAAGGTGGTAGCCCTGATTAGGACTGCCCTCTGTGACTATGAAAATAGTGACATGGGATACATTTGCCTGAGCCTTTTAGAGATGAAGTGGGGGGGGGGGGGGGAGGGCGTAAAGGGCAGGTAAATACATGTAAGGGCAAGATTTTGTACGAGGGAAGAGGGTCTGGGGATACAAGTGGGACCAGGGACCCACTGCAGCTTGTCGAGAGCGCATCTCTCTCTCTCTCTCTCTCTCTCTCTCTTCTCTCTCCTCTCTCTCTCTCTCTCTCTCTCTCTCTCTCTCTCTCATCTCTCTCTCTCTCTCTCTCTCTCTCTCTCTCTCTCTCTCTCTCTCTCTCTCTCTCTCTCTCTCTCTCTCTCTCTGATCAAATAAGCAAACTACAGAAGACCACATCTGAGCAGATTTGTGCATTTCCTATCAGATCAAAATGACTTTTTTCAGGTGAATATTTTGAAATAAAATGAATTCTTATTAAATGCCCAACTTTCTCATCACTGCATCTAAAAGTGAAAAATGTACTGTCCATCATCCAGTACCTCATTTAATCAAAAACAGTCTGAATATATATTTGTGGCTTAATCTTAAGCAATTATTGAGAGATAATTAAAGTTAAAATTATCAAACAAAGCCATAAAGCATATCATGTGATAGCAAAGTGTAATTATATTAGTTTACAGATTTAAAAAAGTACCGTTCAAAGAACGCGGTACCCTTTGGCCGCCTTCAATCAATTTTGCTGTAAGTGAATAGGAATAGTGTCCCATAGTATCAGCTACACAAATACTACTATTGTACACTTGACCTTTGACCTCAAAAACATTAGGTCGCATATAGAGGTATAACCTTGACTTTCAATAGCCTTCTAGATCACACCAATTTTGCTTCTTTTGTTTTAAGATCTAGATTTCTAGATGCACAATGTCACTCAGCAAACTTGTGACCACTGTGTGACCTTGAAAGTTAGGTCAAGGTCAAGTATGCTTGCAGTGATGTACTATCATATGCAATTTGAAAGTTCTGTCTCAGAAGCTTCTGAAGTTATCGTTGTAAACAAAATTTCAATGAATAGGTCACTGTGACCCAGATATTTGACCTAGTGACCTACTTTTGATTCATGACACATTTTTTGGTTGTGATACATGAGTGTATAAAATTTCAAGTAACTGCCTTAAATACTTCCTTACTTATGCCAACATCACCATTGTGCACTTGACCTTTGACCTCAAAAAGACGGTCAAATATAGCGCCATGACCTCTATTTTCCATAGGCTGCTAGATCACTATATGAAGCTTCTTGTGCATTAGATTTAGATTGCTACATGCAGGCGTTCAATAGTTAGAGCGGTACGTTGCTTAACACATGTGACCACTCTGTGACTTTGAGAATTATGTCAAGGTCAACTATGCTTGCACACAAGGTAGGCCACATAGGAGTGTAATATCATGTGCAATTTGAAAGTCCTGTCTCAAAAATTTCTGAAGTTATAGTGGTGAACAAAATTTCAATGAATAGGTCACTGTGACCCAGATACTTGACCTAGTGACCTACTTTTGATTCATGACACATTCTTTGGTTGGGCTACATGTGTGTATAAAATTTTATGTAACTGACTTAAAATCTTCCTTACTTATACCAATACCACCATTGTGCACTTGACCTTTGACCTCAAAAGTAAGTCAAATATAGAGCTATGACCTCTATTTTCAATAGGCTTCTAGATCACTCTATGAAACTTCTTGTGTGTAAGATTTTGATTGCTAGATGCAGGCTTTCAATAGTTAGAGTGGTAACATCGCTTAGCACATGTGACCACTGTGTGACCTTAAGAATTACGTCAAGGTCAACTATGCTTGCACACAAAGTAGGCCATATAGAAGTGTCATATCATGTGCAATTTGAAAGTCCTGTCTCAAAAATTCTGAAGTTATGGTGGTAAAACCACGGGACGGACGGACAGACGGACGGCGCCGGGTACGACAATACCCGTCGGCCTCATAAGGCCTAAGGGTAAAAGCCCACCCCACCTCTTTTCTGGGCATGCAGACCTTAAAGTAACTTATCAGCCACTTCACATATCCACTATAACATACTACGTATTTAATTTTAAAACATATGTGTTAGTCAGTTACTCAGGCCTAAATAATTACTCAAATAAAATACATGTAAACACAGTTAAAGATAGACTGTACTGATACACAAAATATGCAGTCAATTAATGATTTTATTACAAGAAACAATCAACGTCATTGCATCCATCCACATTTCATTGTTTGCTTTTATAATTAGTATACAAGATTTGTAATGATCTATATTCACTGCATTTACACTTTCACATCTCTACACACAATAAAACACAATTCTTCAAACACTTTAACTTTGCCCTTATTATTTTATCAAACATTTCTTTTTGATTTCATAAATTAAATAGCAGAAGTACATAAACTGCATGTAATGATCAGAAGAGGTAACCTTTAACTGGTATAATCACCAGTCATATGCATATGGCACTCTCAGATTCTGAATCAATCATGGTTACATATACTTAATGGTTTGACACATATATGTTGGTCTGACCCCAAGAGGTACATATTAACACACGTTTTAAAAACTTTACATATTTATGATGATCTGCTCAGCTTATGTGACTTATATCACGGTGCTTATGTGACTTATATCACAGTGCTTATGTGACTTATATCACGGTGCTTATGTGACTTATATCACGGTGCTTACGTGACATATCATGGTGCTTATGTGACTTATATCACGGTGCTTATGTGACTTATGGGCAATTTGAGCCAGCAAGCATTAACCATTACAGAGGCACATCCTTTGGAACATCTGACAAACTGTCAACAAGTATTGCCAGACATTCTCGCTTTCCTTTGCAACCATGCCTCTCACTGCATGATGATATGTACCATTTAATGAAGTTGTCCAACCAATATTTGAACAAGAGGGCTGTGTGAACAGCCCGTGCTCAGCTGATCTTGACATTCATCACACTTGCAGCTCTATGAACCTGGGAAAGGATCAAGGACACCATGTTCTGAGTAAGTCTGACCTTTATAGAAGAACACCTACATGTGTAACATCAAAGTTCAAGTAGTTCTCAAGTTATAATGACGAGTAAAATTCATGTATGTTGCACTGTGACCCCACAAACGAGGTCAAGGTCATTCATGTACTGTCTCAGCATGACCTTCATAGAGAATAATTAACATGTGTAGCTAACTCAAAACAGATCTCAAGTTATCAAGTAAACAGTAAATTTCGTGTCAGTTGTCCTGTGAATTAGCATTAGAATGCCCATTGACTTACATAGTAATCAATAGGAAAGCTGCATTGAACGATAAGTACCCGAATTGAAAATCCTTAAAAATCAGGAATCCAAAGCAGTGCCACCTAGTAAACAACTGTTTGACCCTTCCACAACAACATATCCATCACATTTCAGCTTAATCTGAGGGACCTTTCTGACAACAAGTGAAAAATAGCAAAACCATACAAAAAATTCCTAAAAAAATTGCAGCGCCACCTGGTGAACAAATTGGGAACTAGGTGTCCCCGGGAGTGTCTATGTACGATATCAAAGCAATAGACCATGTCAGAAATGAGTTTCACCACCAGATGGCTCTGGGGTACTATACACCCTAGCCTGACAGAGTGCCCACTAGCTAAGCATGGCAGAGTATGGGAGGTGGACAGTCTTTGAGTTGAAACAGGAACTAATCAAGAGAGGAGCACCAACTAAAGGCAAAAAGTGTGATTTAGTAGAAGGTAAGTACTTGCTGATCAGTTTCATATATTATCTTACAGGAATTTATCCCAAGATTACAAGTTTAGTCACTTGACTCCAATGGGTTGAACCAGCAGTTTACATCACTGGTCATATATTGCTGTGTGTGTGTTGTCTCTTGGCCACACACAATTCTGTGACAAGTCAAATTATGAGACTGTGATTAAAAGTATAATTAATGTTCCATAAAGAGAGACTTTCATAGCCATACATACATTATTTTGAATGTGGAATAACCTGGTCAAAGTGTACATAAGCCACCAGTAGCCTGACCTGAGCCAAGCCTCTGGGGCCCAGCCAGTAGCTTGTATATTGGGTCACTCCAGGGGATTAGCAAGGTGTTAATGCTGCTGTTGTCTAGTTCATCTGGGGAGAGTGCTCTATTGGTGTGCTGTGTATACAAGACACTTGTTGGTAATGTGTTTGTCCAGAATAACAATGAGGTAAAAACACTGAATACTTAAAGGCAAAGATGAAAAACTGAACAAGAAAAGGAAAACTAACTTTGGGATGGGACATGCGCATTGGCGGTATGTTTTGTGTGCTTTCAGTTATGGTTTTGAATCCTTGGTCGGGCCATTGAGGAAGGGGTGTTTCTTTTTTCAGACTGAGTATAGGTTCAGAATGAAAATTGTTATTTCTGTCATATGCGTCAAGTCTGAAAAAAAGTGCAAGACTAAATATGTGTCCTGTCAACAGAACTGTATGAGGTAATGAAGGGCAGCCAAGCTGTTCAAATGTAAGGAAAAAGGTAAACTTTCAAACTGGAGGGGACATAAAGTTACTTTTCCTTTTCTTGTTTAGTTTTTCATCTTTGCCTTTGAGTATGCAGTGTTTTTACCTCATTGTTATTCTGGACAAACACATTACCAACAAGTGTCTTGTATACACAGCACACCAATAAAGCACTCTCCCCAGAGGAACTAGACAACAGCAGCATTAACACCTTGCTTATCCCCTGGAGTGACCCAATATACAAGCTACTGGCTGGGCCCCAGAGGCTTGGCTCAGGTCAGGCTACTGGTGGCCTATGTGCACTTTGACCAGGGTATTCCACATTCAAAATAATGTATGTATGGCTATGAAAGTCTCTCTTTATGGAACATTAATTATACTTTAAATCACAGTCTCATAATTTGATTGTCACAGAATTGTGTGTGGCCAAGAGACAACACACACACAGCAATATATGACCAGTGATGTAAACTGCTGGTTCAACCCATTGGAGTCAAGTGACTAAACTTGTAATCTTGGGATAAATTCCTGTAAGATAATATATGAAACTGATCAGCAAGTACTTACCTTTCTACTAAATCACACTTTTTGCCTTTAATTGGTGCTCCTCTCTTGATTAGTTCCTGTTTCTACTCAAAGACTGTCCACCTCCCATACTCTGCCATGCCTAGCTAGTGGGCACTCAGTCAAGCTAGGGTGTATAGTACCCCAGAGCCATCTGGTGGTGAAATTTCTGACATGGTCTATTGGGTACACAGTTTCGGAGAAGAAGATTTTTTAAGATTTGTCAAAAAAAAAAAAAAAATTCATTAAAAATCCAAAAATCACTGGAGCATGAACATTTGAACAAAATTGGTAGAAACCCACCCAAGGTACATTGCCACCAAGTTTGAAGTTAATCTGGATGACGGTTTTGGAGAAGAAGTCGAAAATGTGAATTAGCATTAGAATGCCCATTGATTTCCATAGTAATCAATAGGAAAGCTGCATTGACGGACAAGTACCCGAATTGAAAAAATCGTTAAAAATCAGGAATCTGCAGCATTCCCACATAGTGAACAACTTTGTCTGACCCTTCTACAAGGAACATATCCACCCTGTTTCAGCTTAATCTGAGTGATGTTTCTGGACAAGAAGTCGAAAATAGCTATAACACACAAAAATTCATGAAAAATTAGGAAAAAATTGCAGCGCCACCTGGTGAACAAATTAAGAACTAGGAGTTTCAGGGAGTTTTCCTATGTGATATCAAAGCAATTGGGAGAGTGGTTTCGGAGAAGAAGATTTTTTAAGATTTACCCAAAAAAGAACCAAAAAATCCAAAAATCACTGGACCGTGACCATTTGAACAAACTTGGTAGAGACCCACCCAAGGCACATTCCCACCAAGTTTGAAGTGAATCTGGCTGACGGTTTTTGAGAAGAAGTCGAAAATGTGAATTGTGGACAACAGACGGACGACGGACCCTCAAAAAACCTCAGCTGACTGACAAGTCAGCTGAGGTCAAAATGAACTGATGATATGTTGAGTAAACTAAACTTTGATTGTTACTTTTGCTCTATTTATACACACTGTCACAAGAGACCATTCTAAGGGACGACCAAATAGTTGCCTCTACAGACATGTGGTCCCTCGTATGAGGTAAAGATCTAGAAAATGTGTTCTTATAAATCACAGCAATAAACACTCTTTGCATGTGTACACAATACATGTATATCCAAATAAAATACCCAAGATACTGGTGCTTTCAATGAATTGCTGAAAAATAAACCCTGTTTCACATGTTTAAAAGTTCCATGACATGACTGCTGTCAGTGACAATTTTTTTTTGCCACATGGTCTTTACCACATGACTATCACATGACTATCACATGCAACTGTATCTCATGATATTTGATTTAAGCACTATTAATATGTAATCTTACTCTTGCAACCTATACAACCAGGTCTTTTTAAGCACACATACACCACCCCTGCATCTCATTTTTCTGTACTCCTCTCTGCATGTGGCAGGATCCTTCCCAACACAAAAGTCATCAAAATGCCCACATTTTAAAACAAAAGGGGTGTGTGAACAGCCCATGCTCAGCTGACCTAGAGATTCATCACACTTGTGGTTCTGTGATCTTGGGATAGGACCAAATAGGTAGACACTTATCAAAGGTACATCCCTACCAAGTTTGACACAAATCTGGCTGGAATTATTTAAGTTATAACAGTTACCATTACCAGAAATTCCCATGTTAAACTTTCCTATTAAAACTTTTTTAAAGATTTTCCCAACCCAAAAAACCAAAACCAAAAATCCAAAAATCACTGATGTGTGACCATTTGAACACACTTGGTAGAGATCCACCCAAGGTACATTGCCCCTAAGTTTGAAGTCAATCTGACTGACAGTTTCCTCTTCGAAGTCCAAAATGTGAACTAGAACAGGCTGATTTTCCAACAGAAAATCAAATGTCTCCCCATGCGCCCTTACTATTGTCACCCTTATTTTTATAAATAGGCATACCGATTTCAATGATCTACAGATATGGTGAAAGTACACTCTTTATTGACATTTCAAAATCTAAGCAAAGATTACCCATGTAGAAGGACAAGCACACTCTTATTGAGGCTCATTGTCCCAGTAAATTTTCACTTTAATATATTTCTACCCAGTATTATTGGCAGGGCTATATCGGGACTGAAGATTCTGCTTGGTTTACATGTCTGACGAGGAGGACAAATAATTTTGTGTTATTAAGCTAAATTACAACTTTCCCAGTCAAATCTTTCTTGAGTTATTGATTTTACATGACATGCCCATGTGACCTTGAAAAATAGGTCAAGGTCACCCACCTTCAATCTCAAGCAAGGTCTTACATACATTTCAACTTCCCAAGTCAAATCTTTCTTGAGATATCATGTCCATACTGTTTTTAAATGAAATGCACATGTGACCTTAAAAAATAGGTCAAGGTCAAACATCTGCAGTCACAAGTAAGGTCTTACAAATACATAGAAACATAATAATACAAAATGTCAACCTCTTTAAGTCAAATCTTTCTCGAGTGCAACTGCAATTATTTTTAAAAAGTGACCATGTCACCTTGAAAATAGGTCAAGGTCACCCATCTACAATCCCAACCTAGTTTATATTATGGTACATACTCAAAATTTCAACCTCCTACGTCAAATCCTTCCAGAGTTATTGCATCTGCACCAATTTTACATGACATGCCCATGTTATCTTGAAAAAATGACAAGGTCACCCATCTGCAATCCCAAGCAAGGTTTTATATAGGAACATCTTCACAAAAAATTTCAACTTCCCAAGTCAAAACTTTCTTGAGTTATTGCGTCCGCAATGCACACAACAATGTGTTGAAGAAGAAGAAGAAGAAGAAGAAGAAGAAGAAGAAGAAGAAGAAGCGGATGCAAAAACAATGTGCCCCCCCCCGTTGCACGGGGAGACATAATTAGTATTAGAATAGCTATTGACTAGTAATCAATAGGAAAGGTGCATTTACCAATAAGTATCTGAATTGAAAAAAAAAAAATCGTTAAAAATCAGCAATCCACAATTGGACAACTTTGTTTGACAGTCCCACAAGGACCATATCCACCAAGTTTCAGCGTTATCTTTAGTGACAGTTCTAGAGAAAACGTCGAAAAAAAGCAAAAACACCAGAAATTCATTCAAAAATAAGAAAAAGTTGCAGCACCACCTGGTTAACAAATTAAGAAGTAGGAGTCCCTAAGACTGTCACTGTGTGATATAAAAACAATTGGGTTAGCGGTTTTGGAGAAGATTTTTTTACAGATTTGCCAAAAAAAAAAAAATCATAAAGAATCCACAAATCAATGAAGCGTGACCATTTGAACAAACTTGGTAGAGACCCACCCAAGGTACATCCCCACATCTGGAAGACAATTTTGGAGAAGGTGGCGAAAATGTGAATTGTTGATGGACTGATGAGACCACCTGATAAGCTCAGCTGACACAACATAGATGCTGAAAATCATACATCTCTCATCTTGCAAGTTTGGAACAAATGTGTTTTTTATAGTCTTAGAACAAACATTATATTGGAAGAACACCCTGAATTGAGTTCAAACATAATGCTGTGCATCTTGTGCTCCTATGTATATACACGTGTATCTGACATATTCAGACACCCTGCACATTATGGAGGGAACAGAAGGTATCATTATTGTACAAGATTCCACTGTATGTACGTACATGTATATATGTACATGTGTGTTTATACCTCTGTTTATGTATATACACATATATGTAAACATGTCCACAGTAGACCCTCCAATTTAGACCATCACCCACCACCCCTGTAAAATGACCATATATATATATAAAGATCACCAGTTTACAGTTTTGTAGTTGTGTCTTTTTTTGTGTCTCACAGTTGTTTTTGCTTAACTTTAATGACATTTGTAAATCATATCGCTCACTAAGACCACATTATTTGGTTTCTTTAGTGGTCTTAATGGGGGCGATCCACTGCATATATACATATATATATATATATATATATATATATATATATATATATATATATATATATATATATAATATACATATGTATGTATATATATATATATATATATATATATATATATATATATATATATATATATATATATATATATATATATATATATACAGTAAAACCTCTCTAACCGAACACCTCTCTATACTGAACACCATTTCTTGGTCCTAAATATATACTTTCAATGCTATCAAACCTCCCCATACCGAACACCTCACTATACTGAACACTTTTTTCCGGTCCCAAGGGTTTTTGGTATAGTGAGATTTCACTCTATATATATATATATATATATATATATATATATATATATATATATATATATATATATATATATATATATATATATGTCACATTTGCATCACATATTTCATTTTTGTGTGGTATTTTCATGCAGACAAAACTTAATAAAAACAGAAGGTAACTAGAAAAGAAGATTTGCTTCACAGCAAATCTGTCTGGGTGCCTTCAAAATGAGATCAGCTTGAAATGCTACACTTTGCCATTGTTCAATGAAGAATTATCCAATTCTGATCATGTTGGACTCAAATTGTAGGTATTACAACATTGCACATTTTTGTAAGAACATGTAACCTCAAGAGGGCAAAAGTCAAGGTCATTTGGCCCTTTGAAAGTTTCATCTTTCCATAATTTGGTCAATTTTCATCTGATTTGGTTCATGTGAGGCTTAAATTGTGGGTATTGTAACACTGCGCGATTTACATGTGACCTGTAAAGTTCAAAGGTCAAGGTCATTTAGATTTTGAAATTTGCATCCAGCCATAAGCTTAATGGAATGTGAAGTACCAAAGGACAAAAGTTGTAGCATTTCATATTTACAACTTTTGAAGGCACACAGACAGATTTGTTTTGAAGCAAATCTTCTTTTCTATTTACATTTATATTAGATACAACTTTAAAAATAATGGCAATAACAAGTCCTGGGTGATTTAGAATGTCTCTGCTTACAAGGTAATTTATGTATATCCACTCTGGACCTGCATGTTGAATACAATTATGTATTATTATGTCTGTGTGTCAACACAGACATATTTAAAGTGTGTGTGTCAACACACACTTTTCTTTCTTTCTTTCTTTTTCTTTCTTTCTTTCTTTCTTTCTTTCTTTCTTTCTTTTCTTTCTTTCTTTCTTTTTCTATCTTTCTTTACATGTAGACTGTCATTTCTCAAGTTGCTTTGAAGCAATCTTCTTTTCTAGTTTGCTACTGTATTTATGGTCAAATATAGAGTCATGAGTCTAATGCAAAAAACAAACTCAGTAATGTTTCCCTTTTTGCCCCAGTGCATGTACAAACTTGAGCTACCTTTGCAATAGTTATTCTTTATATGGCTATGGGGTGGTGCTGAAAAGCATTCAAAACTTTACATCTAATATAAAGAGAAACTTCACAAACCCAAATCTGTCAGCCCAAGTAAGACAAGTACTTGTAGAGCACGTACCAACAGTTTAAGAGGTAACTGCTTTGGAATGGCCATATCCAACTCTACAACTTAGCATGTAGTGTCTCCCTGATAACTTTTAAATTTGATCAAATGTTCTCTCTGAAAAGATATCCAAAACAAGTCTCTTTAGGTCCAAAAAAAGTGTATGCACAATCAGTTATCACACACAATTTCCACAAAAAGTGTACTCACCGTCTCTTGTAGATGCCTAGTTATGCACAGATATCTAGTTACCTTGACAACTAACAAACATGATGTTAAATGTGGTATGTTGTGTTCCAGTTCAACCACAAAACCTTGTATATGTACATGTAAAAAAGAAATGTCTGCCCAAATACATGCATTCTTTCCACTACATTGTTTAGCATTGGATTTAAGTGTGGAAAAACATCACCTGTGCATTTTTTTTTTTTTTTCAATTTACTGACCATGCTTAAGAAATATGCTCTCCTCAAAATTAAATTTGACAAATCACCTGTCCTCATGTTAAAAAAAATCATATCTTCTCCCTCTCTGTGTGTGTCTTTTGGGGGGAGGCGGGGCAGCTTTGGGTCCTCTGGAGAATGAGTCAACAGGTTTCTTCACCACATTCTGGGTGCAATGTGTCCAGAGTATGCCCAATAGACCTGTTGACTGATGGTGCAATGGAACCTGTCTTAAGGGACCTCCCACGGGAACAGAGAAAACTGGTCCCTTACCACAGATGTGCCCTTAAGATATGGTGGCTCCTAGCATGGCATACTGGTAAAATAGGAGAAATGACAGTCTACATGTAAGTATACATCACAATATGATACCATATAGTATATACAGTGTATATATATATATATATATATACATGTATATATATATATATATATATATATATATATATATATATATATATATATATATATATATATATATATATATATATATATATATATATATATGCATGTAGGTAGGTATGTAGAGTGGTCCCCCTCTTCTATGGCCCCTCTCACCAGAGGCCGCCCCTCTTGAAAGGCCATCATTCTTGTGCAGAAAGTATGGTGTTTCCATTATACTCTCCCCCTCAAGAGAGGCCATCCTTCTTATAAGGCCACTTTTTGGCTGCATTTGGGGTGGCCTTATAAGAGAAGGACCACTATATGTATGTATGTATGTATGTATGTATGTATGTATGTATGTATGTATGTATGTATGTATGTATGTATGTATGTATGTATGCATGCATGCATGTGTGTATAATAGTTTATCTATTAATCATAATTTTTAATGCACACAAATTATACTGAATTTTTCCTTTAACAATCAAAATATTACAAGCACTGTGCCATAACTTATCTTAAGCATTTATAAGTAGTGCCCAAGAGAGAAGACTGAGTGTCTGGCAGGGGTTGAATGGCTTAGTGGGGACAGATTAAGCAGAGCTCTGGGTGTCCCTGGTCAAACAGATGGCCCTTAAAACAGGTAACAATTAATTAAAAGTATGATGGGGGGGGGGGGGGAGTGACTGGCATTAGTCCCGTAGGATGGGTGGGCCCCAGCACAGCCCATGGGCAGGTTTGACTGTATATTATTCCTGATTAAAATAAGCAGACGACTCTCATTACATGCTTGTAGAAATTTAAAGGGGGGGGAGGGGGTACATGGCAGTGCCAGTGTCAGTCTTAGTTTCCTCTAGGTTGAGAGAGAAATTATTCTTGATTGATTTATGAAAGTAACATAGCTTTAACTGCCAGACCAGCTGTTCCCAAATGGATAGTTCAGAGCTCCCCCTCCCCCCTCCACCTGCTTAATTCCTAAACTTCAGCTTAAAATTCAACCTGGGAGATTTTTTTTTTTTTCAAAATCTGTGCTAACATATCCTTTTCAACTTTCATTCATACAGATGCAACTGAATTGCAGTGTACCAAAGTCAAGTCCCGACCTTGCCAATGACTGGGCACCCAGTTACTACAAAACTGATCAGCTTCTCTCTCAAACTTGACCCTGTTTTCAGTCATGTAACTTTCAAGTCTCTTGGCCCTGAAAGAGAAGAAGAGTTGGATAGACTCACCCAGAATTAACCTGAACCAGTGACCGGGGTGACTGCTGTGGAAAAACCTCATTGGCAGACAATTAAATCCACATGTTTTTGTCAGTTCTGATATAGTTATCAAGTTGCAGGTCTTGCATTTGTTTTCCCCGCCCCTTTCTGACACAGGCCGGTGACATGTGTTTCATCACCACACAACTGTCACAGTCCTTTATCAAAGACATCTGTGTTACCATAGATTTTCAAGTCCTTCTTACACTTCAAAATCACACCTTTTATTCAGGTAATTTTCTTTTCTCCTCAAAGAAACTTTCTTCACTGCAACAGTCATCATGGGGACAGTATATACTAGCACCGCCATCTGGGGAGCACAAATTTTTAAAAATTACCTTTCTTAAACTGAACATCTGTCTCCCTCAAATTTACAGTGAGAAAGAATCAGACACACACAGTTCGGGTTTTGTATTTTTTTGCTGTGAAGTTCTCTCCCATGATCTTACACAACCAAGTAACCCTTTCAGGGCCACATTTTGGACTGAGTCAACAGCTTTCCTATGCACACTTTGGGCACAAAGTGCCCAGAGCGCACCAATGAAAGCTGTTGACCTGGACTGTTATATGTAACTACAGGCATGCTGGTACTTGAAGCAACCATCTTTTTACAAGAACACAAATTTAGCATCCTTATTACGATTAAGAATAGTTCATTTTAAACAGTTTGACTTTAGTTGTAGTTGGCACAAAAAGAAGTGTAAATCTTACAAGTACAGAAGCAACTGGGACTACTACTGGATGGTGGTTATCTCACCTGCTCAAATAAGCAAAATGCCAATGGTGAGTGTATAAAAAAATGTGCAATTTTCACTTCAAGAATACCCTTGCCCCACTATAGTGCTTTCTGACAAGCTGATTACTGCATTCTCATCATTTACTTCTTTACTGCATTGACCCCATCCCTCCCCCCCCCCAAAAAAAAAGGAGAAAAAAAGAATCAACCATGCAGAGCAGCTTAACAAAGTGTTCAAATTTACTTCCTTTAGACATTTTACAAAGTATTTTTAAACAGTCCCAGAGAAGAGAGTCACTTAGATATTTCACTGTGTCAAATTTTTGGCACCTGCAGACCTGAGGCCAGGTGCTGCTGTGTCTTGCTGTAATGTGCTGTCTGGTGTATGGGGTAACATACAGACCGCCAACTGAGGAATGTGCATCAACACATTCACAGCAGGACCTCCCACAATGACAGCATGTGAGAACTTCTTAAAAGCTTGAACTCAGAGAGATTATAAATCAAGGTCCTCCATCAGTTGCAACAATTTCAAAAATATTAACATGATGAAAAAAAAAGTAATTCTCTACTCCAACATTGATGCAATTTTTCCACATTTTAATTTTTCTTTTCAAAGGACATTGAGAGTGATATGGTTTGAAGAGATACAGAGACAAACTAGAAAAGAAGATTTGCTTCAAAGCAAATCTGTCTGTGTGCCTTCAAAAGTTGTAAATATTAAATGGTGCAACTTTTGTCCTTTGGTACTTCACATTTCATTAAGCTTATGGCTGAATGAAAATGTCAAAGTCCAAATGACCTTGACGTTTGACCTTTACAGGTCACATGTGCATTGCAAAAATGTACAGTGTTACAATACTCTCAATTTAAGTCCAACATGATTAGAATTGGATGGATATTGGCCTAGTTATGACTGGCTGAAACTTTCAAAGGTGCAAATAACATTGACTTTTGACCTTTAAAGGCCACATGTAAGTTTAGAAATGTGCAGTGTTAGACCAGCTTCAATTTGAGTCCAACATGATCAAAATTGGATAAAAATTCACCAATTTATGGCTAGAAGAAAACCACCTTTGAAAATGGCCTTTGACCTTGAAATGACCTTTGACCTTTAGATGACCTCTACCTGAAGTGAAACTTGCCCTTAAAAATGACATTTTGGCCTAAAATTGACCTTTGACCTTGACATGACCTTGACATTTGAGATGACCTTTACCTTGCTATGATAAAACTCCTATACACTAGGAACCACATCTACTATAGTATATAAGATATTGAAGATTTAAAACTTTAATTACCCCTCATTTGCATAATTTTGAAAAGCATGACCTCCCATTATAAAAAGGCCAGACTTCATATATAGAAGTATACTTGTGCCAAGTTTGGAGTTTCTACGTGTAATACTTTTCGAATGAAATGTTGGACAAATTTGCCTAGAAAGAAAGAAAGAAAGAAAGAAAGAAAGAAAGAAAGAAAGAAAGAATTCCTAGAAAAACAATATGTCTGTGTTGGCACACTGACATAAATATTCTCATAATCTATTTGAACTTCTGCACAAAACATGAAATACATATATACTGGCTGTAAATGTTATTTTCACGTGTATAAACTTTCACAGTTTTTGCATATCAGATGTTTAAATATAACTAGTTAGCACATAGCTCCTACTAACCAAAATACTATTTCCCTGCGTTTTTATTTTCATAATTTTGCACTATCAGCAATTCAAATAATTGAAAATAAAAATACTACAAAATTAGGTGAATTTACACTCAACAGTCTTGCTGTTTTTCAGTTCATTCTCCAACTGGGCACTATAGCCTTGCTTCAGCTTGTAACCTCACCACTGATGTGCCGCCCTCCTCTCTATGCCTCAGGTCATGGCATCACAGGCATCAGTTTATGGTACATGTGTTGAGAATATGACTCAAAACAGCTGAGAAACAATCCACATCCCTCAAATTGGGTATTTAACAACTTTTGACAAAACCACATTTTCCGAACATCTTTTGCCGGCAATTTCTCACAAAGAGCCGAAAGATGTATTTAACAAGGAATGATGATTCACTTGAGACTAACCAAGGTGGAAAATGCAGAAATGTTGTGTACACAAATATTTATTTTGGAGGCAAAGTAAACGTAACGGCGGGAAAACATGACAGAGAGGAAACTTTACCCCTCCAAGCGTCTGGCGCTTGCTACGCCATTAACATTGTCAACACCAGAGTGGAAAGAAAAAAAAACAGCACTTACTCCCAGCTTTGAATATCTACACTTTTACAAAGAATGCTATGAAGTCAAGTTGAGGTTGTTAGAATTCTTATGGCTATATTAAAGTTTGTTTAGAGTTCCTCTGAAATACAGACCATGTCTAGGCACACTTTTACTTGTCTGAGGGTTTTTTTTTTTTTTTTTTCTTATCCATGGAAGCTTATTATCTATTATTTACAAAGATCACTACTTTACACCAATTGACATGTGACACACCTCTGTGTAATGTTTGCAAATTTGATTTTGTAGTTTTCTCTGCTATCTTTTTGGTTATCAGAGAAAAATCAAATGTGAATCATCAAAACTATTCACATAAATCATCTTGCAACATACACATCCATCAGACCAAAGGTATATTTTTCAACAAGTTTATATTCTCAGATATGCTGCTGACTTTGAAATAAAATACCTGACAAGCTGGAAAAACAAACAAACTTCAAAGCTGCACTCTTCCATGTTCTTATCAGATTAAACTGATTTGCAAAAAACAGTATCAATAGGCAGGCTTATCCAGTTTTTTCCAGAATCAGTTGTCTATAGGACAAGTGAATCTGAATCTTCACTTGTCCGTCTAAAAATTCACTTGTACGTCCCTCTAACATAGATCATGCATTACAAAGAAATCAGGGGGGGGGGGGTATCTCAATCAATACTGAATAATTGTCTGTCTCATATGCATGTATTTCCGGAAATAGCTTTAGAAGCTACAAACATATTTTTTTAAAAAAGAACCACAGCTTGCCAATGTTTGGTGACACCTTCAGCGTGTCCCCACGCTGCACCTTCAGCCCAGCCCCATGCTACATCAGCTAACTTGTTCACATTTTCCACTGGCTCAGTCAGTATTCCAGGCAATTGGGCTTTATTAAATATTTATTTACGATAAAAAATTTGGTTGTCCACTGGACAAGTGATGTTCAAAAGTCACTTGTCCCACTTAGATATCCACTTGTCCGGGACAACAGGATCATAGGAATTGTAGAAGCCTGTTAGGTGTCTTTTGTGTCCTGCTGAGATTGCAGAAAATGATCCCAAGTTCTGGTAAAACCTTAAAATGTTAATTCTATTGTGGTAAATTGCTTCATTTTTGCATGTATGTATTTTTTGAAGTATTTTGTGGGATTTTAAATTCAATACAATAGACAAAAAATACAATTTTTTTACACATCTGAGTCGTAGTGTTGAAATATGTGCATTTCTGAGCAAAATTCATTTGGTCTGAGGTTGTAATAAAAAGAAAAGTCTGCAGTCCAAGAAATCTGCAGCATGCTGGTGACACCCCTTGAAACTCGGAGCAACCGCACAGTACATATTCATTCCCTGCAGGATCCTTGATCAATGATTAACAATTAAACATGTAATGACCAGAAGCCGAAACGAAGAAGACATTTTAACCGGGTACCAGATGGTGTCAGAGCAACCATGGGGCCCCTAGCAGGTAAACAACTCTCCTCGTCAGACTAACTGGCAGAGGTCAACACCAGGGAAAAGAAGTTACAAAGTTGTTACCAACACCCTACTTGGTATTTGAAACACTTGGGATCAGACCTGCTCAATCTATAAGTATACAGAACACATTCTTGCTGTTTTTAAATTTGCAGATTTAATTTATGTGACTTTGTGTGGAAAACAAGAAAACACCCCCCCCCCCACGCCCAGCACCTTACAGTACGTATTCAAAATGACTTACATGCATCCTCACACCTTTCATCCAAAAGAACTGAAAAATGAATTATAATGCCCATACTTGTTGGTAATGCTTACCTATACACTACTTTGGGACAATCTCTCTGAGACCATATGCACAGCAAGCTTCTATCCTATCAGGACACATTTCTCTATGCATGCTCCTCAGGACTGCAGGCCTGTGCCACCCTCTATTTGGTTGACCCTGGCACTAGAACTTGACCTCAGGTATTGACCAATCACCCCACTTTGTTATGGCGGACTATAACCTTGAAATGATCTGTCTCAGATTTGTGTCATAATACATTACCTATGCAGTACATTTGATAGATGTGGCAACAGAGTGGAGGAGGAGGCAGATCATTTGGAGTTCAGGACAAGAGGAATTGCACCTTAAATATGCTGCACTCCACAAAGAACAGATCCCCTCAAAGGACTTGTACTTTTAATGACATGCTGGCCAGCCTCCAGAGGATATGGAGCAGCCAAGGAATCCTAAAGATCATGGCTTGCACATTGAGGCTGTAGAAATGCTATTGTGAGCAAGTAGTTGTGCCTCTACATAGGACAGGTCCTTCAAATGGAAGCCGGCAAACCTCCCGCTCCATGCCACCATACTGTTGCCAAACGTGACCCGCTTAAGGGCATCCCAGAAAGATGTGATGGCTCTGACTTCATGACCTCTCATTTGGTACAGCTGCCTGAGCTCTGGGATTTTGTCTGGTGCTACTTGATAAGCCAACTTAACTGCCTTGGTAACCCAGCTAGACACTGTCTTCACACAGATTCCAGAAAAATTTGCCAAAAACTGGAGGCTTTTTCTTTACAGGCAGAAATAAATGGTGTCTATCCTTCCTGATGGGCTCTGTTCTTTTTAAATATCATTTAAGTGCTGTAGTTGGGCAGAGATCTATGTGAATCCTGCCCATCCAAATGAGTGGACAGAGCCTTGACACAGAAGGCCCAAAGGCAGTGATCAGTTTCAATGCATTTTACTCATGAACAGATTGTTAGGTTTCAAAAACATTTCTGCGTGGTCCTCTGACCATTCTAACTTGGAATAGTCGAGGGCATATACACATGTATTTCCCCTCTCCTGGCCCCAGAGGCCAATTGTAATAAAAAAGACTGTCCTATAAGACACAATCTAACCCAGGCATGCCAAGAGAGTCCATGTTTTAAGGTATTAAAACTGGAGATCAAAGATTGGCGAGGCCTAACAATGGGTCACACTGAGGGAAAACATTGCATCTCACCTGTCTGTTAACATAAAAACTCTTAATAAGGCAAGGCACAACCATGCTCAAGTCGACATTTGCACTTTTGGTATCTAAGGACAAAGAGATCCTGGGCCTATAGCCCGCTATAGTACAAACTTCCAAACCTTAGTCAAAAAGGTGCACCAAGAAAATTTGCCACATCCTGAATAGAGGCCTTGTGTGCTTGTGACAAAATTAAAATTAACAGATCATCCTTCACATTGAGTACTCCCACTACTTGTGTCTGTGTGACAACCGTCAGAATGTCTTTCATGTTGAGTACTCCTACTACTTGCATGCAACAGAGCCTTATGCCTGTCTGTACACCAGAGCTGGACAGTCTTGGTCAACCCTAACAGGGTTGCAGACCTAGACTTCCCCGTCCATCTGATTGTCCAAGCATCCAATGGCATCAGCCAAGGGACAGGAAGTAGCAGAGGACACAACTGGTCAAGAGGTATATCCTGACCACATGATTGGTCAGGATAGGTCAGGTGACTTCTTTTTGTACCAGTGACACCCTCTACCTTTTGTCTCTTGGGTGATGCCATTGAACCAGTACATGCTTGTGAGAGAGGTTTTGCTGGAACTCCTCCAGCATTAGGTGGATTGCCTCTGGCGCCAGCCAATTGATGGCAGCAGATTTGCATTGAAGAGGTCAACCTCAGATACAGTCTTTGAGCCTATGTGCCCCCTCCCCCCCAAAGAAAACATGGTTGCAATGGAAGCTACAGTCTCCATTTTGAATTTCTCCTTGAGGAGAAAGGTGTTGAATCTGGAGAGATCTATCACTGGCCTCCAGCCCCTGTCTTTTTTTCAGAACCAGAAAGTAGCGGCTGTAAAACCCCGGAGACCAAGGTTTTACGACTTTCTCTACCACCTCTAGCTCTGAGGTCTGAAAGGCCTGGGGACAGATCCCAAATATAGTGCACCAGGAGGGGAGAAGACCAATCCAGAGACGGCCCTCTCCCCTTACAGGGAACATGTGCTGAAGTAAAAGGTCTGGCAGAGAACAGGACGTGTAATGGGGTGGGTGTGTATAAGACCGCAAGTGGCAATGCCATATCCTGGCTTCTCTTATTGTGCCTGTCCCGCTGCCAGTGCTCCCATCTTATCCATTTTCCATAACACGGTCGTCCTCAAAAGGAAGACCAGATGGTGTTGGCTGTAATTGTGCCAGGACCCATGCATAAATCATAGCCCAGTCTTGACCTGATCTGACCGGTATCTGCTAGGGTGATGATGCCCGTCACCACATCCTGTAATGATGCCTCATCCAGCCCTGGCCCCATCAGGGCTGAAGCTGGAGCCAGAGACTGGGCAAGTGCTGATGATGTACAGATGGTACATGTATAAGAGAGGAGGAAACAGGCCTCCCCAGTTGCAGTCTCTTCTCGTGTCCCTGTCACCCGCAACAACACTGATACCAGGGCCAGGGAGCTTGACATTGGATGCAGACCTGCCAGCACCATTATCGGGAATGGGACCTCCCTCGCTCTGATCTCTTCCCGTGCCCCTGTCACCAACATCGGCACCAGTACTGGGAATCATAACAGTGGAAGCAAGTTTACTGGTACCAGAAACAGCACTGGGAATGGGAGATCCCCAGCTACAGGCACCAGTGCCAGCACTGGTACTGACACAGGCACCAGTGCCAGCACTGGTACTGACATAGGCACCCGTACCAGCACTGGTACTGACAGACACCCGTACCAGCACTGGTACTGACAGACACCGGTGCCAGCACTGGTACTGACACACGCACCCGTACCAGCAATGGTACTGACACAGACACCGGTGCCAGCACTGGTACTGACATAGGCACCCGTACCAGCACTGGTACTGACACAGACACCCGTACCACCACTGGTACTGACACACACTGGTACCAGCACTGGTACTGATACAAGCACCAGTACCAGCACTGGTACTGACACAGGCACCATCACCCAGCCTGGCCCCAGTGACAAAGACAAGGCTGTAGCCAGCTTCCTCTTTTATTTGTTCACATTTCAAATCTGCCTTTGCTGCCTTGTTCCTGTAAGCTTGGGGCTAATGTACACCCATGTGGCAGGGATTGTCCCTGCAGCACCTGACACCCCTCATTAGTTCCCAACAAGGACAACAGTGATTGTGATTATCCCAACATTGTATGACCTTTGGGATCCCTTTGGCTAAAACTGTTGCAAGACACCATATTGACAAGAGCTAAGGAGCAGCAACCATCCCACTCAACAGTCTTGTGCATACAACTGGGAAGGCTCTACGCAAATCCAACAATGAACGATACACTGAGTCAAATAATTCTCTGGAGTGGAAACACAATGGATGCAGAAAGGCCAAAGAGAGAAAGCTGGTGTGATTGGTCAACAATGCAAGTTAAGTTATGGTGCTGCATCAACTGATGGAGGGCTCCATGGCCTCTAGTCCACAGGGATATGCACGCAGAAATGTTTTCTGTTGGAATAGAAGTTCTCAGAGAGATCATACCAAATGTAGTGGGGTATACGCCATGTATTATGGCACAAGTACTAAGTTCTCCAGTCTCCTTTTTGTGTGTGTGTGTTTTTTTTTTTTGGGGGGGGGGGGAGGGGGAGGGAAACAGAGAGTTGGGTCTACATGGAACATAGTCTGTTCAGCAGCATGTCCCCACCTGGCTCAGCTCATACACTCCATCTCCTTCAAGTGCCTTCAGCCCTCAGCAACTTTCACTAGAACAAGGTCAGCCTTCTTTGTGCTTCTGTATTCAATATATTTTGCATAGAGTATCATCAATATGACGGGAAAATGTAGCACGATTCCAGTCATTGTCCTGGTCCAAACCCAGGAGATGAGGGTGACTTCAGTGAGCCGGCTGCTGATCAAGTATACTATGAGCAGGCTGTCAGCAGGCTGTCTGCCATGGCCTGCACAGTTTGGCAGCATAGCTCTTTGATAGCAATACACATCCTTGCACAGGCCAGTCAATTAACATGGCCAGACATAAACTTACAAACCTAATTTGGAAATGGATAACATGGACTAGAAAAAAGGCAGTATGGTCTAAAGGCAATATGGCCTAAAGGCAATGGAGTCGGCCTAAAGGTAGTATGGCCTAAAGGCAATGGAGTCGGCCTAAAGGTAGTATGGCCTTCTGAAATTTTTACTGGTATGCAGCAATTTGTCATTTTCCCCCTCTTCCTTCATTCAGATTCCAGTTTTGTTAATGCACAAACTGACAGTCAGTGTGAGTTGTCACATATTGCCTACGAAGCCTGCTCAATCAACCTCTGTTGTTTCTGAGTTTGAATGCTTGCAAGTCTTTCCATATGCAGGCAAAAAGAACATCTGGCAAACAGCAGTATTACTCACCTACAGTAAGTGGTTACCCTCTCCCTGCCCTGGATCAAGACAGCTGTTGACCTGGTACAGCTATTTTAGTAGTTCCCATCCACAATTTTTATTCAAAACATTTGTCATTAATGACAAAAATTTAGGTTTAAAAAAAAAGAAAAAAAAACGCAATGCAGTAGATTGTATTGACCATGAAGCAGCTACATCTGGCTGGTTTGGCGGGGGAAGGGTTACAACTGTTCCCACCATATGCACCTCTTAAAAGTCAGTTTTTGCCTTCGATGCGATAGCTTAACATTTTCTCAGTCTAATATTGTGCAAAAAATGCAAGATCACACAGTAATTCCTGATTTGGCAAGCGGGGCTTTTCATAGGTTAAATCACTTCATGTCAATGATCCTGTTCCCTTTGAAATTGTAGTGTGGAACTGTGAATATCATAGATGGAATCAGTATGACCTCTATGAGGCTAGTGATAAGCAACACAGTCAAGCTGGCACACAAGTGCTAGATATCCCATATCCCGCACACTCCTCTTGTCTGCCACCTCCACTTCTCTTACAATTTAACGATCAAAGCTTTCAATAAAACGGGACAAAAAACATGTGATGCCAATAAGATTTGGTGATGGTGGTACCTTATAACAGAGGGAGCCAACTTGTGTGTATCACTTCTCACACACTATAATGTGTAAAACAAGCCTGTGTTGCATGACCAATCAGATGATAAAAATACGGGCAACCTGGCAAAAGGCTGGTTGGTCCTCCTTGATGGAAGTTGGTGGGTGACCATGGCTGAGGCTTTAAAGCTTGGCTGGAGCTGTCTGTGCCTTGGCTGTCTGTGCCTTGGCTGTCTGTGCCTTGGCTGTCCCATCCAGCAGCCTCTTCATATCTGTCAGGCTCTTGCTGACGCTGGACCAAATTTTCTGGCTGCTGGTGCCTTCGTCTTCTCGCCAGCAGCTCACAAAGAATATAATTCTACAAGATCAAAAAGTTAAGTGATGTAATTTTTTTTGGGGGGGGAGGGTAGCTGGTTGTAACCTGTGGCCAAGGACATCTTTCTTCAACCTTTGCGCAGAATTTGAATTGACAGACGATAAGCTGAAACAATAATGCAAAACACGTGGCTCTTCACAGTGAGCTGTGGCCACACTGCTGCCTCCTATTGATAAAATGAGAAACTAAAGTTATAAGAGATGCCCCTGGCAGAGAGGAGGAGATCCACTGTACCTTCAATATTGACTGGACTCACTATGTTCTCTTTCCTTCTAGCATCCCCGCCCTATTGTTAAATGGGACTTCTCCCACCCTTGTGATCTAAAACTGTATATATCCTAAGTTTTCAATATTCATAATGTAAACTTAGTGTTATGATATCCAAAAATGTGTCTGACCCTGCAGCTTGTGTTCTGAATTGATATGTACATACTCATGCAGTCTGTGTTTTGCATGAAAACTGCAAGACCAGAAAACTACTGGACAGTGAAAAAAAAGTTCCTTATATTTCTAATATGCTGTCATATTAGCCCCTGCATTGAGAGACCGCCCCATAGAGCGGGTCCAAAAGTGGTCATATAAAGCAGGTGGTCTTTCAATGCAAGCCAAAAGTGAGAAAAGATGGCACTTATGATGTGGTAAATGTGGTCTTAAAGGCCAGGTGGTCTCCCAGTAGAGTGGTCTCTCAAAGCAGGGACTACAGCATCAGTATTAAACTTGTAAAACTAAAAGGGAAATCTGATAACTAAACACAGTGGTGTCTTGTCAGCAATAAAGTGGAGCCTTGTTCTGTACATGTCAGAGTGGCTGAAACACCATTATTCTGAACGAAATAAAGAAAACATTTACAACATCAGATGGCTGCTGGACTGTCCTAATGGGAAAATGTTGCATGTTGCTACATTGGTATTATAGGTCCTTCAGGTTTAACATGGGAGGGGGTGGGATAGGGTGGGAGAGGGTGGGGAGGAGTAGTTTTTCCCCACAAAAAGCCAACATGCAGACACCACTCTGTCTCTCTTCACTTTTTTCACACACAAAAGGATCAATACAAGCCTCCTCCTGGTCTGCCATGCATAAGCATGCTTTCCCTATCTACAAATTCCACAGATCTCTGGATCCCTCTCTTTTACAAATTGATTGTGACAGCTCTCTACAACAAGAGGCCCAAGGGTCTATTCCTCAGCTGTCATCAGAGTTATAAGTAGATCAAAAGTGACCAGTTTAGATGCTGCTTTCCACTCAATGCTGTCACGCGTCAGACACACCATGGCTTGGTCTTGTTGCACACCGCACTGTTTGCTTTCATCGCATTTACACTGGTACCTGCTCTATGTGGCCATGCTTTCTGCCACAACAAACCTGGCCACAGAGAGCAGGTGACTTATCACCACAGGTAAATTAACACACACACAAAAAATTATTGTTCCATTTCACTGGCCCAAAATAACATAAAAATGCCAAACCACACCTTATAAAATGAGATGTTTCATAAGCTAACAGCCACACAGCTTTTCCACATACCTATCATGCTGTCAATTGACAGCAATTGTCATTATATCATTGCTTTTAATGGGAGTGCTGCCCATGGTCAGGCCAATAGAGCCAGCACATGGTACTAGCCCAGTACACTAACTAGTGCACTCTAATGTGCAAGCTCAGCCATGGCTCTGGTATCACGTCAATTTTTGACTGAACATTGCCATTTTATGGTCATATCTGTGATGTTCCATAATGTACAATAGAATGTTGGTAACTTGGTGATGTACATGTTTACATCCTAATATATAAAGATGTGCTAGTGGCCATTGGCTCAGTCCTCAAGAGTCACCTCAGTGACCAAACCGGCCGACTACTCGCACACAATTGGAAACATTGGCTTACAGCACATACCTGTCTACCCCAGTTTTTTTTGCTAAATCAACAAAGAAGTTGACTCTCATAATCCAGTAAAAACGTGGCCACAATGAGCAGGTGACCTGTCACAGCAGTGGCTGCACATAGCAGGTGACCTGTCATGGCAGTGGCTGCATACAGCTGGTGACCTGTCACAGCAGTGGCTGCATACAACAGGTGACCTGTCATGGCAATGGCTGCATGCAGCAGGTGACCTGTCATGGCAGTGGCTGCATGCAGCAGGTGACCTGTCATGGCAGTGGCTGCACACAACAGGTGACCTGTCATGGCAGTGGCTGCATACAGCTGGTGACCTGTCACAGCAGTGGCTGCATACAGCAGGTGACCTGTCATGGCAATGGCTGCATGCAGCAGGTGACCTGTCATGGCAGTGGCTGCATGCAGCAGGTGACCTGTCATGGCAGTGGCTGCACACAACAGGTGACCTGTCATGGCAGTGGCTGCATACAGAAGGTGACCTGTCACAGCAGTGGCTGCATACAGCAGGTGACCTGTCATGGCAGTGGCTGCATACAGCTGGTGACCTGTCACAGCAGTGGCTGCATACAACAGGTGACCTGTCATGGCAATGGCTGCATGCAGCAGGTGACCTGTCATGGCAGTGGCTGCATGCAGCAGGTGACCTGTCATGGCAGTGGCTGCACACAACAGGTGACCTGTCATGGCAGTGGCTGCATACAGCAGGTGACCTGTCACAGCAGTAGCTACATGTAGCAGATGACCTGTCATCGCAGTGGCTGCATACAGCAGGTGATCTGTCACAGCAGTAGCTGCATGCAGCAGGTGACCTGTGATGGCAGTGGCTGCACACAACAGGTGACCTGTCATGGCAGTGGCTGCATACAGCAGGTGACCTGTCATGGCAGTGGCTGCATACAGCAGGTGACCTGTCATGGCAGTGGCTGCATACAGCAGGTGACCTGTCACGGCAGTGGCTGCACACAATAGGTGACCTGTCATGGCAGTGGCTGCATACAGCAGGTGATCTGTCACAGCAGTAGCTGCATGCAGCAGGTGACCTGTCATGGCAGTGGCTGCATACAACAGGTGACCTGTCATGGCAGTGGCTGCATACAACAGGTACCACTGTCTTAGTGGACTGATGCCCAAGACAAGTGTCAACTATTGTGTGTAAACTGAGACCACTGTGAATGATGGCATCTATTCTTGCCCACAAAAGTAATGTACATGTCACCTGGGTTTGTCATTTAGTTAAGAGAGCTACATATTGCACGCAACCAGGCAAAGTGGTGTCAGTGGCTGGGGTATGGCTTATCATGGCAAATTAAAACAAGAGGGCTGTGTGAACAGCCCGTAGCCTCACCTGATCTTGACATTCATCACACTTGCAGCTCTATGAACTTGGGAAAGGATCAAGGACACCGTATTCTGAGTAAGTCTGACCTTTATAGAAGAACACCTACATATGCAACATCAAAGTTCAAGTAATTCTCAAGTTATAATGACGAGTAAAATTCATGTATGTTGCACTGTGACCCCCAAAACGAGGTTAAGGTCATTCATGTACTGTGACCCCCAAAACGAGGTTAAGGTCATTCATGTACTGTCTCAGCATGACCTTCATACACAATAATTAACATGTGTAGCTAACTCAAAACAGATCTCAAGTTATCAAGTACACAGTAAATTTTGTGTCAGTTGTCCTGTGAATTAGCATTAGAATGGCCATTGACCTATGTAGTAATCAATAGGAAAGCTGCATTGAACGATAAGTACCCAAATTGAAAATCCTTAAAAATCAGGAATCCAAAGCAGTGCCACCTAGTAAACAACTGTTTGACCCTTCCACAACAATATATCCATCACATTTCAGCTTAATCTGAGGGATGGTTCTGAGAACAAGTAAAAAATAGCAAAACCATACAAAAAATTCATTTAAAAAAATTGCAGCGCCACCTGGTGAACAAATTGGGAACTAGGTGTCCCCGGGAGTGTCTGTGTACGATATCAAAGCAATTGGGTGCGCGGTTTCAGAGGAGAAGAATTTTGAAGGTTTGCCCCCCCAAAAAACAAAGATTTGTCCAAAAAAAGAACAAAAAATTCATTAAAAATCCAAAAATCACTGGACCGTGACCATTTGAACAAACTTGGTAGAGACCCACCCAAGGCACATTCTCACCAAGTTTGAAGTGAATCTAGCTGACGGTTTTTGAGAAGAAGTCGAAAATGTGAATTGTGGACAACGGACGGACGAACGACGGACGGACGGACGGACGGACGACGGACCCTCAAAAAACCTCAGCTGACTGACAAGTCAGCTGAGGTAAAAACAAAAAATTCAATGCACCAAATGATGAGATGAAATAGTTTTATTTGAATAGTTTAAGTCATAATCTGAGGTGAGAATTAATAAAAACTGTATCTGTTGTCATTTCTCAACTGATAAGGAAATCTTGAAACGAATTGTACCTGGGTACCTGGCAGACATTGATTTTCAACCACTTTGCAGGTAGACTTGAAGCCAACAGGTTACAAAGTGGTGCCACAAAGCAGGTGTTCTCTCACGTGGCATCAAACAACATGAACAAGAGGCAGGGACCTACTGAATATGGTCTTAAAAGGCAGGGGATGTCTCTCAATGGAGTACGTGGTCTCTCTAAAGAGGGACTACTGTATCGGTAATAATACATCCATACATGTCCTCAATTATGTGTGGATCATCACAGGTAAGTGATAAATCACTTTCTTAAATAGACAATTTAAATGACCCTGTATCACAAAGTAATGAACAACTACAAAGCATAATTCATATTTGCTTCCCCCCTCCCCCCCTCCCAAAAAAATATGAAATACATATAGTTCGACACACAAATTTGTTATTTTCCACAAAAGCATAGGTGACAACACTAAATAGTATTATGGCATTTGGCTTCTGATTGTAAACTCTCTCACAATGCTGCTAAACTTCACAAAGAAACAGAAACAGAACTTGTCCCAACTGAAGTGGGAGCATTAGAGCCTCTTTCCAGTGTTGTTCATGGATCCATGATCAGTTGAGTTCCCACAAGGAGCCATTGCCTGCCACACGTCTGACCATCTGTGCAACCTCAACAGATAACCTGTCTTTCAGATTCTTCCTTTGGGTGAGTGCCTGGTATTTACCAACCAAATCATGAAATTTGATGCCTTGCTGCTATTATGTAATGGCGGCAATAGGAAACACGGCCACTTCTGCCTTCAATTCCATCTAATCTCTCCCATCCCCCACCCAGACCTTTTCTGGACCATGTGAAGGTGCAGAGTGTTTACTGTAAATGGCCTACATGGTGTGCCTGCCAGGCTCCCTTGGACAGCTCCCAGACCCTGCCTGCTACACACAGCCCTCCCCTTCCTCTAGCTCCCAGACCCCGCCTGCTACACACAGCCCTCCCCTTCCTCTAGCTCCCAGACCCCGCCTGCAACACACAGCCCTCACCTTCCTCTAGCTCCCAGACCCTGCCTGCTACACACAGCCCTCACCTTCCTCTAGCTCCCAGACCCCGCCTGCAACACACAGCCCTCACCTTCCTCTAGCTCCCAGACCCCGCCTGCTACACACAGCCCTCACCTTCCTCTAGCTCCCAGACCCCGCCTGCAACACACAGCCCTCACCTTCCTCTAGCTCCCAGACCCTGCCTGCTACACACAGCCCTCACCTTCCTGTAGCTCCCAGACCCCGCCTGCAACACAGAGCCCTCACCTTCCTCTAGCTCCCAGACCCCGCCTGCAACACACAGCCTTCCCCTTCCTCTAGCTCCCAGACCCCGCCTGCAACACACAGCCTTCCCCTTCCTCTAGCTCCCAGACCCCGCCTGTAACACACAGCCCTCACCTTCCTCTAGCTCCCAGACTCCGCCTGCTACACACAGCCCTCACCTTCCTCTGCTCCCAATCATCACTTCCCCCAACAAATTTCCCATAAGTCTAAATAGTTTGGATGATTGCGTCCCTTTAATGAGGTTTAATTGATTCTCATTTTGTTGTGTATTTTTGGTGCACTGTGGGGGTATTACATTGGGGGGGGGGGGAGGGGAGGGGTCCTCAAAGTGGGCAGTGACAGTGCAAACCCATCCCTGTGCAAGTCTGCAATTTGTTCCACCTAACAGAAAGGAAACTTTGAAAGGTTTTGGCCTGCTATGCTGACCTTCAAATTTAAGGTCAACAGTATCTGCATGCTTCATGAATATCATTAGATATACCAAAAGACAAAAAGCTTATTGTTATAATTTTTTTTCAGTGTAATTATTTCTATTTTTTCCTTCAGAAAACCTGGCTTGAAATTTGTCTCAGAGACTCCCATCACGAACAAATAAATTGAAAAACTTTAGATTCCCATCTGATTCAAATTGGCAATTTGTCTGCTCTGGCTAAACAGCACATTTCAGATAAATTTCTGTTTTTACACCTAGTCTTGTTCTGTGAAACATGTTTTCACCTCCCCCCTTTTTAACCCTTTCAGAACTAATTTGCCATCTTTCCTCACAGCAATGTGCCCAGAGGAAAGCTGTTGACTAAGCACCTATAACATTATCAATGGAGGAGACATGCAGACCACATTAATGACACCAGACCATTTCTGATAAGTTTTTCACCGCCAAAAGTAGCATGCTGATGGATGGTACATGCCAGTCAGGTACCTGAGGACCGCAAGTGGAAACAGGCCCCAGACTAAATGCATGCAATCAGGGAATGCCAGGTGCCATAAAACCCCAGAGCCTGCCACTTGAGCCAATCTGATGGCAATGGGCTGTAACACAAACAGCAGTCAGGGCATGCTGATAGCTGGTCCCTATGGCACCTACAGTTCTCTTGACTCCTTTCTGCCCCAATATGCCTTTCATGTTCTTTCCCCCATGATGCTCGCCATTCTCTATAATCCACTGCAAATCACAACAAATTTCACTTTACAGAGATTTACTGTCTTTACCAAATAGGTCAATATTGGTGCACATTTGTTGACTGTTGTGTGTGTAGGAGTTATGGTATGAGACTTCAATCATCGCCTTGCTGATTTATTTTTGATTATGGACTGGCCAGCCATACTATGCTCCACTCCTAGTTTTCAAACCCACGAGTTTTCTTTCAAACATAAATGTACAAACAGTTGCAGACTTTAAGACCATGTCCTAATGAAGACACTTTGGGATGCAACTACATGACATCTGAACACTGGGCTCTAATAGTTTGCTAAAGGAAGACTATCTGCTTGAGTATTGCTATTGGGCTGGCTGTGTTTGATCCATGCAAGTGGCCCGACATTTGTATTTATAATGATACATGTAGGTGCAAATTCAAACTCTGTTCACATGCAAAAGAACCAATGAGGCCATCATCACAAAGGACTTTCTTGTCCATGCACTGCTAGGTATCTAGTGAAAATAGTCAAACTATCCTGCAAAGCACTTAATGCCCTTGGTGTCCTTAATTCCACCCAAAGTATCCTCCAAAGAAATCTAGATAAAGTTATTTAGCACTTTGTGCAAAAGAAGTGAAAAAAATTAATGCCTACTGATATTGATTTGACCTTTCAAGGTCACTCAAGGTCAAATGTGACAGGTCTGAATGAAAGTACATATTACTTCCTATCCATTTTTAAATGTAAGCATGGTCCCAAAATGTACACTTTTGTTTAGATATTAGCCAGTTTTTTGCTACTTACTTTGATTTGACCTGTCAAGGTTATTCAAGGTCAAATGTGACAGCTCCGATGGAGAGCACCTGTGCCATTTCCTATTTCTGTTCAGAGTAATCATGGTCCTAAAATACACAATTTTCTAGACAAGCCAATAGTGCTTACATAGATATGATCAATGACCTAAGGGCCTCTAAAAAACTGGTCAAACATATAGATATGACCTTGACCTTCAACGAGCTTCTTGCAACACTCCCAAATGCTTGGCTCACATAATATTTAGGTGGCTGGCTGCATCCGTTCAAGAGTTTGAGCAGTAACATTGTTGGTCAGTTAATTTTGACCAATGAAAATGGGTCAAATATGAAAGATATAACCTTGACGTTCAACAGGCTTTTGAAACACATCTTGACGCTTGAGTCATGCAAGTTAAGACAGTCAGCTGCATTCATCCAAGGAGTCCAGTGGAAACATCACTTTGCACATTGACTTCTAGATATTGGGTCAAATATACAGCTATAATCTTGACTTTTCAAATAGGATTCTGAAACACTAAGATGTTTGGCTCATGTAAACTTGAAATGGTCAGCTCAGCCTCTGCAGAAGAGTTAGAGTGGTAACACTTGATGGAAGGATAACCAGATGAACAAACAGATGAACAGACAGATGGACAACAAAGGGAAGGATAACCAGCCTCACAGGCTGAGGAGTAATAAGATGTGCAGCTCCTTTCAACTGTAAATAGACTTGTTTTCATGTGTACAAAAAGTTTTACAGATTGTGAGTTATCAAGCATTTAACTGACGCTTGAATTTTCACTATTTTGGACAAAATTCCTATCAATCCTTAATTTCACTATTTTGGACACAGTTCCTTTTAAACCCATGATCTGAAAGCTCTATTTCATCCATCAGTGAAAATGCAATTGGAGTGAAATAAAGTGCATTTACAGTACAGAGCCATGCCCAATTCTCGCAAATAGTCGATAATTTTGCCATTCATTGACAAGATGTGTAAAAAATAAAATATTAATTTAATAAGCACTGAGAGACTGATGTGGGATCGAAGACAAGTTGACCATTTTTGAAATTTGCATATTTTTAGACACAGTGTCAGTCTTTAGATACAGTGGTACCTGCTCTAAAGACCACCTCCAATTTAAGACCGCATGTCTTTTTAAGACCACTCTTTCAAGACCCTCTGCTGTATTATCATGTTAAATATACCTTCAATTTAAGACCACCTGCAGTATGAGACCACTTTTCGTTGGCTGTAGGGGTGGTCTTAAATAGCAGGTACCACTGTAGATAGTACCCATATAGTCAGTAAGTGTTATTCAACACCCATGCGACACAATTTGCAAAATAAAGTTGTAAATCTAGTATGTGTATTAAAAAATATAGAGGTTCTCCCCTCAAGGGTTGGAGTTTAATTTGCAGCTAGAAGGTGAACAAAAATAATGTAGAGCCAAATACCTTCCCATGTCTGACATTTGCGCACATGCAATTTTCTGCTCAGGCAGGATTTTCTCAATCATCTCTTGTAAAATGTGTGCACATTCGCAATCCGAAGAGAGTGACTTAAGAAGGAACATGCGCCAACAATCTACAGTGTTTGGTGTTTTCAGTGGCACTGCCAAACATCATCAGTGAATGTAATTTAATTTTCAGTTTGGCAATGAATGCAACCTAGCCCTTAGCTGTCTGACAATTGGGCACCCCAGTCTATTTGAGTAAGAACAGCTTGGCTTATCTTGAGTGTCATGGGGGGGAGGGGGCAGCTCACCTGACATGTGATCATCCCTGTTCTTTCTGTGTGATTTGTGATCATCCCATCGCCATTATATCAACATACATACTTCATGTATGTATGTATGTATGTATGTATGTATGTATGTATGTATGTACGTACGTATGTATGAACGTATGTATGTATGTAAATGTATGTATGTATGTATGTATGTATGAATACACACACACACATATATAAAAAGTCTAAATTACTGCATCTCCTCCCTGTTTTTTCCACAGACTTAACCAGCACAATTTGGACTTAAACTGCGCATTTACCAAGAGTGAAATTATATTTATCATCAGGAGAAAACCATGTGCACACTGGGGGAAGTAGGTGACAATGGCACTGTTATTGTACAGCAAGAATAAGTGTACCCCCCCCCCCCCCTCTCCCTTTCCTACTCCTCACCGCATGTGGAGGTCAGACTTTCTTATCTTTCACTGTGCTGTGACATTTCTGATGTATCTTGCCAAAAACACATTCTAAAAAAGTGTGGAAACATATTTCCGGACTTGTTGAATTTAATATTCCGGATCCCCTTGAAAAATGTCTGACCCCTTGATATAAATGGTGAGTGATGCCAGCATAAACACTATAACTTTACACTTGATCCACAGCACCAGTCACATGTTGCATTGGACCATGGTCATCCTCAATGCTATCATGTTAATTTCTACTTTTACCAAATTATGACTGAACATATTCAAAATGACAAATCCAAATGTTTTATTCTTTGACATGTGACCCGTGGCATGGCCCGTTTGACCTCCATACCGGCTTATAAGGTTATCCATGACATGGCCTGCTGTAATAGGAATGTGGGGTTGTAGCGTGGCAAACCATGATGTATAGTCCTCTCCTCTCTGGTACTTTCCCAGGCACTTGAAGCCATGACACCATGTGTTAACAGATCATGCTGCAAGCTGCTTCCTCACACTGCATTCATTTTCTTCACATTGAATCTGTTTCTCTAGCACAGACTTTATGACTACTGGTTCTACTGCAGGGTAATAACATAAGGCTATTTTATACAAAATAAAACCACTTGAAGAAAGTGAACCATTGATCACACAAGGCCCTTATCACATTGGAACTTTCTAAATGGTACATTATCAGTGAGCAATGGTTGAGTCCTTAGTCATAATATATGTGCGTGTGTTTATGTATGTGTGGTTATGTGTACAACCATGTATGTATCTGCAGGGCCAGAATTTCAGCGAGAATCCGAGAATCCATTCTCCTAAAGATTCTCCTAAAGTTGTCTTTCTTTAAAAACAAAACTAATTGACAAAAATCAAAGTAGATTCTCGCAAAATTTTGTGAAATTCTGGCCCTCATCTGTGTGTATGTATGCGTATACATAATTGTGTGCGTGTGTGTGTGTATTCATGCACTATCCTATTATCAATATCAATATAGCAGTCTCTGTCATGGCAGACCATGAAAGACAACCGTTTAAGGACACTTTACCTGCTACTGTTTTGTTATTTATGCTTCCTGTGAAAGACCATCTGTCTTAAGAAACTACAATCATCATTAAAAAGAAATATATATTGTCAGAGCTCCTCTCCCCACTTGCCCTGTTGTAGTCACATACAATCATCATTAGGAGCGGTCTTTACAGACAAGTTTTACGTCAAAATTTTCATCTTTTTACAATCTTAACTTGAGATTTTCCAGCCAAAGGTATTTTTTGTTCCAGTAGTACCTGCTATTAAACCTGCCAACCATGTTCCCAGCCAAAAGTGGTCTTACAGGGTAAGTGGTCTTTAAAGGTATAACAACAAAAAAATATAAATAAAACTAGAAAAGAAGATTTGCTTCAAAGCAAATCTGTCTGTGTGCCTTCAAAAGTTGTAAATATTACGGGCTACAACTTTTGTCCTTTGGTACTTCACATTCCATTAAACTTATGGCTGGATGAAAATTTCAAACCGGAAATGACCTTGACCTTGGACCTTTACAGGTAACATGTAAATTGCAAAAATGTACAGTGTTAAAATACCCACAATTTAAGCCCAACAGGAACCAAATCGGATGAAAATTGACGAAGTTATGGCAAGATGAAACTTTCAAAGGGACAGATAACCTTGACCTTTGCCCTTTAGAGGTAACAGGTTCTTACAAAAATGTGTAATGTTGCAATACCTACAATTTTAGTCTAACATGATTGAAATGGATGGAAATAGGCTGAGTTATGACTGGATGGAACTTTCAAAGGTCCCAATGACATTGACCCTTGACCTTTAGACGTCATATGTAAATTACAAAAAGGTGCAGTGTTACAATTGCTACAATTTGAGCCAAACGTGATCAAAAATTGGATAAAAATTGGCTGAGTAATGGCTGGATAAAAATTTCAAAGGTCCAAATGACCTAGATCTTTGACCTTTAGAGGTCACATGTAAATTACAAAAATGTGAAGTGTTACAATAGGTACAATATTAATACCCCACATGCTCACAATTGGATAAAATTGACCGAGTTATGGCTAGATGAAAATTTCAAAGGTCCAAAGGACCTATATCTTTGACCTATAGAGGTGACATGTAGATTACAAAAACGTGCAGTGATACAATAGCTACAATTTAAGCAAAACATGATCAAAATTGATTAAGTTATGGCTAGATGAAAATTTCAAAGGTCCAAATGACCTTGACTTTTGACCTTTAGAGGTCGCATGTAAATTACAAAATTGTGCAGTGTTACAAACATACTAATTGAAGTTGGATTGGTTACCTGTACCTATTATAGTTTTGAAGATATTCAAGATTTAAATTTTCAAATGGCCCTAATTTGTATAATTTTCAAAACCCTTGAGCCTCTTTACAATAACTCAAGACTTCATGCATGGAAATATAATCATGCAAAGTTTGGAGTTTTTACGTGCAATACTTTTCAAATGAAATGTCGGACAAATTTGCCTGAAAAGAAAGAAAGAAAGAAAGACAGAAAGAAAGACAGAAAGAAAGAAAGAAAGAAAGAAAGAAAGAAAGAAAGAAAGAAAGAAAGAAAGAAAGAAAGAAAGAAAGAAAGAAAGAAAGAAAGAAAGAAAGAAAGAAAGAAAGGAAGAAAAAAGAAAGAAAAACAATATGTCTGTGTTGGCACACAGACATAATAAAGGCAAGTGTATTCTCAATGTCATCTTAAAAAGTCCCGCATTCTTTTAAAGGAGGTGACCACTATAGAAAATGCTCCTGTAATGTACACATTAAGCATTAATATGCTGGTGTAATGACCAATGACAGAACTGGACCAGTGACAAAACAGACCCCCCAACCCCACCCCCAGTTGGCACAAAATATGCACATATGCCTTCACCATTACAGTGAGAAAGGAGACCATAATGCTGTGAACCAGGCAGGTTACTGAACTACAGGGACATCTAGTGGCAAACTATAAAACTAAAAGTACCATAATTTTCCCAGCAATTGCACATGTTCATTTTTACAATTTAACTCTTCCACCACTTGAACATAGCAAAATTTCAGCTTATCTAATGTGCCACATTGATTCCACATTCAAAGTTCTTGAATATAAACCCTTATTTAAGTACCAGTATGCCTTAAACAAATGATTAACAAAATAAATTTGAAAATAAACAAGAGGCCCATGAGCATAATGCTCTGCTGGCATCGTGGCTATGTTGCACCTGTTCATTTCAAAGTTGTGAGGCCTCAAGTGGCTTCTGAACATATAAAGCTTATGTACATTTAATGTAAAAATTGTCCACCAGATGGTACTTCGCTCCACATGTAATCATAGCTTATTTGTCCAACTCCTGTGATGAATGTCATTGCATGTGCCAAGACAACAATGAGTGACTCCTTAACTTTATGTCCACAGTGATCTTGGGACACAAGATCAAGGACACCCAGATTATGTAATACAAGAGGCCCATATGCCTGTCTGGTGCTGTGCTGACATTGCCATTGAAGTCCAAGCTACACCCTGCCATTACAAAATCACCTCTTTCAACTTTACAGGCACAGAGACCTCACAAAATAAGTCAAGGTCACTGATACTTTATACTAGTTTACCTTTGGACATTGTCTATATATCCTATCAATTTGGCAAGTCTAATCCAATTACTTTTCAAAATATAGAATTTTGTATCTTAAAACACAATTTGGCTGATAATTTCCATCAAATTATAAATTTTAACTGCTGCCCAGCAGTCTGGCACTTCTGCGGAAGTGTAAATGCTCTCAAGCTAGAGAAGATACAGTTCAGAGCACTGAACTTTGTGTATAGAAGATACGACCTGGACTATTTTTCTCTTCTTCATATGGCTGGATTACCGACTCTGGAGCTGTTTAGACAAAGAGCAATCACCACAGAGGTTTACAAAGCGATTCACAGAACTAGCCCTTCTTACATCACTAATATGTTTAGTTTGAAGCCTCACAGCCATTTGTTGAGGTCAATGAACTCTCTTTATCCCTCATCGCACAGCGCAACAAAGGGCCGCCTGCACTCTTTTTCTCACAGTGGTACTTCAATTTGGCACTCTCTTCCTTCTCATTTATGAACTGAGTCAAACTTTTTAACTTTCACGAGACTACTTAAGAACTGGGAAGGTGTGAAGTGCAAGAGCAGTTATTGTAGAATGTCTCCAGAGTCTTTTTAATTTACAGTCTTTTTTTTTTCTTTTTTCTTTTCCAACTTCATAGCATTTCCATTTCTAGTCAATGTTTTAAATATATCACAACTCAGTCATAATAGCAACCGGCCTGGTAATGTTTGTACGTTTTAATCCTGTGTAAAAATGTATCTTGTATCTTGTATGGCACCACTAGCATCATTTGCAACTTAGACTTTGACCTCCCCCACAATCACACCCCATTTGGTGAATATCTGCCGCAAATTAAAGATGCTAGAGTGTTCACAAATTTTCGTATTTGGACCCCTATATTGCATAATATTGTAGATGGCTCCACCAATATCGAAAAGAACCTATCGGTAGATTTTTATACCCCCTATACATGTAAATCCTGAAAGTTATATTGGGCTAATGTGAAAACTGTGGACAGTATTGCGGTCACAAGATTTTCACATTTTGACCTGTATATTACATAATATTATAGGTGGCGCCACCAACATTCAAGTTGACAAAGATTTTTATACACTTTATGACTCCTAAACATCATATGGGTCTACCTCAAGAATTGTGGGGTGCAGAGCATTCCGAGATGACCCCTATATTCAAACTGGCCATTTGACCTTGATGTTCAACTTGGATTAAAAAATTGTTAATGTTCAAAATATGCGCCCCACATCCAGCTTTCTATATATAGTCTGTTTGTTCAAATCAGGTCACAACTTTTTGAGTTATTGACAAAAAACAATAAACTTGGACAAGCCCCAAACTCCATAATTACTGGGTCCCAGTGACTCAAAAAGTAGGTCACCAAGTACAGTTTTATGTATAAATGTAATCAAATGTGACAAGGCAAGTAGCCAAGGCAGTAACAGCAAATGTGCAACGCATTTTGACCTTGGATAGGTCTCATCAGGCACTGGCAGGGGTTTGAAAATGCTACCATATTTATAATGAGGGGTAGCATTGCTATGTTGTGAACGTTTATGCACATACTCATTCTAGACTCAAAGCCTAGTTTCAAATTCTTTACCACAAGATACAAGATGCAAGATACAAATCTTTATTTATATTCAGTGGACATAAACAGTACAACATTAGCTTCACCAGCAGCTATTAAGACCGAGTTGTGATTAATACATAACATTGATGCTAAAAATACGGGGTACAAATGATAATATTGATGACAAAGATATGAAAGAAAGAGAGAGAAAAAAAAGATGGAAGAAGAAAGACATTATATGAGCTGGAATTTACAATATGTGCACTGGCATTTAAGGCCTTCCCAGTTTTTACTAAGACATTTAAAAGTTTTAAGATCAGTCTGTTTTCTCAGCTCACTGGGAAGTTAATTCCACACTTTAGCACCAAACCTATTTAAAGTATGAAGACTGCCTTTAGTAAAGTTCTTGTTTGGGCAGTAAAGAGTATTTACAGTCCTTAATGACTTCCGGTGCTCGTTCAAGCTAAAAAGTTCACTTATATATGCATGGCTGAGCATATGAACAGCCTTGAAAACTCTGTGGCGTAGAGTCAGAGATGGGCTAGCTCCAAGTTCGGTAGGTTTGCCATACAAAGTAGCTCATCATATTCCAGGTCGCACCTGTTGAACAGAAACTTAAGGGCCCTAAACTGAATTTTCTCCAACTTTGCTGTTTTTCAGCACCCCAAAAGTGCCAAACTGCTGGGCAATAGTTAAAATTTGAAAGGACAAAGGATTTATAAAGAAGAAGATGTGCTTTAGTATCGAGAAAATGTCCTAAACAAATAAGACAGTTTAGTCAATTTGTAGCTCTTTTGGTAATTTTGGAAACATGTTGGGAGAAATTTAACTTGTTATCCAGTTGTATGCCCAGCAGTTTGACACTTTCTTCACTAGTAATAGAAACACCATCAATGACAATATCAGTGGAGGCCTTTTGATTAGAAACCATGGCTTGAAACTTAGATGGACTGGCCTCCATCTGATTGTCACTGCACCATGTTTTAAGATTTTCGCCATTCTGTTTGAGCTTGTGGACCTTAGATTTTGCCTTCACAAGCACAGAGTTGTCACCCGCATAGTTAAATAAGACACCATCCTGAATGGCACGAAAAATATCATTCATGAATATATTAAAAATTGCACGGCCAAAGATAGACCCCTGGGGGACGCCCTTGAGAACGGTATTCCAGGAACTAATGGCGCTTCCAACTTTAACTTTAACACGCTGTTTCCTGTTTAGAAGATAGTCCATTATAAGAGTAGTGGTAGAAGGTGCCATGCCATAAGCCTGCAGTTTGGCTGCAATTAACAAACGTGGCAGACAGTCAAACACTTTAGATAAATCGACTAGAAGTACCCCAACAGTAACTCAGAATTTCAAACAAATGTTTGAACTGTTCATATTCCTAATAAGGAAAATGAGCGTACTAGTTTTGGGTCATCCAGTGTGAAAATATGGAGCTGTTTACCAGGTAAACTGTGTACTTTTGCACCTGATGCCCTATCACAGGGGCTAGAAGAAAGATTCTTTGTCCTGCTGTGGTAAAAAACTTTAAATCTCTGTAGTTATTATTTACACTGATATGAGAATAAAGGCACTAAGGTACATGTTGGGATAAGCTCGATACAAAATTTTAGCATTTGACAGAGAGAGTGAGCTCATCTCCCCATGAAGTTGAGGCCAAAAGGCTCTATGGAATGCAATTGGTGAATCCAATGTCTCTCCCTTTCCAAGCGCAGAAGTTTAGTGCGCACAAGGAGGGCAGGTGTTTGGATGTGTTCCCAAACCAGCACTTGTAGGTCAAGTCCATCATGGTCTGGAAGGGCAAAATGTGGGCCCAGGGTGTTGTGAATCTATTTTGTTCTCAATGTAAAGAAAATGCTCTCTTAATCTTTCTCTGAGTTGGCGTTGTGTTTGGCCGACACTCTACTTGTTGCACACATTGCAAGTGAGGAGATAAACTATATTTGAACTCTCACAGCAAATTTGGTCAGGAACGACACAGGTCCTGCCAGTTTGTGTGCTTTTTGCATGACCACTCTTGTTTAAGTGTGTGCAGTATCTGCAGTTGTTGCGGTGACAAGAATTCTTCTGCTTAGCACCGGACACTCCGGCATATTGTGAAGAATTTCCCTGGTATCTGATCCTTGACTTGGTCAGCACATCTTACAGATTTTGTTCGTGTTTGAAGCCCATCACTACTTCCTTATCCACTAATGAGGCTGCATTGCCTGAGGCCTCAAGGGTTTTCCAACTATTTTGGACGATTTCCCCTATGGGGGGTAGTGATGGATTGTAGCGTGTGATCAGGAATAGTTTGTCCTGGTCATTGTGATTTTCTGTTGGTGTTGTTTTCAACACATCGTCTCTATCAATGGAGCATATTTTCTCTAGTGCAGAGTGTAGAAGTTCTGTTGGGCAGCCTCTATTCTCCTAATAGGCTAGGACTTTGTGTCCATTGTCATCAAAATCCTCAGGCTTGCTGCACATGCATTGGACTCTGTGCAAAAGACTGTCAGGGTCAGCAGAGATGGAATGCTTTGGGTGAGTGGAACGGTAGTGAAGATACATGTGTGTATCTGTGGGTTTGACATAAAGGGATGTATACGCTTTATGTTGGTCATTTATCTTGACAGTAGCATCAAGGAAATTCATTTCTGAAGTGGAGAGATTCGATGTGAATTTAATGGAGGGATGGCAAGAATTCAGATGGGAATTGAATTTAATTAATTCATCTTTACCAAAAGTCCAGATGCAAAACACGTCATCTATGAACCTGTACCAAACCAAAGGTTGTAGCGAGTATTTTAGGAGATGGGTCTCTCTTAGATCTGCCATGAAAAGGTTGGCAAACAAAGAGTGACCCGGGACCCCATCATGGTCCCGGTGATCTGTTTATAATGTTCACCATTGAACTCGAAATTGTTACAATTGAACACTAGACTCAAGAGTTGGACCAAATATGGTGTGCTTTGTTTGTCAAGGGAATCCCGATTGTGGATCGATGCTCTTGAAAAAAAAAAGTACTATGTAATCAAGTGCAATTTTGATCTAGAGGCTCAGTTCTCTTTGCCACTGATGTCTAAGCTACACCCTGCCATTACAAAATCACCTTTTCAACTTTTCAGGCACGGTGACCTCACAAAAATAGGTCAAGGTCACTGATACTATATAACGTTCTAGCATTGGCCATGGTCTATATATCCTATAAATTTACCAGGTCTAATCCAATTACTGTTCCAAATATGGAATTTTATATCTTAAAACACATTTTACCTCATCATTTCCATCAAATTAGAGGTGGCGCCACTAGTATCGCTAGTATCTTAGACTTTGACCTCCTGCACAATCCCACCAAATTTGGTGAATATTCACCAAAAATTAAATATGCTAGAGCGTTCACAAGATTTTTACATTTTATTAATGGAAAAGAATGGAGTATATTCATATATATTATTTTCGCACTTTCGGGGTCATACAAAGCAAAGGAGGCAATCAGAAGGCCAGCAAGTCAAATCAACACAAATTCCACTAGAAATCTTGGCTTATAATATAAATACAGTAGTCCCTCTTTTGAGAGACCACCTGCCATTTAAGACCATTCACCAGGTCCCTAAGTCTATATTTCTGATGTTATTTTATCTCCAATTAGACCACCTGCTTAATGTGACCACTTATAGACCTGCCCTAGAGGTGGCCTCTCAAAAGAAGGATGACTATATCCAAAGCCTGTTGTTTGATTCTTGTGAAGAAGTCATGTTATGCAGTAGTTGCATCTTGGACAGACCCCTCCAATGAGACCATCTGCCTTATACAACCACATTTCTTAAGTCACTGGTATTCTCTCGTCCAGGTCATTTGATCTCCATTAAAAGAACACCTGCTTTATGAGACCACTGTTGGAACTGTCCTAAGGGTGGTCTCTCTGAGCAATGAGTAGTCAAGTTATTGTAACCCGCTTTACACATGTATTTGTGGCATTTTTATTTTTGCATTTTTTTCCAGTTAAATGAATTTTGAAAATCTGAAAATAATGAAAGATTCTTGGATTATGAATTTCTTTGTTATTTTCCTCATGAAAACCAGCAATTTGACACAAAAATCAAGTTTTTCAACATACAGGCTCCCTTTTAAAATTTGTGCTCAGTAGAACATATTTGACAACTCATAATTTGGTGCATAAAATTATGCATTTAACACCTTGCAATCTGTTAAGTTTCCTAGAATGTGAAAATTTATATATGCCAAAATAAAGGAATATTGTTTACAGTAATGACATAATTGTTTTTATTTTATGAAAGGTTAACTCTTCCAAGATCATGGGACTTCTTGTGGTTAAGACAGTGCACATTGCAATGCTGAAAATGGTCTCATGACTCAAGTGGGCATGGTTTGGGCACTGGAATTGTAATATGGACTCGCTAGCTCCAATTTCTACCACCAGGTAGTGTGATTATTAAGCTTGACCAATCAGCATCCCCCATTCACGAATGCTGAACTTTGGTGTGGGGTAGAGCGCACTGTTTGCTTTCACGTTAAAATATGGCAGATGTTGCCATGGACAAAAGAAGATTTAGTACACTTTTGGAAGAACTGAATAAAATTTTGGAAGAAAAGGATTCTGTGAATTTGAAAAAAAAGCCACTGCACATGCTGTGAAAGTATTCAGGGCATAACTTGTAAAAGAAAGCACTGTAGTTTAGCCTTGGCCAGTTCTCTTCTTTCAGGTCCATAAAACTAACCAGTGACCTCAGAAAAAATCCATTTTAAATTTTACATAATATTCAGAAAATAAAAGTGTACAGTACATTGTATTGAAGTCAAAACTTGCTACCTTACTGAAAAATCATTTCAAGGCCCTCAAACTCTTGGTTTTGGTGCTGATGCATGATGTCAAGTTTGCAGGCAAAACCAAATATCTTTGTATGCTTACATGTGTTCCAACGATTCAACACACACACACAAAGGATATTGCCCATATACATATTACAGATCATTCATCAAACTGATTTGTTAACGGGTGTCATTAACAGGACCAAGCCAGAGGGAGAGACGACCATAAAATTGTAGAAGACTCACTTGTCAGCTTCCATGCAGTAGAAGATGCCATAGCCGTCCTTACACATGGGAGCCACGCCTCCATGGACTGGCGTGTACCCGACAAAACTGGTGGACAACACATAGTTGCCACCTCCACCACTGTGGAACAAAAAAAACAACAAAACAAGTAAAAGCTGACTAATATTTACACATTTTCCAATTTTCAGTGGTTCTTGTTTTCCCCATTGAAAGGATCATGAAATGACCAAGATGTATTGGCATGCAACATTTTCCCATTCAAAATGCCACTGTCTGATGTCCTATACGTTTGATCTTCTCAAGAACAACAGCAAGACCATCAGTCACCAGCTTTTCTCAGCACAGTTGGGCACACAGATCCTGCAGTGTGCTGGCACTAAGTGTCCACTCAAGCCTATAGCAAGTTAATCAGTAGATAACAACCCTTTTAGCACACACTGTAGATTGCTTTATTTTCATGTGTTTTACATTTTCATGTTTTTTTTTCTCTTTTTGCTATGTCTCTACTTTTTAATCACTACTTTGGACACAATTCCAATTAAAAAATGTTTAAATACTTTCCACTGTATTTTTATGCCTATGGTTTTGTGCCATCAGTGGAATAAGTGAAAGTAAGAATACAGCAAAATTTATGCTATTTACAATAACTGTGAGACTCAGCTAACAGCTGCAAGACAAGCTGCAGAGACCTGTCGACCTCAATGATTGGTCTGCACAAACACTGACACGCTGTTACTCAAACCCCATGCCTTTTCGCAGTCAATTTGAATGTTATATCAGAGTAAGAATTCAGGCGGGCCAAACATTGTGTTTAGCTCTGACAGTGTCAGATTATCTCACAAACACAATGCATTAATGTGTGCATGCACACACAGACACACAGAGCAAAACCTCATAATGACACCATCTGTTCCTATAGAAATGTGTCAGATAACTGTATATATCAGATAAATGAATCAAACAACAAAGAAAATGAATTTCTGGCATTCAAAACTTGTGTCATAATAATGAATATGTGGGATATCTGAGTGTCATAATAACGAGGTTTCACTGTATAATATACATTTATATCATCCCCTTCATTGCACAGTCCACGCAGTATGTCCTCACCTCTTGATCCAGGACTTATCATGGAATATGGCTGGTAACGGGAGACCCTCGTCCTCTGCCTGTAAGTACAGTCCAAACAGCAGGCGATCACAGCCTGAAATATTAACAGAGACCATTGACTGGTGCTTGTATTAAACAAAACAGGCTTTGCCACATAAAGTCCTGTGTGGGTAAACTGAGACACCAATGACACATTACAAACTGTCACTCTTCAACACCTTCTTTATCATTGCATTTTAACAAACAGCTATCAAAGAACAGACAGTCTACTCATGCACACCTAGGCAATGACACTTTTGCATGAACTCTCAATTCATATACACATGTACACAACTTAAGGATTTTGCTTTATACAAAATGTGACATCTCATAAGGCTATATTTATATGGAAAAAGTTGATAGCAGTCTGTAGTTTCCTTGCATCAAGTTTACCTTGCCATGTAGTTCTATAAGACAATCACAATTTTATAGATGAAACAATAGGCCCATGGGCCTAATGCTCTGCTGATCACCATCACCACAAATCATTTCAGGAACTGTATTCAATCCATGACCTTGAAAATTAGTCAAAGTCATCCATATTATGCAATATCAAACTTCCACATGCTAACATTTGTGGTATATTAGGCATCATTTGCCTTATTCTTTATCAAGATACTGAATAAAAAGTCGTTTTCTCAAGAAATAGGCCAAGGTCACATAATCATTAGGTCAAGGTGACCCAAAAGTAGGTCACCAAGTAAAGTTTCATATACAATACACTCAAGTGCAGTTTTGTTCTGGAGGCTCATTTCTCTTTGCCATTATAAAATCACCTCTGCCAACTTAACAGGTCTGGTGACCTAACAAAAATAGGTCAAGGTCACTGATCTGATACAATAGAATATATTAATACTGGACATGATCTATACATCCTATAAATTTGGCATGTATAATTTATTTATATTTTGAGAGATGGAATTTTGCATCTTTCAAGATATTTTAACTCAAAATTTGCATCAAATTATAGGTGGCTTCACTAGTATAACAGGCAAATGAGATTTTGACCTCTCCTATAAGCCCACTAAATTTTGTGAAGATCCATAAAAAATTATTGATGCTAGAGTGGTCACAAGATTTTCACATTTTGACTCATATATTACATAATACTGTAGGGGCATCACCAACATTGACGTCCATATAGATTTTCACACACTTTTTTAGTTTTTAGTCCTAAAAGTTAATATGGGCCTGACTAAAATACTGTGGGGTGCAAAGCATTCACAAAATCACCCCTATACTCCAACTAGTCATCTGACCTTGACCTAGACTTGCACAAGTCCCTGGTGCATGTCCCTATTTTCCCATCCCGCGGTCCCACCCAGAAGTGCGATACATTTTCCCCTCCTCGAAATTAACTGTATAATATTATCCCAACTACATGGTGTTATGAAGTAGGTCTGACTGTTTTTTTTTTTTTTTTTTTAAACTGGTCGACACTGTTGCCGTGCCGGTTTCAACAGTAGCACTAGCAGCAATTGAGTCCTAGTCAGTTCTAATCCCATTATCATCTCGGTTAGGCTGAAGGCAAAGTTGTCTTCAAATGAATGCATGGCTAGTCACTGGCCACTCAAGCGAGACAAAGCTGACCGTCTCCCTCCGGCTGCCGACACCAGGGACTTGTCAAACTTGCACAAGCCCACTCTGGACTACCATCAATTCGGTGGGAGTGACGTCACAACATCCGGGGTTTCGCGGGATCTTAGAAGTCAAATCAGTGCCACAACTTTTTGTATTTTTGGATTAATGCAAAATGATCCACGTCATGATTTAAGTTTTGTTGCATGGGTACCGGTCTGTGCATTTTTCTTGGTTAGCGTCACGAACGATGGGTTCCTCTTTTATTTTTTTCTAAAGATCGGTTGTGTGTTACAATTGCCATTCAACTATGGTGGTAGAGCTTGTTGCTGCAGTAAATAGTCCATCAACACACTTTATCGCAGTTACTGACAAACTGTCAGCATGATAAACACGCGGCAGCGGTATTTTCACGCGAGCCATGTTTACCTGCAGCTGGCGTATTTTACTCTCTTTCCGTGAAAAAACTGGACCCTCTACTCTATTGTACGCAAAGACTGGTACAGTGGTAGTATATGTTATCATTCTCACCAATTTACAGCGTTAAATTTTGTTCCCTGCTTTAATAAATTGTCCGTAATCGTCACTTGTCACTCTGCCCTCCTTCCCAATTGTATTCTACGAATAAAATATGTTTAAACCACTTGTGTTCACACAAATGTCACCCATCTTTCAAGCCAGACTTCACAACACGAGGCAGCGAGTTCTACCGAACGAAACAGCGATAGAAAAACTTTTTGATTAGACAGCGAACACTATGTGATCGATTCTGGGCCCTTGTAGTTTCCGACTAAAATAACGACGCATCTGTTTGAAATAGAAGCAGTTTTGAAGGTGTTCCCGCTAAAATACTTTTGTTTCAGCCAATGGGAGAGCTTGTTGTTAAAAAAGACAAGGTTCTGAGCATTCTAACGATATAAACAACATGGCGCGGAGACAAAAAAAATCGAGATAGAGACGATGAAATCACCCTATTTTTGCGCAGTTTTGCAAAGTTACATCATTCAAATTGTCACAAGCAACGACCTGGTCATTGATATAAATCATCGTAGAAGGAAAATATTCATTTTAACGCCGCTCGAAATAGCCATCGGCAAGAACTGACGTTTCTCTACAATAAAATGTGCATGCTTGCATGTAAAAAACAACAGTCAACACAAGGAATTTGAGACCGCCTTGAATCTGTCACGTGCTTGACTGCTCATGAATAATTCATAGCAGCGACAAGCCGGCAAGTTTGACAAGTCTCACTGGACGCCCTTTGCCTGACGCTGTGCACTGCAATTAATCCTTCATTACACAGTAGCTCAATTAACAGCTTCTGAAGAGGAGTGCGTTATGACCGCTCGCTTGTCTGTGTGATAAGAAACACAGTGTAGACCGCCCGGCGCGAATCATCTGGAGTCAATGTTATCTGGTTATATACACGTTCCATGCCAATCAGCTAGGTAAAGCTACGACGTGTGTTTACTTAAAATTTAATTTGGCAATGAATTTGATTTTAAATAAAATACGGAAGACAGTCCAGTGAGACTTGAGCAAGTCTAACCTTGACCTTCAACTAGCATTGGACATGGTCTATATATCCTATAAATTTGGCAAGTCTAATTTCACTGCTTTTTGAGACATGTTATTTTATATCCTTAAACACATTTTGGCACATAATTTCTGTCACATTATAGCTGATGCCACTTGTAGTACCAGCAACCCAGATTTTTTACCTCCTTCGCAATCCCACTAAATTTCATGAAGATCTATCAAATATTAAGGATGTGAAAGCAGCCACAAGATTCTCACATTTTGACCCATATATTACATAATACTGTAGGTGGCAGCACCAATATCAAACTCGGCCTAGATCTTCATACACTTGATAAGTTCTGAATGTTATATAGGGTTATCTTGAAAACTGTGGACTGGAATGCTCTCACAAACAAAAAGTTTATGGACAGAAGAATGGATGGACAGAAATGAGTGATCGCATAAGCTGTGCAATTTGTGGTCAGCAGAACTAAAAACCAGGCAAACCTTCAATGGCTTGGGAGCCAAAACTAAAAAACTTTCAAAGTTTTTGTTTGGGAAGAAAAGTTTGACATGTTTCACTCCTGCTGGGCTCATCAGCAACTGAAAATCGGTTGTCAGACATGCATCAGGTTTCGGTGAGGAAAAGTTCCAAGAATTGTACAGTTATATCATGGATGTCACATAACGTGCCACATGAAGTAAAACAATACAACAGCCCTGTGGCTGGTCTTTGACAAGAGTGGCCTGTAACGCTTTCCTGGAATGTGTGAAGTTTTTCAAACCTTTGGATAAAAAGAAAGAGTGTGACGAAAAGGCAGTTCCCACTAGGGAAAAACTAGAACAGACTGATTTCCCAACAGAAAATCAAATGTCTCCTTGTGGAACACTTACGTCTCTGAATAAGCTACAGGTGATAACAAATTACAAATGACCAAGTTTGCTTGAAAATTACAATCCTATTTTAGCTCTCACCTAGATACATTACTCTAACAATTTTCATCAAGTTCTTCAAGACTTATTGCAGAGAAACCAATTTCACATAAATGACCCTGTGACCTTGAAAATTAGGTCAGGGTCATCCAAATACAATCCGAACCTAGGTCTTGCCTAGATACATAATCCTACCAAGTTTCATCAAATTCCATCAAGTGCTTCAAGACTTATCGCACGGAAACCAAGTGTTGAAGAACCTGAACAACAACAACAACAACAAGAAGCGGAATAAACGGGCACTAAAACAATATGTCCCCTGGCTTCCACCGGGAGATATAATTATGGGAGTATGTGTTGATGTGCATTATGCCTTATAGATATACAGATATTTCCGAAATTTGACAATTTGTTAATAATCAAAAGATTACAGCACCATCATGTAAGGAACAAATTTCATGGAGGTCAAGTCCATATACACTCCCACGAAGTCTTAAGAGGATACGTGAAAAAGTCAAGAAAAGAGAATTAAACACACAAAAATTCTTCAAAAACTGAAAAATAATCACAGCACCACCTGGTGAACATTAAAGGTCTAGAAGTCTCCAGAAGTCTCCCTATGCAATTTCAGAACAACTGTCTTTGCAGTTTTGGAGAAGATTTTGTAAGATTTTGCCCAAAAAAAAACACAAATAAATTCATCAAAAATTAAAAAATCACTGAAGTGTGACCATTTGAACAAAATCTGTGAAGACCCACCCAAGATACACCACCACCAATTTGAAGTGAATCTGGCTGATGGTTTTGCAGAAGTAAAAAATGGGACTTACCATTGCAATCCCCATTGATTTGCATGGGAAAGTATGCATAAACTGGTATATACCAAAATTGAAAAAAAAATTAAAAAATGGGAGATGTGGAATATCATCACCTGGTAAACACCTTAGTTTGACCCTACCACAAGCTCCATTTCTGCCAAGTTTCAGAAGAACCTAAGAGACAGTTTCAGAGAAAAATTAAAAAATAGCTTCACCCACAAAAATTTATAAAACATTAGAAAAATATTGCAGTGCTACCTGTTAGTCTAGGGGACCCCAGAATAATAATTAGTAAACAAAAATTAAAAAGAAAGAAAAAAAGGAAGGAAGCTAGAAAGAAAGAAAGAAAAAGAAAGAAAGAAAGAAAGAAAGAAAGAAAGAAAGAAAGAAAGAAAGAAAGAAAGAAAGAAAGAAAGAAAGAAAGAAAGAAAGAAAGAAAGAAAGAAAGAAAGAAAGAAAGAAAGAAAGAAAGAAAGAAAGAAAGAAAGAAAGAAAGAAAGAAAGAAAGTTAGTTTTGGCTTCTGGATTTCTGATTGTCTGCTTACAACATAAACACAAATTTGCCCAAGTTATTTAATATCCCAAATTTCCCTGAAGTAGCAAGCAGGAAACCAAAATCTAGCAAATATTATTTCTTCTACTTGCCCTTTTTTTTCGTGAAAACAAATATTTGAATCAAGAAAACAAAATGTGTCAAATGTTGATTTTTAATGAGATCTGCAAAATTGATGATCGGTAAAGTGTTTGCTAATAGAGTATAATATTTGAAATAATTCATGATACTCCATAAACAAGACAGTTATTTCCAGTAGGTTTTTTGAGAACTTTTGCTGTTGTTGTTGTTGTTGTTGTACAGTCAGGCCACCTTTAACTGTCACTTGATAATTCGGCACCCTTGAAATTCGGCAGCAATGAGCTGTGAATGGATTTCCCCCATTGATTTACTACATGATAATTCGGCACCCTTGAATTTCGGCACTGGCATGTTAATTGCAGAACAAAAGGGCTTTTTGCAATGTAATTTGCCTCTTTAATCCATCACTTGATATTCAATGGGGCATATACCTTGCAATAACATACCTTATTGCGCCGTACCACAAAATCAACAATCATCTGATGTGTTCCAAACAAGTTCCGAGGTGATAAGATGTTTAATTGTTCCCGCCTTAAATGGTTAAATTTCATTGCAATGGCCAGAATGCAATGAGGGATTTTGTGGTGACGACGTAGCAAAAGTTCGGCGCAGAGAAGAACAGTTAAAAGATATGAAAAGTGAGCGCAGTAAACAAAAAAAGATTTCGGATTTCTTTGTGCCAAAATAAGCTATTAAAGGCAAAATATGTCCAAATACATGTGTGAGATAAACATTAGGGTTGGGACATTTATGCCCGCTCGCTCCAGTAATTTTGAACATAACATTACTTGTACATATGGATATGAATACACTGAATAAAGTTGTTTTTTTTCCCCCCCACAATTTGCACGTTTAATTTTTAAAATTTCATATGATTGGTAATACGTGTATGTGATTATGTTTTTATTTACTCATTGTTAGGTGCAAATTTGGTCTCTTATTCTCTATATATCCTGGTGAGTTATACTGTGATTTGTTAATCTGGCAGCCTTGCTAGTCCGGCAAAATGACCAAAAACAGATGGTGCCAGATAAACGCGGCCTGACTGTAATAGGATTCCCTTAGTCCCACTGCACGATTCATTCCTAACAATATTTTGAGTCGGGATTGACACAATCCTAGCATAAGCCAGACATGTGCAACTGGCCATGACAGTTGCTATTTTCTCTTCACATCTCTATCCAGCAACACCAACTAATTCTAATACTCATTTAAAGCACATCTTTACAGGATAGTGTAGACATACCATCTGACACCATCAATACAGACCAGATGCAATTTGTGCTAAGACAAGGCTAAATGGCAATAAAGTCTCCGAGGCTGTGTCTGACTGGTTTCGCTGATGTGGTCAACTAAACAGGGACTTATAGGAAGACTGCTGAAGCCCTCCTATACCCATGTGGAGTTAGGCTTGTTGTTACGTGACACACATGTATTGTGTTTACGTTTGAAGTGTGGTTGGCCATGACTGAGTTATTATGTCATCATGATCTTCCTCAAATCAGACTTATCTCTGATTTTAAAATTTTTGATAACCCCAATGAGGAAATCTGATCTGTGACATAGCTAAGTTTAGTAAGTGCATATTTTTTGGGCTGGGTCAAATCAGGACAACTACATGTAAAACATTGTGCTGATTTCCTGAATAGGGCAACACAATACAATTTGCTTGCAAATGTTTGGTTTACTGATGTTCTTTGCAGGAAAAATACACACCGTGGTTATCTTGTGCCTCTCTCATCAGTTTATTGTGCTTGTCATGGGCCACGGTGAACAACTCCAAACATTTTGCATTCTGCAAAAATAAAAAATAACAATTGCTACATTCCTTATTATTGAGGGGTTCTCCAATACATATTCATGTCAAAGTAACCATTTCTTATGCAAATCACTTGAAAGTGGTTAGATAAAATGTTACATAGGTTACTTTGTTGTCACCAGAAAACATTTTTGACAAAAATAGCTGGGAGTCCATTCCAGTTAATGTGGCCAAAAGCTTTCTTTGGCACAAACTGGATGCACCACATGTCCAACCTGTGCCCAGCAAAGCTGCAGACTCTTCTTCTGACAGGAGCCAGTTGAATGGCAACAGTGTGTCACCAACAGATAGAGCCACCAGCATATGGGAACTTATTCCGTGACACATCACTTCCAGTTGGCAACCACTGACCATTTTGGTGTACGAAATTTGCTTATCTGCCAGTTGTTTGGTTACTTGGTGGAAGTGTATTGTTGGCTCACCTGTTGTTAACATACATATTGCAAATGTCTAGGTTACAGACATTGGTGTTTGTACACACTGGCATGTCCATCTCCACCTACTCCAAACTGCAGCTGCAACAAGCCTGGTCATGCTATGTGAACACAACGCACCATCATCAAATTGCTGCACACTGTATCCAATACAAGTTGCACATTAATAGTGTGTACTTTGGTTGACTTCCAGCCCTCTTTGTCTACACTATTAAGCTCCCACTACAAATATTTTCCAAAAATTCTTATAAGCCACAGTTTAATTCTCTGACCATTAGCAATATATGTACCAACATGGGGAGCTGATAAAATGCAATTACATTTATAATGTTTGTAGCATAGGCATGATAAGTTAAGCAATACAGCACAGGGTTTGATGTATCTCATATTGCATCACAAAAATGATGCAAAACTACAGATGCTCCTCGCACGCAACAACAAATATATCCCCCGCATGGTGCACTGTCTCCCAATTCAGAACTCATTTTAAAGAGCCAACTTTGGTCACAATATTAGTGCTATCTTTCCCATGTTACTGAATCTCTGTTGCAAAGTTTGAAGACAACCTGACTATTAGTTTTGAGAGAAAAAGACAAAAATCTGTTATCTTGACCACTGGGATGAACAGACAGACGGTCAGTCAGATGCACAGACTGATCACCTTAGAAAAATCCCTCAGGTCTATAGACTACTTGGTCCAAATTTGAAACGAATAGGGGTCACAGGTACAAAAATATGGCCGTTTGGACCTGGATATTGCCTAACAATGTTTTGTTAATTAACTAATTAATAAATGATCACAGAAAGCTAGTTTTCGTACTTGACCTGCTTCATCATAAGGTGCATCACTAACCAAAATTTTGTTAAGCTACATGCAATATTTTTTTAGTTATCACGGTAATGTCCTCTGGAGGTTGCCTAATAGTTCAGATCTGGAGGTTGCCTCACGATCTTTGAATAAGTAACTAATTAATTAATGATCACCGGAAGCTAGTTTTTTAACTTGGCCTGTTTCATCATAAGGTGCATCACTACCCAAAATTTGGCAGAGGTACATGCAATATTTTTTTAGTTATCACGGTAACGTCGTCCCGATGGACAGACAGATAGACGGCGGCCGAACGGTCACAAAACCAATATATCCCCCAGATCCTCTGGATGCGGGGGATATAATTAGCATAGTTGTGATGCATTAATTCATCTGCAGTACAAATGTTGCAACACAGAATTTCCTTCCCAAAAATGAAAAAAACAAAACAAAACTAGAGGGCTGCGTGAACAGCACGTGCTCAGCTGACCTAAGCTTGTCCCACCAAATCCAGGTATTAACTGAACGGACCTGTGTTGAGGTTTAGTTGAAAGGATATGACATTTGGAAGTATTTTTAAGATGGACAACTGAGCCTCCTGAAAGTGCAGCCTGACTAGCAAGTCAGCTGAGATAAAAATTGCAGTGCCACCTGGTGAACAAATTAAAAACTAGGAGACCCTAGCAGTGTTCCTGTGTGATATCAAAGAAATTGGGTGATGGATTTCGGAGAAGACGATTATTTAAGATTTGCCGCAGAAAAGAACAAAAAAATTCCTAAGAAATCCAAAGATCACTGAAGCGTATCCATTTGAATAAGTATGGTAGAAACCCACACAAAGTACATTGCTACCAAGTTTGAAGTGAATCCAGTTGACAGTTTCTGAGAAGAAGTCGAAAATGTGAATTAGAATATATGAATGCCCATTGAGTTACATAGTAATCAACAGGAAAGGTGCATTTACCAGTAAGTACCAGAATTAAAATCATTAACAAGAGGGCTGTGTGAACAGCCCATGCTCAGCTGACCTAGACATTCATCACACTTGTGGCTCTGTGAACTTGGGATAGGATCAAGGTCATCCATATTCTGAGTAGGTATGACCTTTATAGAAGAACACAAACATGTGCAACATCAAGGTCCCAGTTCAAGTAGTTCTCAAGTTATAGTGAAGAGTAAAATTCATGTATGTTGCACTATGACCCCAGAAACTAGGTCAAGCTCACACATGTACTGTCTAAGCATGACCTTCATAGAGAAACATTAACATGTTTTTTTTTTGGGGGGGGGGGGGGCAAATCTTAAATCATCAAGGTCACAACTCAGAACAGATCTCAAGTTATCAAGTGAACAGTAAATTTCGGGTCAATTGTCCTGTGACCTTCAGACTAAGGTCAAGCTCCAAACAACACTGCAGCATGACCATTTCCACAAAATGCGTAGACATTTATAAAAGGTACATCCCTACCAAGTTTGGCACAAATATGGCCAAAATCATTTAAGTTGTAACCATTACAAGAAATTCCCATGATAAACTTTCCTATTAAAACTTTTTTTTAAGATTTTTGAAAAAAAAATCCTAAAAAATAAAAAAAATCACTGGATCAGGACCATTTGAACAAACTTGGTATAGACATATACAGGGTACATTGTCACCAAGTTTGAAGTAAATCTGAATGACAGGTTCTTCAGAGAAGTCAAAAATGTGAATTACCATTAGAATGTCCATTGACTTGCATTGTAAGCAACAGAAAAGGTGCATTTACAGATAAGTACCCGAATTGAAAAATGTCGTTAAAAATCAGGAATCCACAGCAGTGCTACCTAGTGAACATCTTTGCTTGACCCTTTCACAAGGAACATATCCAGAAAGTTTCAACTTAATCTGAGTGACAGTTCTGGAGAAGCAGTCCAAAAGACCAAAAACACACAAAAAATCATAAAAAAAATAGGAAAAAAATTGCAGTGCCACCTGGTGAACAAATTAAAAACTAGGAGTCCCCGGGGGTGTCACTGTGGGATATCAACTCAAATGGGTGAGCAGTTTGCAAGCAGAAGATTTTTTAAGATTTGCACCCCAAAAAAGAACAAAAAATTCATAAAAAAAATCCAAAATCAATGGAGCATGACCATTTGAATAATTTTGTAGAGACCCACCCAAGGCATATCCCCACCAAGTTTTTAGTGAATCTGGCTGACGGTTTTGGAGAAGAAGTCGAAAATGTGAATTGTGGCTGAACGACGGATAACCGACGGTTGACAAACACTCACAAAAGCTCATCTCACTGACAGGTCAGCTGAGCTAAAAATCAGGAATCCATAGCAGTGCCACCTAATGAACAAATTAGTTCGACCCTTCCACAAAGAACATATACACAAAGTTTCAGCTTAATCTGAGTGATGGTTCTGGAGAAGTTGTAAATAGCAAAAACACACAAAAATAAAAAAAAAATTGCACCGCCACCTGGTGAACAAATTAAGAACCAGGAGTGTTCCTGTGTGATACTAAAAAGGAATTGGGCGACCAGTTTAGAAGAAGATTTTGTAAGATTTGTCACAAAAAAGAATAAAAAAATTCATGAAAAATCCAAAATTCAGTGGACCGCGTTTACTTGAACAAACTTGGTAGAGGTCTAGCTGAGATACATTGCTACCAAGGTTGAAGTGAATCTGGTTAATGGTTTTGGAGAAGAAGTCAAAAATGTGAATTAGCATTAGAATGCCCATTGCACCCCAATGGGTGCACGGTTGGCGAAGCTACAACAGGCTTGCCTTTCACCTCTGCAGCTTGGGTTTGATTCACAGCCGGGGAAGCAAATGGAAAGAGTTCCTACGGCTCTGACCCGTGTGCATGGTGGTTTTCTCTGAGCCTTCAATTTCCTCCACTTAACAAATAGGTAGGAAAGTATACGCCACCATCTATGCCATGGCAAGTGATTTATATAGGCTTGGCCTGTTTCGCAATCCACTTAAAAGATACGAGTCTTTAATGCCCATTGACTTACATAGTAATCAATAGGAAAGGTGCATTTACCAATAAGTACTGAAATTGAAAAAAAATCTTTAAAAATCAGGAATCCCCAGCAGAACCACCAACTGATCAACTTTGTTTGACCCTTTCACATGGAACATATTCACCAAGTTTCAGCTTAATCTGAGTGACAGTTCTTGAGAATAAGTCAAAAAGTAGTGAAAACACTTAACAAATTATAAAAAATTGCAGCACCGCCTGGTGAACAAATTAAGAACTAGGAGCCCCTAGAAGTGTCACTGGTTGATATCAAAGCAATTGGGTGCGCAGTTTCGTGGAAGATTTTTACAGATTTGCCCCTCCCCCCCCCCCAAAAAAATTCATTAAAAAATCCTTTATATTACGGGAGTGTGAACATTAGAAAAAACTTGGTATAAAACACCCAAGGTACATTGCCAACAAGTTTGAAGTAAATCTGGCTGACAATTTTGGAGAAGTCGAAAATGTAATTGTGAACAGATGGACGGATGGATGGATGAGAGATGACGGGTGATTCAGCCCCCTAAAAGCTTAGCCTTACTAGTAAGTCAGCTGAGCTAAAAAACACACAATTATTACTGCTTACTTTTTTTTCATTTTCAATTTGACAACCAGTGGCCAAATGTTCATTGTCATCATTTTGTAGGATGATCATAGCATAACATCCCAGCCTGCTCAAGGTAACAGTACTCCATGGAATCCACACCAAGATAAGCTTGCAAGAAACATCACTGGCAAAGTTTCCACGCTTGTCATTTGGTGGATTTGATTATATCCCCCTCACTGTCCAATCAATTGTCTTAAATGTCGTGTGGGCTCCAAAAGAGCAGATGTGCAGTGAGAAAAAAACATGACACATTCTCTCACAATTAACTGGATGTAAGAATTTCATAACAAGAGGCCCATTGGCCTAATGCTCTGTTGGCACTGCGGCTACACCAACATCTACCTTTCAAAGTTGAGAGTCCTCAAGTGGCTTCTGAACATATTAAGCTTATGTGATTTTAGTGTCTCATTTGTCCACCAGATGACACTTTGCTCCACATGTAATCATAGCTTATTTGTGCAATTCCTGTGACCAATATTGTGGCATGTGCCCAGACAACAATTAGTGAGTCATTAACTTTATTTTCGTTAGTCTCAATGTATTTTTATCTGTGTTTTGTTGTTATAGGCATCCAAGCCTCAACAGTTTTATACTGAATGTAGATTGCTAATAAAGTTGTCAACTTGTCTGAAATTGAAATAATTTTACCTCCATTTTCCATTGCTCACTTGCCAATATATATTTATCTTCCCCCCCCCCGCACCCATTGATGTTGCCCCTCCCTCTCTCCAACATACATCCTTACCTTTCACCTGTTCTCTAACTGTACATCTTGTCAATAAGGTGTTGGGAATCACGCCATATTAATTCCTCTTGCACAAAAAGGAGGAGCAGTTGGACACTGCACAATAAGGAAGACGATACACTTGTTTCACACACTTGTAAGAGATGTAACATTACATGACAAGACAGATAGAGTGAGTAAAGTCTCGACCCTTTACTTCAAAATTAACGCTTCACACCTTTGGCTCTCACAAACCCAGTGGTCTCCAAAAGAAGCAATTTTCACCTTTATTTCAGTAATTGTTCCATGTTTTTTGCCTGTAAGTTGAATTCCGCAGCAAGTTGGTTAAGTGTCTCCTGACTCAGTCCCAACATCTATTAACTCTTACAGAGTCCAGTCGGAGACCCAGTCCCAGAAGGTCCATTGAGTGCCACAAGCACGTCAGTGGCTGAAGGAAAGGTTTCTTCTCGTAAATAATTTGACTGGACTGAGCATTGTGATTAAGATGAGCGTGGCGTCCATTGTGCTCTAATTTATAACAGCAAAAAAGGAAATGGTAAGAATTAAATGGTGTCTCGACTTACTGACATTGACGAATCAACCATGGCCTTAGAAAATTCCAGTGCTTCCATTGTACACGATCGCATTGTCTCTGTTCTGGCATGGTAATACTTTCTGGTTGTTGCTGTCTCATATGTGGGGGCTGGTCTAGGAAAGCACATAAGAAACACAGATGTTGTATGTTTTTACTCTTTGCTAATTATATTGGAATTTCCCAAAAGACATATATAAGGGTACAATCTAATAACATTACCCTCCATAGCTATTGGAAGTGATATACAACGTCAACAAACCACAAAGCCAATGCTGTTCTTATTTTCGGAACACAACATTGTCTAGCACATTTTATTCAGGTTTTTGTACAGTAATCTGGAGGAAATACATGTATGTCAAATTTTAGAAAAGAAGACAAAATCCACAAAACATCAATAAGTACCTCATATATCCCTAAAACCAAACTGAAAACGAATTTTGTTTCAATGCCACAGCTAGCAAAAAGCAGCCCATTCAAGAGGGAAAAATCTCAGGGTAATCCCATTACTTTTTCCTTTATTGCAGGCATGTTCTAGCTGGCAGCAATATACACAATATTCTTTAAACAATCTCTTCCACACTTTCCTTTGAAAGTCTAACCATATTACTTTTTTTTTTCAAAATGGACACTTCATTCAGAGACACTTGAGTTACAGCAGACATAAATTAATTTAATACAATACCAGAAGTGACTTTTTCGTGCTACTTTGCATACTTTAAATTGTGACGACTTTTGTTTTAGATTCATTGGATGCACAATGGTCAATAACCTCCTAGTAGAAGTTGGAATGACATCTCTATCTATTATACTTTTGAAGATATTCAAGATTTAAAATTTCAAATGACCCTAATTTGCATAATTTTAAACATTTTCATTCCTCTGTATAAAACGGTCAAAATCCTTGTATGGCGGTACAATCATGCCAAGTTTGGAGTTTCTATGTATAATAGTGTCCGAGAAAAGTGTCAGACAAATTTGCTGGTAAAGAAGAAAGAAAGAAAGAACTAGAAAAGATGATTTGGTGCATAGCAAATCAGTGTGTGTGTCTTCAAAGCATATGGGTATGGCAATGTACAACTATTCTATAACACAGGACTAGAAGTTGGAATGGCATCTCTATCTATTATAGCTTTGAAGTTATTCAAGATTTAAAATTTCTAATGGTGCTATTTAGCATAATTTAAATTGCTACAAGGTTTATTTTTAATTCATTAGGTAAGCAATGGTCAACAACCCCCTGGTAGAAGTTGGAATGACATCTTTATCTATTATAGTGTTGAAGATATTCAAGATTGAAAATTTCAAATCCTGCTAATTAGCATATTTTAAATTGCAACAACTGTTTTGTTTTAGATTTATTACATGCACAACGGTCAACAGCCCCCTAGGAGAAATTGAGATGACATCTCTATCTATGATAGTTTTGTAGATATTCAAGTTTTAAAATTTCAAATGCTGCTAATTAGCATAATTTAAATTGCTACAACTTTTGTTTTTATAAAAAATGTACAGTGTAGCAATTCCTACAATTTGAGTCCAACATGTTTGGAATTTGATGGAGATTGGCCAAGTTACGACTGGATGACACTTTTAAAGGTCCACGTGACCTTGACCTTTGAACTTTAGAGATCACATGTACATTTCAAAAATGTGCAGGGCTAGAAGAGCTACAATTTGAGCCCAACGTGATCAAAATTGGATAAAAATTGGCCAAGTTATGGCTAGAAAAAAGCCACCATCGAAAGTGGCCTTTGACCTTGAAATGACCTTTGACCTTGAGATGACCTCTACCTGAAGTAAACCTTGACCTCAAAAATAACATTTTGGCTTAATATTGACCTTTGACCTTGACATGACCTTGACATTTGAGATGACCTTTACCTTGCTATGATCAAACTCCTATACACTCAGAACCACATCTACTATAGTACATAAGATATTGAAGATTCAAAACTTTAATTAGCCCTCATTTGCATAATTTTGAAAAGCATAACTTCTCATTATAAAAAGGCCAGACTTCATCTGTAGAAGTATAATTGTGCCAAGTTTGGAGTTTCTAGGTGTAATACTTTTCAAATGAAATGTCGGACAAATTTGCCGGTAAAAAAAGAAAAGAAAGAAAGAAAGAAAGAAAGAAAGAAAGAAAGAAAGAAAGAAAGAAAGAAAGAATTCGAGGAAAAACAGAAAAGTGTGTGTTAACACACACACCTTATTTTCATCTCTCCATCTGCACAGCATGATTCATACAGTTTGGCATATTAAATATCAAGGCTTTCCATTAAATTGATTTAATATCTTACATCCCAAAGGGAGCCCCATGGCACGCAGAAATATTGATCGGCTCTGCTTTGCATCGCGTATGCTGGGGCCTCATTTGGTTTGCGGTGAAATTGCAATCGTTTGAACACTCTATCCGTTGCTAGAATACAACAGATTCTGTCATTCTATGCGGACAGTGCTCTGATGTGCCTTCTATATTAAACTTTGGTCTTTCTTTCTTGTCCATGCAATGCAAAGAGTTTGACACAACAATCACCAGATTCGTCCTCGTGCAAACAGATGAAGCGCAAGCCCGTCTTCACATTCTGTATTGCAGTAACATGTGCCGAAGTTTTCAAACAAAGTCTGCCTTGAAACTGCAAACTTGGGTAAAAGCAAAGTTATATATATATTTTTTTCGTATACCAGCAAATATTGGTACACAAAAGCCTTGTGGTAATGCTAAAATGCGATTGTTTGCCAAAGTGACGATACACACACGACTGAACATGAACTGCACACGGAACAGCCAACAGGCAACAGGTGATCGCTTGGTCTTGGGGAAAGTTCCCTCCTCTCCGGTGGCACGGCCGTACTCGCACGTAGGTTGGACAATTACGCACTTATCTTAGAAGTCGTGTGTAAACACAAATACGAAATAGCCTCTCATAAAAAGATGTACCCAAAAAATGGTGTTACAACTCTTAAATGACGATTTACTTCAACAGGGTAACCGGCTGCGCATCTGAGGTTACACAGACCTTGGCATACTCTCACTCCTCCCCGGTCAGCTGGCACGAACGAAACGCTCACAGTAAACAATTCACTACTTAAATCACAAAATACACAACTTTTTTTTATTTCTGTTCATTTGCGGTACACAACTATCTATCCTCTGGACCAAATGTGACGTTTGAGGCTGGATGTTTTTGTTTTTCGGACGCCATGTAACCCATTGCATCGTAAAAGCAGCAAAATGTTTTTTTTGGGGGGGGAGGAAGTGATATAACACTGCAATAAAGTATTATATAACATGGACAGCCACAGCCCCTACTGCCCAAGCATCTAATTACCTGTTTGGGATCTGGTTCAATCTTCGCTTGGAAAATGGAACTGGGAGGCAAAATTAGCTGTAAAATTTGCTGGAAAAATGAACGGGCGCAGGAAAAATGGGCAGGGTGTGGAACAAAAGGGTAGGGCGCCGAATAAAAGGGCAGGGCGCAGCGCCCTTCATTTTAGCGGAGCGACAACAATGCACGGTGAAACCCCCGGCGGGCCCCGCATCACTCGTTAACACTGTGTTTACATTGGAGTTTCACTCATGACGACAACTGCTTCCCCATGCTGTATGCTAGAAGCTTCACTTGTGATACAATCTGATTCTTGAGTTTTTCACTTCTGACAGCTTGATTCGGAACCATGAGTCTGATGCCCCATTCGAGTCCCACCTCCCACGTATAGTTTTGTTACAAGTTTTCTGATGATTTAAATTGCCTGTCTGTTGTAATAATGTCTGTTCCTACTCCTCAGATGCTGAACATGAAGAATTTCAAATTGAACATCAAGTCCCATCTAGCATACATATGAATCTGAAAAATTTGGGGGCGCTGCTATGGGAACATGTAAACAAAATGGCTGCCAGAACTGATTACAATATCTGTGGCAAAGCCACAGATAAAAATATCCTATCCTAAAATCTACGCAGTATTAGTAACAAAAGTTGCAAGTGAACCTGGCATACGGTTTTAAAGAAGTGAAAATGTGAACTACCATTGCTGACCCAATTGACTTACATGGTAATATAATGGTAATATCAATAAGAATGTAAAAATTACCCCCCCCCCCAAAAAAAAACATTAAAAATAAAAAATCATTGGAGCATGACCATTTGAACACAGTGGGTAGATACCAACCCAATGTATAACCCCACCACTTTGAAGTGAATGTGGCCAATTGTTTTGGAGAAGTTGAAAATGTAAATATGTATTGTAATCCCCATTGACTTACAGTTATTAACAGGAATGTATAAAGTTTGACCTTTCAAGGTCTCTCAGGTTTAAAATAAAACAAACCAATAGAAAGCCCATGGCTACTTTCCTGTCAATGTTTGATAGTAACTTTGGGTCTACCATGCACCATTGAGAAGGTAAAAGCCAATATGCAAAAACTGCTGAATCAGCACAAAAATGCAACAAGGATTTGACCTTTACCTTTGACCTCAAGATTGTATGTTATTATATGGGAAAAATTTTCCAGACCCACAGATCATCTGTACCAAATACAGACCCATAGATTGTTTGTACCAAATAAGGAGGCAATAGGTCAAGAGGGGACAGAAATACAAGGAAATTAAGATACACAGCAGCTGTGGACACGGCAGACGACAGGACTAAACACTATATGCATCCACAAAAGGGGATGCATAATGAAACTTCTTCACAAAATAGCATTCATAGAACGAATTACCCTCAGTGCCCACAATCTTTATGCAATTTTTTTTGAGACTTCACAGGTGCCATAATATGGTGTAACTGCACCAAAAATTTGATGAAGCTGTGATGAATCCTTCTTGAGCTATTATAGTAATGGTAACAAGATTGTCCACTTGTGTGCCACTCAGATGGCCTTCAGATAAATACATGTACTTCAAAAGTTTCATTAGTTGAAAAATAAGAAGAAGCTGGTTTTCAATGGAAACATTGTCCAATATAATGTGCATCACTGATAAAAAAATTGGTAAAGCTGCAATGCATCTTCGTTGAGATATTATGATAAAGTTGTCCCCTTCAGCGCCAACCAGACAGCCTTGAAATAACTACTTTAAAATTTCATTAAGAAATTGATAAATAAAAAAAAGGAAACTGATTTAAAATAGGAACCTGGTCCATTATAACATGCATCTCTGATGAAAATTTGATACAGCAGCAATCAATATTTTTTTAAATATGGCAGTAACGTTGTCAGGGTTGACGCTACTCAAATGTCCTTCAAATAAATACATTAAAACTTTCATTAAAAGTTTTAAAATAATTAGAGGAAGCTGGTTTTCAATAGGAACCTGGTCCATTATCAGGTGCATCTCTGATAACAATTTGGTACAGGTATGGTGAATATTTGTTGAGATAGTGCAGCAATGTGGACAGGATGGATGGACGGACGGACAATGCAGGGGACAAAAATACCCTCCGGCACTTTATGCGCCAAGGGTAAAAAACCTGTTCCTTAAATTTCCTGATTTCAACTACATGTACATGTAGTATAAATTGTCAAGCTTTTCTTTTTTTTTCTTTTTTTTTTTTTTTTTTTTTGATGTTCCCATTGAATGTAATACACTTTGAGATGCTATTTCCTCATGTTTTTATTTTTGATAGTTGTGTGCTATCAGTGACAGAAAAGAAAAAATGCAACAAAGTTAAGTGAATTTACAGCATTACAAGAGCTGCTCACTTTTTGTAGATTCTATAGTATGCTAGCTGTAGACAAAGTTGTACAAATGTGTCTGGATGAAGCTTGTGGTTCCGTATGAATTTCTTTCCGTAGTCATAATGAATGGGCACCAAAACATCCACATTGTCCACCTGAAATTGAAAAAAAGAAGGTAAATACTTGGGGGTTTCTTTTTCAATATTTTTATGGGCCTAACCCAAGGGAAGGCCTTTATGTTTTCAGGTTGTCTGTCTGTTTGTGGTTTTGTTCATTCATCATTTGTTTGTGTACATGATAATCAAGACCTTCTGGCCACCAGAGACTCAAATTTACCTCATTTGTACCTCACATTTTGGTGACCTTGACCTCATTTCCAAGGTTACAGGAGCTCTGCATGCACAAAGGTGTTCACATCAGTCAATGCTTTGCATTTAAGTGCTTCTAGTTTTCACAGGTTTACAGGAGGAATGTTTATAATTAATATGAAGGAAAACAAATGGAAACATGAGGATGCTATTGATCCTATGCTATGCTGACTGCAATCTGCTCCTTCTGTAAGTCCATACTTTACTGCTCTACACATGTTCTGTGAAAGTGCTTACCACCAGTTGACCAAAACTTTCATATTACCAAGATATAAGCCAATATATACATGTACGTCCGACCTTTTAAGGTCATTCTAAGTCAGAATTAACAATGCAAAAAGACAACACACAGGTGCTTTCCTATTTATGTTTTAATAATAGTAACCTTGGGTCTAGGATCCACCATTGCCCAGATATAAGCCAGTGAGTCACTTAAACCTTTCAAAGTAATTTGAGGTCAAAATTAAATAACACCAAAAGAAACATCAAAGGTACTTTCCTGTTAGTGCTTAATGGTGTAATGATGGGCCCAGGACTCACTGTCACCAAGGAGGGTCTACCCTCCTTACTATCACCTACATATAAGCAACATGTCAGTTTGACCTCTCAAGGTCACTCAAAGCCATTAGCACCATCAAACTAAACCATATATCTAGGTACCTTACTAGTAATGTTAAATAGTAACACAGTCCTAGGATCCATCAGTTTCAAGATATAAGTCAAAATGTCATGTCAGATTTGCCAAGTCAGCAAAAAAAAAAAAAAAAAAAAAAAGCCTCAAGACAACAAATTTGATTATAGCAAGCGTCCCATGGGCCTAATGCTCTGCTGTCATTGTGGCTATACTGGCATCGTGGCTATACTGCACCTGTTCATTTCAAAGCTGTGACTTCTCAAGTGGCTTCTGAACATTATGAAGCTTAATGTAAAAATTATCCACCAGATGGCACTTTGCTCCACATGTAATCATAGCTTATTTGTGCAACTCCTGTGATGACTATTGTTGCATGTGACAAGAAAACAATGAGCAAGTCCTTAACGTTATGTCCTCAGTGACCTTGGGAAAAAGATCAAGGACACCCAGATTATGTAATACAAAAGTCCCATAGGCCCGCCTGGTACTGTGCTGACATTGCCAATTGAAGTCCAAGCTACACCCTGCCATTACAAAATCACCTCTTTCAACTTTACAGCCATGGTGACCTCACAAAAATACGTCAAGGTCACTGATATTATATAACATTCTACCTTTGGCCATGGTCTATATATCATATAAATTTGGCAAGTCTAATCCAATTACTTTTCCAAATATGGAATTTTACATCTTAAAAACACATTTTGGCTCATAATTTCCATCAAATTATAGGTAGCGCCACTGGTATCACTACCAACTTAGACTTTGACCCCCACAATCCCACCAAATTTGGTGAAGATCTGCCAAAAATTAAAGACGCCAGAGTGTTCACAAGATTTCCACACTTTGACCCCTATATTACATAATAATGTAGGTGGTGTCACCAATATTGAACCCGGCCTAGATTTTCATACACCCTTTAAGTCCTGAAAGTTACATTGGGCTAACTTGAAAACTGTGGACGGTATTGCGCTATTGAGCAAAAGTTTACGGATGGACGGACAGACAGACATGAGCTGTCACATTAGCTCTGCAACCTTTGGTCAGCAGAGCTAAAAAAATAAATTTAACATTGGTCTCAATTATACTTCCTATAAATCTTGCAGTTCTATCTCAACTGAAAATCACAATTGGAGATTCAATGTGTTTTTGATACCTATGATGCTAGTTCCAATAAATACCATAGGTGGTGCTACCAGGACTCATCAAGGCAGACTTTTGTTTATATGATCTTCGTATAGTGATATATGGATACATGTTCACAACTTAAGATGTAATGGCCGTCAGCAGAAGACATTTCCTGAAATGCTTCTGTGACCTTGAGAAGTACCTCACTGTCAACATATTGAATCCTGTGTCCTGTACCACGTGCTTAATGACCTTGATCAATCCATTATAGGCACTCCAAACTTTTACCAAATTTGTATGTATAGTTGGAGTAAATTTTGTAGTTCCATCTCAATTTATGACAGAAATAATGGATTTAATGTGTTTTTCATACCTATGATTTAAATTTGAATTAATACCAGCGGTGGCACCACCACACGCCACGTTATGGAATTTTGACTACACTGAGCACACCAGGATGCATCACTATTGGTTGACCATGCAATCAAATTAGTTTCTGATTTCAACTAATTAAAAAAGAAAAAAAAAAACTAACTATGTCAGCTTCCATCTTTTGATGTCAGGTGGGAAGACAATATCAACAGCTGTCCACCACATATGTAGGGCACATCTCACAAAGCTGACCAAGAAAAGCTCTTGACTTAAACCATTGATATTTCTGTGGAGCTACATGTATACCTGAATGCTGGCACCTAGATAGAGGTTATGAACAATAGCAATCTGCAATCACTAAAATAATTTATATGAGCACAGCTTCCAAGAAGCAATTAGCAAACTAAGGGTCAACACCAAACCACATGTTATGATGTAAGAATTCCACAGATGACCTCTTGGCCATTAACCCTTAAAGCACTGATTTAAGGTGGAGTCAAAAGCTTTCCTAGGGACACTTTGCACGCATTGCACACAAAGTGTACCCAGATAAGCTATTGACTAAGACTACTTTTTGTTTAGATTTAAGTTTGCTGGTATTTGAAGTAATAGTAGTAATCCTGTGTACAACTGTGCATAAAGCAGGACTTGTCAGTCCTGTCAGCTCTTACAAGCTGGCAGGATGATATATGTACTTTAACTCTATCAGTGCCAAGCATGACTTAAGTTGATCTAAGCAAGTCAACCGGTTCGATCTAAGTAGGTCAAACTGGTATGAATTCTCATGAAGATTCCAGATTCATACTCCTCATAAAAAAGACCTTTCATTCAAGTACCAGCATGCCTATAGTACCAGCATGCCTATAGTACCAGTATGCCTATAGTTCCAGACAGAATATCCCAAGTCAACAGCTTTTCTCGGCGTGCATTGGGCACATTGTACCCAATGTATGCCAAGAAAGCTGTTGACTCAGTCCAAATTTGGCACTGAAAGAGTTGATGTAGTCAGCTCTTTTATACCTGACATGACTGAGTCAACAACTTTCCCACTGGGACCCATCTGTAATTTTCATATATAAAATGTTATTAAACTAATTTGGTAACAACACATTGAAGCAGACAACATATTTCACAGCTGGGCATTCTCGGGAAACTTGGATGGGAAATGGTTACATGAAATTGAATAATACAGAAAATGTGAAGCAGTTCAAGTCTTTTCATTGACATACCCCCAGGCTATGTCCATTCAATATAGAAAAGTCTGCAGGAATTAAAGGGTCAAAAACCTGTTGTTCCAAAGTTTGTGCCACATGAAACTGACAAAAGCATGGGCCACTTTTTTGTTGTCGTGTCTGACAAGGCGTTCCCTGTCACTACAGCAACATATCTCACCAGGCAATAAAAGCAGGTGCTACTTCAATCCTAGCTCTTGATACATATAAAAAATCTGAAGCTGCAATAGTCATCTTCTCCACAAATATGCAGCAAACCAAGTCCACAGTTGACATTTATATGACTCAATGACAAGTTCCAGCAATGAGGACTGATCTGGACTTAAAGCTAAATACATTGCATGTAATTATATGAAGTCAGGAGCTGTTACAGCATAAAGCCATGGGTTACATTAACCCTTCCCCCCACCCCCAATTAAGACTGAGTCAACAACTTTCCTTGGCACGAGCTGGCCATAAAGGGCCCAACCCATGCCAAGGAAGGCATGTTATTGGCCTCATCTTCAATTCTCAATCAAACTGCATTTCATTATTGTTGAAATTAGTTGAAAACACTGAAGCAGACGCCATTTGACCACCAGCCGGTTTTGGCCAGTTTACGGGGCAAAGGTTAAAGGTCTATTTGGCCTGGCACTCAGTGAGCACCTTACATGTGTACCAAATGTTCACAATTCAGTTATGACAATGCACTCATTATTAGCCAAAATATAGACAAATTAATGTTACACCTTTGTGAATAATAACAATGTATATTGGACTTTAGTGCCACAAATTTACACAGACTGAACATTTGGTGAAAGAAAATTGCACATCAGTCACCGCCTGTATGCTGCAAAATTGGCTGCTGGCAGATTTAGGTCAGAGGTCAGAGGTCATACAAAAGAGGAGCATAATTTGAGAACTAAAAAATTTATGTTATGACCTTGTGCATGTGTAAACTTTTGAAAACCCACAACTGGGCTGGCGCTAACAATCAGTCAATTCGTCATAGCCTAACAGAAATGGGATTTGGCTCAAAGAAATTTTCATCTTTTAGTCAAAGTGGCTAAAGAATTTTTGTTGTATTTTTGTACTTGAGAGACAGGCATAAATGATTACCTTAGTGCATGGAAAAGGCTACACCAAGAATCAAGGGCAAGAGAACATTTGAAGTCCTGCAGTGATATTTACACTGAAATTTCCCTTTTTTCTTAAAATACTGCCACAAGGAAAGTTGTAAAAAATCTTAATGTCGAACCCGCTTCAGGTTTTCATCAGTTTGTTATAAAATTTGAATTGTCAGTTTTTTTATATAAATAGAAAGACAGTGTGATTCTGTTTTCAGCTAATGAAAGCCAACTTTGGATAAAACATTAATGCTATTTCAGCTAAATTGGCTAAAACTTTACGACTCCCAGTGCTAACCCAGCACAAAAATATATACATCGGGAAATTACATATTTCACAACACAGTATCACCCCGTCCTTAGCTGCCCCTTCAGCCCCCTCCCCCCCCCTAAATTATAATATTTTTTCTCACCCTTTTCCTAAACTTGATTATGGAGTCCTCTATGCCTCGATATATGACATCATCCAGGACAAAGTGTAGTTGTGTAGGTTTTGGCATAGCTCTCACCTCCATACTGCCCTGTAAGAAAGAACATGTGTAGTGGTCCTGTATTTATACGTTAGAAATAAGCAGAGACAGGACTATAATGGACATGGACAGTATGGAAGCTGGACAACTGATTCCTGGTATTGATAAGGAAATACTGCAGGACATTTTGACTCCTTGAGATAAATATGATTTCAGAATTCAAAATATGTGCAGAAACAATATGCGGGGGGGGGGGGGGGGGAGGCATGCAACATTCTCTGTTTATCAGACCTGAACAAAACTGCAAATATTCATCCATGTTGCTGTATCACTGAAATATGATACATTTTTATCATACTGTACAAAAATTATAACACATTAACTCTTTCAGTGCCAAATTTTGGACCGAGTTTTCTTGGCACCCATTAGGCGAAATGCACCCAATGCATGCCGAGAAAATCTGTTGACCTGGGATATTCTCTCTGGAACCATAGGCATGCTGGTACTTGAAGGAAAGGTCTTTTTATGAGAAATATGGATCTGGCATCTCTATGATAATTCAGACTAGTTTGACTTAAAAGTAGATCAACTGAAATCCATCCGTGCTTGACACTGAAACAGTTAAATACATACATATATATATATATATATATATATATATATATGCATTAGAACCAAGCAGCCTTCTAAATATCAAAAAGCCTACACACAAAATGCCAAGATGAAATACATCTATCTGAAAACATTCCACTTCTTACTAGTAGTTTATTCCTTTGTTTTCCATAGTGGGTATCACAAATAATTGATACAAACTCGTAGCAGGTTTGGTACTTGTAGGTAAAAAATCGTGTGACTTACTGTATTGTAGGTAAAAAATCGTGTGACTTACTGTATATTTTCCTTTGCAAGCTGTCACTGAAAGGTCCCCAAAGTAGGACATGGACACCAGCACCATGGCATCCATTGGGGCATGCTGAAAGAGTCCAACACAAAAATGCTACTGAGTACGAACATCACATCACAGACCTGTACACCTGTCTCAAAAACAACCAGCTCCCACAATTAACCAAGGCTTACTCTGTCCCTCTGAGAGAAAGTTCTGTTTTATAAGTTGACGTTTCTAGAGCTTTCATAAAATGTGCCTATTCATGTACATGTGCATATATATATATATATATATACATATACACCAACATATATACACACATATGTTGCAAATTTGTTTCAACACAAAAACAAACATGAAAAAAAAATAATTGTCAAATATACACAACTAAGGTTGAGGTTATGATGATGTATACTTCAAGCACAGACTGGTTCGTGCAAACATCAACAGCAATATTCATACACTTGTGGGCATCACACCATTTTGTGGTCCAAACAATGTTCCATTTTAACTTAATGTACCGCACCGTTTGTGTACATTTTTACTATGAGGTTCAAACAAAAGGGGCATTCTTGTGTGCTTCTGATGAGAACTTGACAATTCTTAAGGGAAAACCATTCATCACTAAAGCTTGTTCCACCCAGAAACACTGACAGCAAGTGTGTCTACTACAAAAGACAAATAAACAAATAAATAAGTAAGTAAGTAAGTAAGTAAGTAAGTAAGTAAGTAAGTAAGTAAATAAATAAATAAATAAAAATTAAAAAAAACAAGAGGGCTGTGTGAACAGCCTATGATCAGCTGACTTGGACATTCATCTCACTTGTGGCTCTGTGAGCTAGGGACAGGATCAAGATAGTTCTCAAGTTAAAGGACTCGGGAGTAAAATTCATGTATGTTGCACTTTGATCCTAGAAATGAGGTGAAGGTCACTCATGTAGTCTAAGCATCTTCATATAGAAATATTAACACGTGTCAATATCAAGGTCCTAACTCAAAACAGTTTTCAAGTGAACAGTAAATTTCATGTTAGTTGTCCTATGACTTTGGGAATGAGGTCAAGGTCCAAAAATCACTGGAGCATAACCATTTGCACAAAATATATAGACACTTATAAAAGGTACGTCCCTACCCCAAGTTTGACACAAATATGGCCAAAATTATTTCAGTTATAACCATTAATTACAAGAAATTCCCATGTTAAACTTTCCTATTAAGACTTTTTTAAGAATTCCCTCTCCCCCCCCCCCCCAAAAAAAAAAATAAATTTAAAAATCCAAAGATCACTAGAGCACGACCATTCGTGCAAACTTGGTAGAGACCCACCCAAAGTAAATTGACACCAAGTTTGAAGTCAATCTGACTGAGAGTTTCTTCAGGGAAGTCCAAAATGTGAATTAGCATTAGAATACCCATCGACTTACATAGTAATCAATAGAAAAGGTGTATTTACTGATAAATAAGTAACTGAATCGAAAAAATTGGTAAAAATCAGGAATCCAAAGCAGGGCCACCTGGTGAACATTTTGTTTGACGCTTTCACAAGAAACAAACCCACCAAGTGTCAGCTTAATCTGAGTGACGGGTCTGGAGAAGAAGTCAAAAATACAGAAAACACACAAAAAAATCATAACGAAATAGAAAAAAAATAGCAGAGCCACCTGGTGAGCATTAAGAACTAGCAGCCTCTCAGACTGTTCCTGTGTGATAACAAAGCATTTGGGTGAGTGGTTTCAGAGATGAAGATTTTTTTAAGATTTAGCCCCCCAAAAACCCCAAAAAATTCATAAACTGGAAAACTGTCCAAAGGACACGGATGCCTCCACCTGTCACTGCCCCCATCAGCATTGGGAAGAATATAGTATGTAACTGGTGTAAGACTTCAAACATATTGTGAAATCTTCAAATGGATAATAATGATGCATATATAACTTACATGACACTTGCATCTTCAAAATTGTTTTGGACAATATGATATTACCCATAATATGTAAACCTGTCTCAACTTCAATTACAGCTGTTGTTTCCCATTTCTCAAATAACTGATCACTAAAATTTATGTTTCTTTCTAGGAAACAGCATTCCTCAGCACACTGCCAGCATTTGGGATGGAAAGCTGATGACTTATTGAATGATATTCCTAACAAATTCATGGCTATACCTGAAATACTTTAGGAGCTACACCTGGCATATATTGATTAATATATAATCATTTATATTTCTGGACACAAAATTTCCCGAATACACCCCAATTTCAGAATTTCAAGAGTATTATTTTCCAAATTTTATGCTGGTTTTCATTCCACATTGAAGGTGCTACAATTTTCCAGAGTTTAATATTTCCTTAATTGATTTCCTCAGAAAATTTGAGAATATTTATCCCTTGTGAAGATTTATGATTATACAGTAATTTTTCTCGCAGGTTCCACTGCTGTTTATAAACTTTCTTGAGATATGTGCAACAGAAATCTGACAAGCCCAACCTAGAATCAATATTTCCATTAATTAATGATTAATAAACATGGGATAATGAATCCAAGAGGCAAACAAGACCCCAACTTTATATGCTGATTGATGTTCCCACCAAGTTTCATAGGTGTACCTCAAATACTTTTTGAAATACGCACGACACAAATCTGACAAGCCTTACATCAAATCAACATTTTCTATAAGTTAATTAATACAAGATACTTAATCCAAGAGACAAAGAAAACCCCAGGTGCACACCTTCATACATTAATAGACGTTTCACACAATCTTGAATAAGGCATATTATACAACATGTGTGTATTTCACCATATTTATTTGTTTGTTTTCAAACTAATTTAATTATTTTTATGTTTTATCATATTAATTTGACATATTGCAAGATATTCTCAGTTGAATGCAACTTCTCAATGGGAAAAAAATCTGCAATATCCATCCCTTGGGAAAGTTGATCACTACTGGTAAAGAGTATATTAACAGCATGACCTCAGTCAGCAGCTGTCCCCAGCATGGGATAACCACCAAGTACCTCATTCACACACAGGAAAATTGTCAACTCTGTTTCTAGACTTGCACAAGTCCCTGGTGCATGTCCCTCTGTTCCCATCCCACAGTCCCACCCAGAAGTGCGATACATTTCCCCCTCCGCAAAGTTAACTGTATAATATTATGCCAACTACACAGGATAGTGTTATTAAGTAGGCCCTACTGGCATTTTTTAACTGCTCAACACTGCTGCCGTGCCAGTTTCAACAGTACCAGCTATTGAGTCCCAGTCAGTTCTAGTTCCAATATCATTGTGATAAGGCTAAGTGGCAATTTAAATGGTCTTTGATGAATGCGTGGTTATTTTAGTCACTGACCACTCAAGTGAGACAAAGCTGACCGTCTCACTGTGGCTGCCAACATCAGGGACTTGTTAAACTTGCAGAAGCCCACTCTGGACTACCATCAATTCGGTGGGAGTGACGTCACAACATCTGGGTTTCGCAGGAGGTGAGAGGTCAAATCAGATGTCAGATCAAGTTCAAGAAGCCCTGAACATTTGAGTGGTCTCATTGTGTTGTGCTAATTTAACCCTAGCACTCTGGCCAGTTTTGGGATCTGGCACAGCCAGCCACTGGGCATTTTTTTGTTTTGTTGCGCAACATGCAACATGCTGGCGTAAAAGTGCCACAACTTTTCTTTTTTTTTTTTGCAATTCATACAAAATGATCCACATGTCATGACTTTCGTTGAGTAAGACCTTCTCTACATTTGTATGTGGTTTCTTTGTCAATTTAAACAAAAACTCATGCCCTACGCCCTAACAAAGGAAATATATCAATTTCAATCACAATTTGATTAAAACGGTCAAGCCTGTGTGAATACAATTGCATGGGTACCAGTCGCCTATTTTCCTTGGTTAGCGTCATAAAAGATTGTTCCTCTTTTACTTTTTCTTAAGATCGCTTGTGTGTCACAATTGTCATTAGATTATAGTGGTACAGTTTGTTTGTTGCTGCAGTAAAAAGTCAATAAATACACTTTATTGCAGTTACTGACACACTGTCAACATGATCAACACAAGCGGCAGCGGTATTTTCATCCCAGCCATGTTTACCTGCGGCTGACGTATTTTACTCACTTTCCATGTAAAAACTGGACCCTCTGCTCTATTGTACACAAAGACTGGTAGTATGTTATCATTCTGACCAATTTACAGCATTAGAATTTGTTTCTTGCTTTAATAAATTGTCAGTAATCATCATTTGTGCTCACACAAATGTCACCCATCTTTCAAGCCAGACTTCACAACACGAGGTAGCAAGTACTCCTGAACGAAACATCAGTAGAAAAACGATGCATTTGATTGGACAGCGAACACCATGTGATGGATTCTGGCCCCACTGTCTGATCTAGAATATTCCGAAGAATCGTCTTTAGTAGTTTCCCACTAAAATAACAATGCATTTATTTGAAATAGAAGCAATTTTGGAGGGGTTCCCCCTAAAATACTTTTGTTTCAGCCAATGGGAGAGCGTGTTTTTAGAATAGACAAGGTTCTTAGCATTTTAACAATATAAACAACATGGCGCGTAGACGAAAAAAAGATCAAGATCGAGACAATGAAATCTCCCTATTTTTGCGCAGTTAATTTACATCATTCAAATTGTCACAAACAATGGCCCGATCATTGATTTAAATCATCATAGAAGGAAATTTTTTTTTCTAACGCAAAATTGTAATAGCCATCAACAAGACCTGGCGTTTTTCTACAATAAAATGTGCATGCTTGCATCTAAATAAACAACAACAGGAATTTGAGATGGCCTTTAATTGGTCCCATGCTTGACTGCTCATGAATAATTCAGATCAGCGACAAGCCAGCAAGCTTTCCAAGTCTCCCTGGACGCCCTCCGCTTGATGCGGTACACTGCAATTAATCCTTCATAGCACAGTTGCTCAATAAACAGCTTCAGAAAAGGGATGTGTTATGACCGCTTGCTTGTCTGTGTGATAAAAAACACAGTGCAGACCGCCCAGCGCTAATCTGTTATCTGGTTGTAGACACGTTCCAAGCCAATTAACTAGGTTTAAGGGCCTATCTGTATTATAACAGTATAAGGCTACAACGTGTGTGACGGGTTTCACTTAAAGTTTTATTTTGTAATGAATTTAATTTGAATAAAATACAGAAAACAGTCCAGTGAGACTTGAGCAAGTCTACTCAGTTTCTATCTGAGGAGGATAGGGTTAAATTATATTACATGCCTACACTATGACATATTATTTAGTCTATAGTCCACCTGCAGCTGACAACATACATCTTTTGTTACAATACACACAACACAACACCCCTGGGTGCCTCAGGAACTGTAAACATCATGCTAAAGGCAATGTTATTCTCAACTTCTCAAGCAAAGTATAACAATGGCTTGGAACCAATCAGGTCTGAAATCCCATACAATTTTCCCTGGGGAAATGGACTGTGCCTCAACTTGTGCACACATCCATTTTAACTGTGCAAAGATGTACTGGTAAATTAAAAGTAGTCTTCCTTTTTGTACATTTAGTAAATCAATGGATTGGGGCTACTCTTTGATTTATTTTTCTTCAGGGAATTAAAAATTCAATAAAGATCCCATTGGACCTAGATTTTTACACACCTTGATAAGTCCTGAAAGTTATGTTGACCTAACTCAAAAACTGTGGACTGTATTGCTTACACATAGAAATATTTATGGAGGGATGGATGGAGAGATAACGGTGACTCATCTATAAGCTCCATGATCTATGGTAAGCACAGCCAAAAAGAGAGGGAAAAAATGTGCAGCCGTTGGACCCTGCATGTTGCACAAAAACTGTGCGGACAGTTTGTACCTACATCACAGTTGCAGCCGATTGTTCCATTCTGGCTTATGATGCAGACCAGGGACTTGTCGAACCATCTGTTTTCACAGTCTCCCATCAGAGCATCCCTGGCAACCTGAGGTTGAACAAAGAACAGGTCTTTTTCAATATTCGTCTGCACTAGGAATTGGACAATAAGAACATACAATGATACAAACAAGAATATATCAAAGTAAGTCCCCATGCAAAATGTATAACAAAGGATTTTTTTTATTAGAAATGTACATATGGTAAAATTTCATGCTCATTTGAATTATTAAGTTGATTCCAGATTAAAGCTCCTTGTAAAAAGATCTTTCCTTGGTGTCCCAGCATACCCACGTTTCCAGAAAACTATATATATATATATATATATATATATATATATATATATATATATATATATATATATATATATATATATATATATATATATATATACAGGTTTTACAATGATGAATACAAACAAGTAGAATCAACTCAAACTGCACATTATGTAATAAGATATACAATAAGAAATTGCACTTATTTGATACCTGAAACAGCTAAAGTTATGAATTTAACATTATATATTCTGTACACTTTCTCTTAAAACCAGACAAGCTTTGTGTACGCTTCACTTCGTGTGGTAATTTGTTCCTCACACACGTCCTACTGTTACTTATTGCCTTTTTCCTCACTGAAGTCTTGGGTTTATGCAGATACAAACAGTCATTAGATGCAGAGCGCGGGTGAACATTATGTTTATCTTTATCATATGTAAACATGTCAGACATGTAGTGAGGCATCATTTTTTTTTTTTTTTTTTTTTTTTGCCACCAGGTGGCGAACGGGTATCTGCACTACTCAGTCAGCTCCTGTTTAAAGAAGTTGTTTCAACAGCTTAAGGCAGCTCTTTTATTCCTAAAGTAGTCAGGGTGTCTCAGGAAGTATCCTGGGAACAACAGGACATGTTTATATCTGAAGGAATTGTTTTGATGTGGAGAAATAAGGATTTCACTTGTGCTGCTGCAGCAGGTCCACAGTGAGACAAAGGTCAATGGAGGCAACCACATGGTCAGCATCCTGCAGCATCCTGTCACAGTGAGTGATCACTTGCAACTCTTGCGTAGGAGAACAAAATACACTGTGGTGACTAGTTTCTACTGACCATTATACAAAGTGATTTCAACAAACAACATTCATGGAACTATTTATGCAAGAATTGATATTGGGCCAATAAGCTGAAATAGGTTGCGACAGTGTGTGACCTAATTAGAGACTGAGTACTCATTCAAAGATGGAGGTCTTCAGCAGCTCATGGGCTCAAGTGTTCCAGCTACCAAGTGGCTTTATCAACTCAACACTGGAAAGTCTATTTAATGGCCTAGGATTGGAAAGAACATCTCAGATTGTTAGTTTTTCAGGGTTTGTGGATAGTGAATCTTCTGCTGGCTTTTGTGAGACCCAAGGTGGTCATGACCCAATCCACTCCACTCCAGTGACCAAGCAAGCCAGCAGCAGCAGCACACCTCCCCTACAATGCCATGGGTCAATCCTGGGATCCATGACAACAGCCCAGGCTTATCAGCCATTCAGTCATTTAACACCCCCCAACCCAAACAAGCTGAATCCAGCCTGATGGATTGCATGGTTAAGGTCCTGCAAAGTCAAGTGGAGGCCCTCAGGGAAGACTTGACCAAGGCTTATGCTGAAATTGACCAACTTAAATCAGATCTTGAGTCAGCTAAACTTCAGCACCAACCGGAGGTAATGATATGCATGCATGAACAAGCTGTGCACATGGAAGACATTGGTACTCAAGCCCATGAGACTGACATACAGGCTGAGGTCCTTGCTGAGATGCTCACTCATGTGAGTCCTTACAAAGCTCACCACCCACTAACCAAGGAAGTACATACAACCACTGTTGCCAAGGATAAGTCTGATAACCATGATGAAAGCAATACCAGTGGTAGCCAAAGCGGTGTCAGCAGTATGGACTCCTTGCCCTTACCTCCTTACTCTCTGTCCAGTCAGGCAACAGGAAAGACACTTCTCATTGGGAGTTCTCAACTGAAGTTTGTGGGAGAAAAGAACATTGGCAACCATGTGGATGTGAGGTGTATAAAAGGAGCCACCACACACAGGCTGAAGTCCTTCTTTGAGTCTGCCAGTCTAAACCTCTACAGTTCTGTTCTGATCCATGTCGGGACCACACAATTGCAGAAAGAGGATCCAATCCAGTTCAAGACTGGATATGAAGCTATGCTGGATTCCCTGACTTCCAAATTCAGTGGTTCAGTGTACCTCTCTAGCATCTGCCCAAGAGCAGATAAGTTTGCAGCCAGGGTACTGCACTTCAACAAGCAAATTAATGACATTGCACAGGAGAGAGGTATGGAGTACATAGCTACCAGTAATGTGCTAAGTGACGATGGACTGGCCCTGGAGATGTACTTCAGTATCAAAGATCACTTCCATTTAAACAGGTGGGGTACAAGCGTCCTATTAGCTTACATTAACCAGTTTGTGCCAATCCTTAGTGATGACTGCAGGAGTGAAACCACCCAGACACGTGAGGATGGACTCAACCCCATCAACCCCATATTGACAGCCTCCCCTTCATGCAGTTCCAGAAAAACTCCATGCAGGCCCATCCCAGTCTATGTCACATACAGATCTGACAGTGATTCTGCCCACTCTAACAGCTCCCATCGACCAAGGAAGGCTTGTCATTTCTGTGGTGAAGAAAATCACCTCAAGGCTAGATGTCGCCATGGAAAACCAGTGACATGTCACAGCTGCCACCAGCTAGGCCACAAAGCCAAGGCATGCCACAAGTTCAGTCAAGTTTGAAGTGGAGGCCATGAAGAGTGGGCCGTCTTTGTGACAACAAAGAAACACCACATATTGTCTAACAAATCTAATGGTACTCAAAGCAACATTGTGCATTCAAATTTCTGCAATGCAAGTACTCCTATACAATGTCATATTAATCATAATTTCCACATTTTAGTGTCCATCTGTACTGACTGTAATATGCAAGACTGTTCATGTGCTGATCCTTCAAAATCAACTGAATATGACCCCCAGAGGATACATACTGATGATAAACAAGCATGTAAATTGGACATCTATACATCAAAAGACATTTGTGCAGTAATGACTCCTGTTTGTGTTAAACCTAGTCAAGTAAGTGAAAGAACTTGTGACAGCTCACTAGCTTCAGTGAATGATGTGAACTCTAACATGTGTACATCACTACTTGACAGAACTCAACACAGTTATCAGTCACATTTGAAATTTTCAAGTTGTAACCTTAGGTCAAAGTTACCCAACTGGACTGCCTGCATGGAATTTATAGATGTAAAGACATACATCCCTAAATGTGGTGCCTGTAGGTACTGTCATAGTACTCATGATCTTCAAGCACAGGATCAAGAGGAACTCCGGATTGGATTTAATTTACCTGAGAAAGGCACAAGGATTGCTCATATGAACATCTGTCATCTTGTTCCAAAACTGCCTGAATTGAAAATATTGCTAGAAAAAAAGAAAGAACTGGAAATTGTAGGAATATGTGAAACATTTCTAAACCAACAGATTTCAGATCAAGAAGTATCAATAGAGGGGTTTCAATTTGTAAGAAAAGACAGGGATCAAAAGAAAGGTGGTGGCATAATTGTTTACATATCTAAAGACATATGTTTCAAAAGACGCTTGGACCTTGAAGTCCATAATATTGAATCAGTGTGGATTGAAATAATGCCTCATCACTCCAAATCCTATCTTCTATGTTTTGCATACAGGCCTCCTCAGGCTAAAACTGAATGGATTGACCAGTTTGAACATCAACTTGACAGAGCATATACCGAAAATTGTGAATATTTCATATTAGGTGATTTTAACTTTGACTTCTCTCTGCCACATAAAGTGAATACTAAATGGGTTAATTGCTTGGCATCATTTCAATTACAACAATTGGTCAAAGAACCCACAAGAGTGACTAGCACAACAGCTACCATTATAGATCATATATATGCATCAGCTGTTTCATCTGTTGTCAAAGTTTGTGTCTCAAAAATAAGTGCGAGTGACCATTTTCCAATCTGTTTAGTATTAAGTAATAAAAGCAACAAAAATATGGATCCAGGTCACACAACAATCAAATATAGATCAATTAAAAATTTCAAGAAGAAGGATTTTGTGCAGAATATTGGTCATTTGGATTGGAATGAAATTGAAGCTTGTAGTAACCCTGATGATGCACTTGCCATGTTTATGAAGAAGTATACTAAGGTCTTAGATGCTCATGCTCCAACTCTAGTACACAGGGTAAAACATTTAAGGCAGCCTGACTGGCTGAATGAAGATATACTGCTGGCTATGAAAAAGAGAGACACTTATAAATTGGTTGGAAATGAGGATGCTTATAAACAATGGAGAAATACTGTTGTCCGGTTAATACGGAAATGTAAACGGGAGTATTATTCACAGGTAATCTATGAAAATGTCAGGAATCCTACAAAACTATGGGCATGTTTAAAACATTTAAATGGCAAGATCCAAACAGATGCACCAACTACTGTGCAGGTTGATGGTGAAGTGGTATCTGACCCACAAAAGGTAGCTGATGCTTTTAATACATATTTCACTGAAGTGGTGGACAATTTAAAGTCTAAAACACAGTCATGTGACTCTCAAAAGATAAAGAAAAAGTTGGAGGACCATGTAAAACATTGTTTACCATCTGATGCATACTTTGAAATACCTCTTATGGATACCTGTGATGTTGCTGCGGCCCTTATGAAACTGAGTCCCAAGAAAGCTAGAGGTTTGGATGGAGTTGATGTGAAATACTTACATATGGTTAGCGGCTTAATTTCCAAACCACTATCAAGTATCTTTAACTTGAGTATCAAAACCAAACAGTTTCCTGAAGTATGGAAATGTGCCAAAGTCACTCCTATATTCAAATCAGGATGTAACACGAAATGTGGTAATTACAGACCAATCTCCATTTTAAGTTCACTTAGTAAAATACTTGAAAAACATGTTCATGATAGTTTTTATGATTTTCTAACAAAGTATGGACTGTTGTGTTCTTGCCAATCAGGATTCCGTAAGGACCACTCTTGCGAGACTTGCCTAGTAGACATGTTGAATACATGGTACAAAATGTTAGATGATGGAAATCTAGTTGGTGCAGTCATGCTCGACATGAAAAAGGCCTTTGATCTAGTAGATCATGATCTTTTGGTGGGTAAACTGACCACCTACCATTGTAGTACTGATACTGTTCATTGGTTTAAGTCCTATCTATGTGATAGGTCACAGCAAGTGGTTATAAACAAAAGTCTGTCAACGTCTGCCAATGTCAAATATGGTGTACCCCAAGGGTCCATTCTGGGTCCTTTATTATTCATAGTTTTCATTAATGACCTTGCATTACATGTAAATAGCAGCTGTAAAGATTCTAAACTTATTAGTATGTATGCAGATGACACTACCATCTATGTTAAAGGTAAAAATATTAAAGAAGTGGAAGACGAATTAAATCAGAAAACAGACTGTTTAGATGAATGGTACAAAGCCAATGACCTACTTGTTAATGAAATCAAGAGTAAAGTTATGCTCATATGTTCTCAGCAAAAAGCAAGGAATTTTCCATCATTAGACATTAATGTGAAAAGTAATGACACAAGGCTAGAAAAGGTTTCTCATCATAAAGTTTTGGGCATAGTCATTGATGAGCATCTCAGCTGGGAGAACCAGATATCTACTATGTGTCAGAAAATTTCAGCTAGTTTGTCAACACTGAGAAGAATCAAACATTTTTTACCCTTCCATGTACGAAAAATGTATTACTTTGCTTATATTTTGCCTTTATTTGATTATTGTTCTACCATGTGGGGTAATGCCAGAGGTCAATTATTTTCTAAGATTAAACGATTACATAAAAGTGCAGCACTGTTAGTATTGAACACTCAAAGTCAGTGGTTGAGCTATAAGCAAGCTCTACAAAAATTAAATTGGTTGACACTGGAAGAAAGAATAAAATATCGTACATTGTTACTTTTATACAAGTCTGTGAACAAAATGGCACCCACATATATGCAGGAAATGTTTGAATATGTAAAACATAAACATTCAGTGAATTCAAGATCTGCTGCCAGCAACAATTTATATGTGGTCAAACCAAGAACTCAGTACATGAAAAATGCCTTTAGTTACTCAGGTGCAATATTATGGAATAGTCTTCCAAGTTCTGTCAAAGAGTCTCCATGTGTATCTTCATTTAAGAGAAAGTGTGCATCATATCTGGTGTCATTGAGGGTTTAGCTGATGTTTGTAATCATACGAGTTTACCTGTTTTGCCTTTTGTATATAATATTCTGTACCTTTACATGCATATGTACTTTTATGAGGGCCTCAGGGGAGATTAGTGATAATTCACTAACTGAGTTACCCTCTTGAAATAAAGTTTTATATATATATATATACCATTAAGAGATTTGTACACAAGTGAATCTTTTTTGAAGATTATTCTTTGTTCAATGGACATCCAGTTGAGCTTGTGCAATAATGATTTATAACTACAGAATTCCTGAACATTTAGAGCTAGATATGCTCCAACTTTGTGAAGTCTTTGAACCTTCTTCAGCAGGTGCTGACTACAATTACACCATATTACGGACAAGGTGAAGGGCTTTCCTTGGCACACTTTGCAGTACATGTACATATATTGTTTATCCCAGCACTAAAGCCTTTCTGTTCAACGGCCGGGCTGCTCACTGCAAACTTTTTTATTTTTTTATATTCATGTTGTACTGTTTTGCTGGGATTTTTTCTTTATAACTATAGTATGCATAGACTGGTCTAGTATCCACTATGGGATTCAACTGCTTCTGGCAATAGTGCAACCTTTAATTCAGTCTTCCCTCATGTGGGACTGACAAATTCCTCTATCACAGACATTTCTACACAGCTTTAATTCTGCAGAAGCTTGGTATTTCTAATAAGATGACAATTTTCACATATTTTAATTTCACACATCGATGGGGTCAGCAAAATTGGAATGTATCAAGAAAACAATGACAAGCTGTCTGCATTGTACCCACCCAGGCAGCCCAGGCTTTATTTTTTGGCCTGTTGGTTTGGCTGACAGAAACAGCCACTCGGATCTTTTGGAAGTAAAATATACCTGTACACCTTGGCTACATGCAGCCAGAGATGACGGGTCTAGTAGCACATCTTATAAAACATCACGACAGGGAGCACAACTGACTTGAATTCTTTCCCGTTTTTCTTCAGTTTCTGAACATTTCATTTGGGGCCACACTGAGAGGTCAGGTAAGAAAAGCCACCAGGAAAATGACTTGACCTGCAGTCAGTATCCACACCTTCCTCTGTCTGGCAGCCATTAGTTTTGTCTCTCCTTCATGGTGACAGCTGAACTGAATGTTACACCATCCTAAGAACTACAGGAACTTAACCCCTTATTTCAAGATGAAACACAATGCAACCTGACTGACTAACTTTTAAACGCATTCTTCATCAAACAAAGCTTTTGTAGGCACTTCATGTCCACACATTATCAGTACATTGATTATCATAACGTAGTCATCATTGGTACAGCCAAACAGCTGATAAGCTCATTATAATAATTTATGCCTGCACTTTGCAAGACATGTGAATGTTGAAAAAGTAATCTTCCAAGGTGCAATCTGACATCTAATTGAATATGCATAAGAAAGTAGCTGCCACCCCTCTGTTAAATTAACCAACTAATCTAGCAATTGGGCCAAGTTATCCACCATGAGTCATGGCCAGATATGATCATCACAAAAGAACCACTGCCAGGTAACTGAGAAATTTATGCTCCCCATATTCATGAGTTTATTTGAGAATCTTGCAATCTCAGATCAGATGATCTGGACAAACGACAGAGTTGTACCTCAGTGTAAGTCTCTGGATTGGCTTCCGTTAGTGCCACAGCACATATGGATGTCTCTATCGTGGTCAAGTGGTCCTTGTTGTCTGGATGAAGACTCACCAAGTGGTTCCTTTGCTGCAAGAAAAATGACACAAACTGATAAATGATGGGAAAAAAAATAAGAATAAAACTTTCACTTGGTTATGTTGAAAATGTTTTACTGCAAACTAATGAAAGCAAGAAATGCACTAATTTGAATTATCATAATGATTTCACATTCAAACTCCCAGTAAGATCTTCCAGTCTGGTATCAGTCTGCCTGCAGTGTCACTGGAGACTAGAATGAGTCAGATCAACAGCTGTCACCTGCACGCTTCTGCACTTCATCCTGCAGGCATGCAGTGGACAGCTGTTGACTTTCATTCAGGTCTGTACCTCAGCATTGACAGGGTTAATATCTACATATTGACAGGGTTAATATCTACAGATAACTTAGCACTGAAAGGTTAATATCCACAGCCTCAATGAAATAAGCAGGTCACACAAACAACACCACATCATAGCTACATCATGCATTATGCATCTCATAATACTCCATTCTGCAATATAATCATTAATGACAATGAAGTGAGACACATGTACACCGGGATATATCTAGTCCTGTATGACCCACATAAACCTTTTCCTGGTGAGAAAAGTAAGTTCACGTTTGCCCACCATGGGTTGAATGCTAACCATTCAAACACTGCCACGGTAGCTTATTGACCTTGTACATTTGCAGGATGCATCGTCTTCTATGATTTTTCCCCGTGAACCATGAAATGAAGTAATTTTTTTTCATTCAATATATGACTTTTTTTTTTTAATTTAATCTTGAACCATTACTGTAACTTCTGCTTAAATGTCAGCTGTGCACAGGCATTGATTTTCTTTGTGGACATGATCACAACCCTCCACCACCTCCAGGTCCCTTTTATTGGCTGGAGATCCTTGTGATGTTACCCCTACCTTCCACCAGGTGTCTCTTTGGCCAGAAGTTAGAGCACCAAGTCCAGGACCCCTGGGTTGTTGTGAACACAGATCCATGATATGCTGCAGTTGTTGGTGTATCTCGTGACATGTGTAAAGTTGGAAATTTGAGTCCATTACATCAAAAGAAAAAATCCTTCCTTTGCACAGGACAACCATATGTCTGGGGGTTGGGCCTTCTTCTTCTGTTAAAATGTACAAGTAATAGAATGTGTAGACAATGAGAGTCCAGATGATCTTCACAAAAATTTTTACTTAAATTTAGTACAAATTAGGTTTTCAAAAAGTGTTTTTTATTTCCATTTGTTGTTTCTTTTCTTCTTGTGTCCATCTTTGTTGTGCAAAAACACTTCACATGGAACAACATGCAACAGCAACTGACACTTTTCTAATTCTTATTTTCCAACTTTAACCCTGTCTCCCTTAAATCAACCAAAACTGGCTCATGGCCAAATTTCGTCTGCTGCAATGTTATCTACTAATTTCAACAGTAATGAAAACTTTAAGTGACACCAAAATCTAGTCAGTTCATCTTGGCATGCTCGATAAGCACACTGCCACATTTGAGCAAAATAAACTGAAGCATTCTGGAGATATTGTGGTAACGAGCCCTAATGTTCCTTTAACAGGCTGTCATTTGCTCAAATATCAGTTCATCTTGCTAGGTAAGGCAAGCATATTGCCATGTTTGAGCAAAATACATGGAGGCATTCTGGAGATATCGCGGTAATAAGAATGCGCACATCCGGATGGACAGACAACCTGAAAACAGAAAGGGTCCTGCCCTATGGGGGCACACCCTTAAAATAGATACACTAATTCTGCAGTTTCAATTTCACTTCACAGAAAAACCTTTTTACCATACAGGACCTCTGCATATTAGTTTTACATATAAAATCCTTTTACAATAAATGATCACAGGCCAGCCTTGTGAAAAATACATTTTGCTGGGAGACACAACTTTTACACAATGATGATTTCTCTACAAAGTTGTTTTTATCTTTTCTCACCTGTTTTAAAGTAATAGTTGAGCTGATCGCAGTGTTCTCCCGGGATACGGCAACTGCTGAAGATTCTCTTATATTGGTACATACTGAGGCTGTTGCCCTGACTGTCCTTGTCTCGCCTTAACTGTTGTCTGCATGTAGGTAAAATGTACAAACAATCAGCATATATACATGTATATATTACACAGACAGACACACACATACATATTGATGGGTTCCTAACTATGACCAAGTTTTAGTTAGGACACTCTTTTGAAATATATATTATTACATAACTTGCCACCAGTATGAGATACATAACTTCAGGGGTTATTAAAAGTATCTCTCTGTTTTAAACCTCCAAATGGGAAATACTTCAGCTTCAGGGGCTAAAGTATTTCTCTTTGCTGTAAAAAATAAAACTTCCAGGCTTAAACTGCTGAAATACAGTTTTGCATTTTTGTCTTTTTGTCCAAAACCACTTCCTAGTAGTCATTACCCTATTCCGCAGTCAAAACTCTTTACTCTCCATAAGCTAACCTGTCCCTGTCTAACTTATATACATAGAAGTACTATTGTCCATATTGCAAACGTTCCTCTGTAAAATTTTGACATAGGCTGTATCAGCCCAAATAAATTAAAGGGTCTTCAGCGGGTAACTACTTAACATGTTTCGGAGCCTTTTACCCGTACATGTCTCTCTGAGTAGCGGCTCCTTGTCTAAGCTAAATATTCAGCAAAGACAACCCACATAATAAAGAATAAATATGAACATGGCAATTGATGAATTAGCTAAATGCGTGAAGTTTTGCTTATAAATGCAGAGCTTCATTATGAAAGAAGAACCCCTGTCAAACAAACCATAATTACCAAATTTGCATAGTACAGGTTCAGATAAGAACAATTTGACTTACCCCTGAACCAATATGTACCCTTTCTAGCTAGACAGCTTATCCTAGTTAAACCATCCGCCATTGTTTAACTGCAGTGGAAGTTTAACATCTATTTATTCCAGGATCCACTGAGTATATATACATGTACAGGCTTGAGACCACTTGCATGCTACCCAGCACTAGGTCTCATGCTCCTGTGACAGTCCCCTCAACTGTGTCTGGCTTGCAGCAAAGCTGGCTTTATATACCTGTCTGGGCGTACAAAATTGTACATCAGGATAAGTACAGAACCGTACAGCCAGGATATGTACAAGTGTGTACGCCAGGAGACACACAAAACTTTACACCCAGGATGGACAAACTTGCACATCCTGATCCCACAGTGATTGCAGAACCAGATTTCACCCTGTACTGGGAGAAATCCTTCCATCTAATGTCCATCAATATTTCAAGGTTTACTTGGAAAAAAAAAATGTAGTGTAGGATTTTGTCAATATGTGTGTACATGTATATATACATATATATATATATATATATATATATATATATATATATATATATATATATACATATATATATATATATATATATATATATATATATATATATATATATACATATATATATATATATATATATTTATTTATATATACATGAAAAATACAAGGCAAAGCTCCATGAAGTACAGAGTGCAATGTCCGACTGGTTTCGCCCCTGTGGGGCTCTTCAGGAACTGAAGATATAACGGCTGCAGTGACGTACTTCTTCAGACGTGACAACTGTTGTAACATCTTGTATTGTGTGTTTGACATTAATAATGTGTTAATACCAGGAGTCATGCGCCAGCTTGGGTTCGTACACATTATTTGAAAAATCGGTCCACCTGTCCCCGATGACGAGGTGTGCCAGACGTGCAAGTTGCACCTGCAACCTTAGGTACACCTGTCCCATGTTTGGGATCCTGTTCCTGAAGGTCAAAACCATAGGAAGTCCTACTGATTTTATAACCCTATCCCCATGTTTGCTGAAATAAAGCTTGGGAATGGGTAGGGGGTCTGTGCAACTTTGAATTGTACAGACCCACGTATGTTTGTACATATATATATATATATATATAGTGAGAGCAAAGAGTTCGGACTGCGGAATAGGGTAATGACTACTAGGAAGCGGTTCTGGACAAAAAGACACAAATACAAAACATACATATGTATGTACGTACATATATACACACACACATACATGTACATACAGGGACCACTCTTGCCATTAGCCAATTACTAATGTTTCTTTAATTTGACTTCAGAAATATGTAATTGGCTAAAATATGTTAAAATGAATTATTTAAGGGCCATCACAGCAGATTTGATAATCATACTGATATATCCAATTTTTTCCTATGGATTTTTGGATTCTACATTAGCCCCAAAGAATATGCATGTGTGTGTGCATATGTATATGTATATATATGAAACACACACACACACACATATATATAATCCAGTCAATTAACAATGAAGCAGATGCTTCACAACAATTGTTTCCTTTGACTCTTTCAGTGCCAAATTTTGGACTAAGTCAACAGCTTTTCTCTTTTCAGAAAAGCTGTTGACCTGAGATATTCTCTCTAGAACTATAGGCATACTGGTACTTGAATGAAAGGTCTTTTTACAAGTAATACAAATCTGGGATCCTAATGAGAATTCAGACTACATGTACTTTGACTTAAGTAGATTGAATTTAGTCCTGATTGGCACTGAAAGAGTTAATCTTAACTTGACATATCATACATAGGACAGACTGGACTGGGTGGCTCAGGTGAAATCAACTGTCATAGTACAGAATTCCCAAAGGCACCATTTATACCAACCAAGCCTGGGAAAACTTCCATTTTGGAGGTAATATTTCAATACCTCCTGTTTTCCCATCTTAAGGTACATTTCTCCTACTCAGCTACACACACACAAAAAAAAAAAAAAGGACTGAATAAAATGTTTAGTTTGAAGTTTCACACGTGACTTTCAAAATGTACTAGAATTCAGAATTTTAAACTTTAATTCACAAAATCCCCTTGCAAAAAGTACCCTTTGAACCAAAAATAACACACACAAACAAATTGTTCACGTCAAAAAGTCCACATGTGCATACAAAAGCTACATTAGCTTGGTTACAGGGAGCACATGTGTACCTCCTACAAAAGAACTGCTCAGCCACAATCTCCTTTTTTGGACAATTGTAGGTTGAAGCCTATGTACTGCCACCTACAGCTCCCAGTGCACAGACTGCCATTGAGTTGGTCTCTTACTTTCTAAGTAACTGCCAATAATGCAGTGTAACCCAGATGTGCATAGCTGCTCGCTCTATCTGAGAGCCAGTCTTTGGAGGCCATGCATGGAAAAAGTAGCTGCCAGGACCAGCCAAGTTGACAAGGACAGCACTTGGCTCTCTCCATTTCAAATATGCATGTTCTTCCCACCATTTCTCCAGCTGAAAAAGAAAAGACAAATAGTTTGATATATGCAAGGACCTTAAATGTTTTAGTTTTGACTGATTCAATACACTTACTGTATTTGGTCGTTGTTGTTTTTTGTTTTTGTTTGTTTGTTGGGGTTTTTTTTGGGGGGGGGGGAGGGGGGAGAGGGCAGTTTCACCTTTTTTAACCCTTAAAGGGTCAGGTTATTTTTTATACCAGGGAAATTAAAGTAACAATGTTCATTGAACATGGTGCAGTGGAAACAGTTTTCTTTGAAGCATATCAAAACTATATATCATTGTGATGGCTGGAATGCCAAGTTTCATTATGTGCATTAAATTACCAATAGTCACGTGACTGGTTGCCATGGCAACCACTTTAATCACTCATAAATGGCAAACAAATCATTAAAAATCTGCTGAATTAGAGAACAAAGTATTTCTTCATTTTATGTGAAGCACCCTTCCCTCCAAATATGCATAATATTTGGATAACTGGAGATACGAACTTTCAGCAAACTTCGAAAAAAATATAGATCACATGACCTGTTTCCATAGCAACGGTTTAAATATTGCCTGTACTTGGCTAAAAATTGGAAAAACTGCATATAGATCTGCAGAACCAGTAAGAAAGCAGCTATTTTGCATAATAGTCACCATAAGTATTCATAGATTATGTTTCAGGTTAAATATTCTCAGAGGCTCCAACTCTCCCGCCGCCGGCGCGAGATCTCCCGCTTTTCAGGGGAAATTGAAAATTCTCCCGACCTCCCGCTTGCTACAAAAAACCTCCTGCCCACTGAAGGGTTTCAGTTAATATATATACATGTGGCACTATGCTATACACAAGCTTGGCAGTTATTGTTATTTTTTAAGATTTAACTCCCCAGAATTCATCAGAAAGCACCATGTTTACTTGAAATTTGAAAAATTTTCCCAGCCAGCCCCCCCTCCCGTACCCTCCCCCCGCTCGGTCGCGTTGCGACCTCGTGGTCTCCCTCTGGGCAACTCCCTGGGAGGGAGATTCTCCCTCTCTGTTACTCTCCTAGGTTGGAGCCTCTGTATTCTGCAAGAAATGACAGAAATAAAATAACACTGCTGTACCTTTATGAAAAATTTGTGTTTTCCCCATTTGAATATGTTACCATGGAAAAAAAGTGTGATTGGATTCACAATTGTATATATGATGCCTGATACTGACATTTAGTTTGCAAATGTGGATGACATGCATGCATACAATTTACATGCAATAATAAAGTTATTTATTTCAATGCAAAAGGCAAAGTGGGCCTTCGGTATTGGCTGCCTATCACAATCTCTGAGACAGACAACAATATTATCATGTGTCTGTCTGCTACCATGCTCCTTGCCCCCCCCCCCCCCCCCCCCCCCCCCCTCCGTGTAAATTGACTGAGTGCAGAGAAACGGTTTAGGTTTGAATGCATGGTTCTATCACTGGGCCAAGGCAAAAGGTCATGTTCATAAAGTTTATTGAACACAGGTTTGACCGGGAAACAGACTTGGGGATACTTGGTAAGAGCAGGCATTGACTCAATGACTGAGTAACTGATCGGCTGAATGACAATCTTTGCCTATGCCTTTGCTTTGGGACCCACTGTGGAACCACATGGACTATGCATGGTCCACTGATACGCTTGACATCTGTGGGCTCCAGCCTCATTAAAAACAAAATACTTACAACCTCACACCCAATATTGACTTCACTGTCCCTCTCCTCTACATAATCCCACCCTGCCCACTCCTGAATAAGATTAATAGCCTGGGCACTTGTATGTAATTGACGGACACCTGCAGCTGAACTGGTACTGGATGCTGCCCTATTTGTGACATCACGCACCTCAAGGGAATCACCGGGGAATCCCGTGAATGACAAGCAGAGATGCTAGAGGGGGCGGTATACATAAATAGATCGATGTGTTTCTTAGGGGAAACACAACAGCTGTCTATGTCAAGTTTGGTGATGGTTTATGAGTTGTTTACACAAGTTAAGCTAAGCCAGTGTTAGCCCAGCATAAAATCACGTGATTACCGGTCGTTCACAACCGGTCTGACCGTTTAAGGGTTAAACATGTACTGTAAATTGTTTTAATTTCACTGCACCTCTTATTTTCGGTTATTTCGCTGATGGCACAAAACCGTGAAAGTAAAAACGCAGTAAAATAGTATTTCAACATTGTTTGAAAAGGAATTATGTCCAAAACAATGAAATTAAAATTACAGTGAAATATCAACAAAACAACAAGGGGCCCATGGGCCTAATGCTCTGCTGGCGCTGTGGCCATATTTAACTTTTAACTTTGCAGCCATGGTGACCTCACAAAAATAGGTCAAGGTCACTGATGTTACGTAACATTCTACCTTTGGCCATGGTCTATCTATCCTATAAATTTGGCAAGTCTAATCCAATTACTTTTCAAGATATGGAATTTTACATCTTAAAATTATACATTTTGGCTCATAATTTCTATCAAATTATAGGTGGTGTCACTAGTATCACAAGTAACTTAGATTTTTACCTCCCTCAAAATCCCACCAAATTCCGTGAAGATCTGTCAATAAAAGATGCTAAAGTGTTCACAAGATTTTCACATTTTGCCCCCTATAATGCTTAATATTGTACGTGGTGCCATCAATATCAAAAGGGAAAGTTATTTTGGGCTGATTTGAAAACTCTGGACGGTATCGCAGTTACAAGATTATCACATTTTGACCTATATATTACATAATACTATAGGTGGCACCACCAACATTGATGTCGACGAAGATTTCCATACACTTTTGTATTGTGTCTTTTTGCCCAAAACCACTTCCTAGTAGTCATTACCCTATTCCGCAGTCAAAACTCTTCACTCTCCATAAGCTAACCTGTCCCTGTCTAACCTATATATATATATATATATATATATATATATATATATATATATATATGGAATTACTATTGCCCATATTGCAAACGTTCCTCTGTAAAATTTTGACATAGGCTGTATCAGCCCAAATAAATTAAAGGGTCTTCAGCGGGTAACTACTTAACATGTTTCGGAGCCTTTTACCCGTACTTGTCTCTCTGAGTAGCGGCTCCTTGTGTAAGCTAAATATTCAGCAAAGACAACCCACATAATAAAGAATAAATATGAACGTGGCAATTGATGAATTAGCTAAATACGTGAAGTTTTGCTTATAAATGCAGAGCTTCATTATGAAAGAAGAATACCTGTCAAACAAACCATAATTACTTAATTTGTATAGTACAGGTTCAGATAAGAACAATTTGACTTACCCCTGAACCAATATGTACCCTTTCTAGCTGGACAGCTTATCATAGTTAAACCACCAGCCAGTGTATAACTGAAGTGGAAACAAGCTGGGGCATTATATTCAGTCCCAGTGATAGTAAAATAAACAGTTGCAGCTAGACCACCTGTACAAACCAAGGTAAATCCTAACAAGGACTGCAACAATGGACATCCTGGATCAGAAATGTAAAACAAACTCTATGATGACACCTACCCCTCAAACAATTAAGCTCTATTTAACTGCCAACCCTCAGTCAATGTGTCAACGTAATGTGTCAGATTTGTGACATTTGAGAAAATACTGTCAATTTTGAGTAATTTTTATGCCAAAAAGATGTTATCAAAACAGTTTTTCTTAACATGATTTTAAGTACAATTAGGCAAGCTTGTAACTGTCGTCTGTAGCTGCTTGCTACCTATTGCCCCTGGGGGCTTGACCTAACAGAAAACAAGAATGATGCCAAAAGATGAAATTAAGTAGCAAAACAGGCAAGTCTAAAATCTCTAAAATTATTGAAGCCAAACTTTCTAACCATCTCGGGATATTTACAGCAAAATTTGTAGAAATATTTGATCAAATGTAAATCTTTGAATCCTCTTGACTGAAGTTTATTGTACATAAATTTGGTTCTAGATGCAAAGTCATGAAATTTAGAACAAATGCGACCAAACTTCAAAATCTGTGACAAAAACGTATTATATCCAATAGTTTACGAAATGTTACTGTCCGGGAAAGGATAATTTACCACTTCAAAGTTAAACTCATCTATTTTGGGATAGACTTTAATACAAAACCTGTCATTATTGACCTGAATATCCAAGTCCAAAAACACATCTCCGAAACCATCTGAATTGTTACCCTCCAAAGGGATATCTTTTGGGTAAATTTCTTTAGCAATTTCACTGAAATTTTGTACATTTACGCAAGCAATGTCATCAATATGTCTTGCATTGTTTGATAATTTTGTAGCCATTTGAAAGTCCTTTTTCATCAAAAATTTATCCATATACTTAAATTCAAACCAGGTTTAATATAAATCTGCCAGTAAAGGGGAGCAGTTGCTACCCATTGGAATGCCTTTCATTTGTTGAAAAAGCAATGGTCCGCATTGAATAAAAGTATTATCCAAAAATTTTTTTATAGCATCTATCAAAGTTTCAACAGTGTGAGATTTAACGTTACTTTTTGAATATTTATCGTGTGACCAATATGCTTTCTTTGTACATGAATTAATATTTATTTATGGTTTACACATTTTGCTTCTTAATTCTGAAAGTGAACTTTTGATTTCATCTATGGGTAGATTTGTGTACAGTGTAGAAAAATCAAAACATTTAATTGTTTTTGCTTTTACATCTTTGATTTTAGATACAAACTCAAAAGAATTATTAATACTCAAAAAAAACAATTTATTTCACAGTTTCTAGAAATTGCTTTACAGTATTTACGAAAACGATTCCTAATTGCAGTCAAACACAATGTTACTTCTTTTGATAATTGTCTTGTCGTACATTTTGAAGCACCAGCTATGAATCTAGATTTAAAAGGGTTTTTATGTGATTTGGGTATCAAGAACAAAAGTGGAATAGAGGAGTCCTCTTCAGAAATTTTGATATTAAAATTCCTTTTCATCTCATCTTTATGTGTATCTATCAAATTATCAATGGATTGTTTGTGTAATTTATATACGTCATTTCCTCTTATGTCTGAAATATTGTTTATACCAAGTTCCTTTTTCAAAACATCCAGATAATATTTGTTGCAGATGATCCCAAAATTGTTACCTGCCTTATCTATGTTTAAAACTTCCCAAAGTTATATGAACCTAACTCAAAAGTTGTGGGGTTCAGAGCATTCAGGAGATGACCCCTATATTGAAACTGGCCATTTGACATTGATCTTAAACTAGGATTAAAAAATTGTTAGCATTCAAAATGTGAGCCCCACATCCAGCTTTCCATACATGGTCTGTTTGGTCAAATTGGGTAATTACTTTTCGAGTTATTGAAGAAAAACAATAAATTTGGACAAATGCCAAACTCTATAATAACTGGATCACGGTGACCCAAAAGGTAGGTCACCAAGTACTGTTTTATGTACAATGTGACCAAGCGCAATTTTGATCTGGAGGCTCCATTCTCTTTGATATTACGCAAGTGCCTTCCATTGTGCTGTGCTAATTTAACTGACGTCAAAGCAGGTCAAGGGGGAAAGAACATCCATTTTAAACATAACTGTCACGTTTCTACAAATGTCAAAGTTACCTCAGGCCTAACAAATATATGTGTGTGTGTGGTTCCGATAACCCAACCAACCCCACTGAAAAGGCCCAAGTCCCGCCCTATGCAATTTTTATAAAACACAAAATAAAACAAAAAGTTCTACGCCTCCCTTCTGTAATCAAAATTGATCGACCCTGACTGAAAGATTTTATCGAGAAAGTGGCCGTCGTGTGCCGTTATTTTGCATTAAAGTCAACTCAAACACAGTAGTTGATTTCAACTTGTCTGCAGTGAAGGCTTAACTTAACTGGGACAGGGAAAGAGCTGCCATGATGTTCAGTGAAACAGCACAGCCATAGCCTCACTTGAGAGATTTTATCAAGAAAGTGGCCGTTGATTGATTGATTGATTTTTTTTATCACATAGACCAGGTACAAAAAATAGGGATATCCATGTAAAAACATACAATACAATATCAGTGATAACACCCTGATCCATATAAATGGAAAGTGCTAGAAAGCCAGCATAGTAGCTTGGCTTATTTCCAGAGCAGTTCATTGCACCTGGGTAAAATAAACACTTTGGTTAAATATAATATAGATTTTTAACTAAAAATTGAGCATACATATAAATTAAACGTAGAAAAAAATATATATTCTACATAATACAAAACAAAAATAGCACTATTCTTAAGACATGTATATATTATGGTAAAGAGATAATATTTATGGCTTGAGCCATGACTGACTAAAATGTAGATTCTTTAGTTTCCCAAAAGCTATACAGATGGCAGCACATATGCCGTACATGGTGAAATATATAGATTCTTAACTAAAAATGGAGCATACATATAAATTCATGTGCCCTTATTTTGCATTAAAGTCAACTCAAACACAACATTTTATTTCAACTTGTCTGGAGGGTTAACTTGGGCCAGGGAAACAGCATAGCAACACAAAGTTCAATAAGGCATACCCAGGGTCGTTCAGTGAAACAGCATAGGCCGTAGCCCCATTTGTGTCAGCATTTAGAGACCTCAGAGTCATAGCCCGCCTGGTTCGGTGATCGTTATCATAACATTTCGCAAGGTTCCAGGTGTCTGTTTTCAGAGTTAGCATGGCAAATTGTCGTTAAAGTACTTTTAAAACATGGTTTACTATTTTAACTTTAATCTGCCCGCTTGGTTGTGTCCAAAGCAGTCATCATCTAAGTTACAAATCCAAATGCGACACGATAGACCTTGAACCAACTGACACATGGTGAACGCCATTTTGAACATTGCGCAACGCTGCACAAAAATATATTTGATGTGGATATCAAAGTGAATCGCGGCCACAGCATATACCATATCATTATTGATGCTCTGAAACATTTGCAAATCATACATTTTTCGCTGCATGTATTATAACCCCCTCCCCCGGATCCTCATTTACAAACTGTTGGGTGCAGAATCTGCTATTTTAAGCATAGCAGCCAAGTGCTGGTGAGCCAATTGGAAATTTTGAAGAGGTATATCCAAAATTGTGTGCAATTGGGGTTAAGGGAAGGTTAATTTGTCAAATAAATGTAATGTACAATATATACTGTCACTTTTCCAGAGTAACCATTACCTGAAAATGTAAATACACCGCAATACAGATATCAGTGCTGTTGTAGCCAGTGGTGGGCCCTAGATTGGGGATTTTGTATCTGACAGTGAAGTCACCCTGAAGCAGTGAATTAAGCAGCAGCACAAGTAGGACCCACCACGACTCCCTGGTGTGTGAAAGATGGAGCTCAGGCGAGAAGGTTGCATCGATAGAGGATACAGGTCCGAAAGTACCGTTTTTTTTTTTTTATATAGGTGGTACTAACATTCAAGCATTGGACATGGAAGAAAATGTGAATTAGCATTAGAATGCTCATTGACTTCCATAGTAATCAACAGAAAAGCTGCATTGACCAATAAGTACTCGAATTGAAAAAATCGTTAAAAATCAGGAATCTGTAGGATTCCCACATAGTAAACAACTTTTTTGACCCTTCTACAAGGAACATATCCACCATGTTTGAGCTTAATCTGAGTGACGGTTTTGGAGAAGAAGTCGAAAATAGCTATAACACACAAAAATTCATTAATTAGAAAAATTTGCAGTGCCACCTGGTGATCAAATTAAGAACTAGGAGTCCCAGAGAGTGTTCCTGTGTGATATCAAAGCAAATGGGTGAGCGGTTTCAGAGAATATTTTTTAAGATTTGCCAAAAAAAAAAAAAAAAAAAATCCAAAAGTCACTGGACCGTGACCATCTGAAAAAACTTGGTAGATACCCACCCAAGGCACATCCCCACCAAGTCTGAAGTGGATCTGGCTGACGGTTTTTGTTGAGAAGTCGAAAATGTGAATTGTGAACGGACGACAGATGGACAACGGATGCCTCACCCTCCTAAAAGCTCAGCTGAGCTAAAAAAACAAGAGGACTATGACAGTCCTGTGCACAGCTGACATGTACATATAGCCTTGTGATTTTTTAAGATTTCCCCCCAAAACGACAAAAGAAATTTATAAACAAGAGGACTGTCACAGTCCTGTGCTCAGCTGACTAAATCGTCCTATGACCATGGAAATGAGGTCAAGATCACTGACCTATTCTGAATCTTACTTTCATAGAGGGCCATCCCCATGTGCAAGATCAAAGTCACAGTACAAATAGTTTTCAGGTTATCACACGACCAGTAAAATTCATGTTAGTGGCTCGTGACCTTGAGAATGAGGTCAAAGTCACTAGTGTATGGTCTCGATCTTTCCTAGACACAGGACCACCAACAAGTTCAACATCAAAGTCCTACCTTCCACAGTTCTCAAGTTACAAAGTGAAAAGTAAAATCCACATAAGTGTCTGGGTCCCAGTGACCTTGGGAATGAGGTTAAGGGCACCCATGTACTGTCTAGTCAGGACAACCATCATCTTCAACATCAAGGTCCAAGTTCAAATAGCTCTCAACTTGTCAGGTGAACAGTAAAATTTGAGCAAGTGGTCCGATGACCTTGGGAATGAGGTCAAGGTCACTCGTCTACTGTCTCAGTCTAGCTCTCATTAAGGACAACTAGCATGTCCAAATGAATGTCCAAGCCTTAATAGTTCTCAAGTTACCCTATAAGCAGTGGATTTCATGCACCTTTCCCTCTGACCTTGGAAATGAGGTCAAGGTCACTCACCTACTGTACATGTATCACCCTCATACCCAGAAGTGTCCCTATGCAATTTCAAAGCAATTGGCTGAGTATATACAAGGATAATGACTTTTGAAGATTTGGCCAAAAAATACACGAAAAAATTATTAAAAAATCCAAAAATCATTGGACTGTGACCATTTGAACAAACTTGGCAGATACTCACCCAAGGAACACCCCACCAAGTTTAAGGTGAATCTAGCTGATCATTTCGCAGAAGTCAAAAATTGTCAATAAGCATTGCAAACCCTAATGACTTTGCAATCCCTTTTGCCTGGCATGGTAATCAATAGGCATATAAAATCAACAAGAAAAATTCCTAAAAAAACCCCAAAATCAGTGGACCGTGACTATTTGAATAAACTTGCTAGAGACCCACACAAGGAACATCCCCACCAAGTTTGAAGTGAATCTGGCTAACGATTTTTAGATGAGGTCGGAAATGTAAACTACTATTGCAATTCCCATTGACTTACACAGTAAACAAGAGGGCTGTGTGAACAGCCCATGCTCAGCTGATCTTGACATTCATCACACTTGCAGCTCTAGGAACTTGGGAAAGGATCAAGGTCATCCATGGTCTGAGTAAGTCTGACCTTTATACAAGAACACTAACATGTGCAACATCAAGGTTCAAGTAGTTCTCAAGTTATAATGAAGAGTAAAATTCATGTATGTTGCACTGTGACCCCAGAAAAGAGGTCAAAGTCATTCATGTACTGTCTGAGCATGACCTTCACACAAAAACATTAACATGTGCAGCATCACAGAAATAACTCAAAACAGATCTCAAGTTATCAAGTAAACAGTAAATTTTGTGTCAGTTGTCCTGTGAATTAGCACTAGAATGCCCATTGACTTACATAGTAATCAATAGGAAAGCTACATTGATCGATAAGTACCCAAATGGAAAATACTTAAAAATCAGAAATCTAAAGCAATGCCACCTAGTAAACACTTTGTTTGACCCTTCCACAAGAACATATCCATCACATTTCACTTTAATCTGAGTGACGGTTCTGAGAACAAGTGAAAAATAACAAAACCATATAAAAAATTCATAAAAAAAAAAATAAAAAAAAAAAAAAATTGCAGTGCCACCTGGTGAACAAATTGTGAACTATGCATCCCTGGGAGTGTCTATGAACCATATCAAAACAACTGGGTGAGCAGTTTCAGAGGTGAAGAGTTTTTAAGGTTTGCCCCCCCCCCCCCCAAAAAAATTCATAAAAATTCCAAAAATCAATAGAGCGTGACCATTTGAACAAACTTGGTAGAGATCCACCCAAGGCACATCCCCACCAAGTTTGACGTAAATCTGGCCAAAAGTATTTTAGTCATAACCATTACAAGAAATTCCCATGTTAAAACTGTCCTATTAAAACTTTTGTAAAGATTTTTGAACAAAAAAATCATAAAAAAAAACAAAATTCATTGGAACATGACCATGGGACTTGGTAGACACCCACCCAAGGTACATCCCCACCAAGTTTGAAGTTAATCTGGATGACGGTTTTGGAGAAGAAGTAGAAAATGTGAATTAGCATTAGAATGCTCATTGACTTCCATAGTAATCAAAAGGAAAGCTGCACTGACCGATAAGTACCCGAATTGAAAAAGTCGTTAAAAATCAGGAATCTGCAGCATTCCCACATAGTGAACAACTTTGTTTGACTCTTCTACAAGGAACATATCCACCACGTTTCAGCTTAATGTCAGTAACAGTTCTGGAGAAGAAGTCGAAAATAGCTAGAACACACAAAAATTCATAAAAAAATAGTAAAAAATTGCAGTGCCACTTGGTCAACAAATTAAGAACACAGAGTCCCTAGGTGTCTTTCCATGTGATATCAGAGCAATTGAGTAAGCGCTTTCAGAGAAAAAGATTTTTTAAGATTTGTCCAAAAAAAGAACAAAAAAATTCATTAAAAATCCAAAAATCACTGGAGCATGACCATTTGAACAAACCTGGTAGACACCCACCCAAGGTACATCCCCACCAAGTTTGAAGTTAATCTGGATGACGGTTTTGGAGAAGAAGTTGAAAATATGAATTAGCATTAGAATGCCCATGGACTTATACAGTAATCAATACGAAAGCTGCATTGACCGACAAGCACCCAAATTGAAAAAATCGTTAAAAATCAGGCATCCACAGCAGTTCCACCTAGTGAACAACTTATTTGACCCTTCCACAAGGAACATATCCACCAATTTTCAGCTTAATCTGAGTAATGGTTCTGGAGATGTTGAAAATAGCAAAAACACACACAAAAAAAAATTTAAAAAAACAGAAAAAAATTGCAGCGCCACCTGGTGAACAAATTAAGAACTTGGAGTCCCCTGGAGTGTCCCTGTGGGATATCAAAGCAATAGTGCTATTTAGGACGACAGATGTCACAGATTAGGGACAACATCGCCTGCAAGAGTCGGCCACTTGACGGGCTGTCTGTGTGTCCTCGCCATTGGTACTGCATCGCAAACAATGGGGAAGTACAATCATTGTAGTGTCCCAGGTTGCACAAATAATCGGAGTAAAAAGAAGGGAATTGTTTTTTTTGAGATTCCTTCAAGACCCTTGGAGCGTAGGGAACGTTGGATTTTGGCAATTAAGCGAGAAGGTGCGTATTTTTGCCATATTAACGTGTAGTATAGTAGATAGTGTTAAGGGTCAATATGGTGTGTGCATGTGGTGGAATACGCGTCATTTTCACTTATATTTCTCATTAAAATTCATTCTGATATATATGTGAAGTTGTTATTGTCTTCATATGATGCTCTTATTCGTAAACCGTCCAATGAAATGTGGAAATAGCTGTATTTCCATGCAATTTTTAAAACAAATCGGAAATTAAATATGGCGCCGCTCAAAAGTGCCCAGTTGATCATGTGCTCATGTTCCATTCATATCAAAAGTTTAAACCGCTAATACATGTACATGATGTTTGCCGAACCACACAGAAAAACTTGCAATGTGATTTGTTTATTGGCAAAATAATGAATTATTTAGCTGAAAGTTTTCTCCTGTATAATAATAAGAATTTTTGTGCTGTATAACTAATGGCAGGGAGGTTACCTCCCTCATAATTTTTTTTTACTAATGATCGGTCTACCAGAGCGGTTTTGGAGAAGAAGATTTTTTAAGATTTACCCGAAAAAGAACCAAAAAAAATCATAAAAAATCCAAAAATCAATGGAGCGTGACCATTTGAACAAACTTGGTAGAGACCCACCCAAGGCATATCCCCACCAATTTTTTGTGAATCTGGTTGATGGTTTTGGAGAAAAAGCCGAAAATGTGAATTGTGGACAGATGACAGATGGACGACAGACAACAGACCCTCACAAAAGCGCAACTGACTGACAAGTCAGCTGAGCTAAAAATCATTGGAGCATGACCAATTTAACAAACTTGGTAGAGACCCACCCAAGGTACATTACCACAACGTTTGAAGTCAATCTGGCTAACAGTTTAGGAGAAAAAGTTGATTGTTGATGACAAACTAGGAATGACTTTTGATGGACGAGGAATGATGGACGAAGGACGATAAGATAAGCTCAGCTACTGAAAAGTCAGCTGAGCTAATAATCGGAAGAAGCTGGTTTTAAATAGAAACCTGGTCCATCATAAGATGCATCTTTGACAAAAATTTGGTAAAGCTAGCAGTAAAATTTTTTTAGATATTGCAGTAACATCATCAGGGTTGACGCCACTCAGACGGCCTTCAAATAAATATATTAAAAGTTTCATAAAAAGTTTGAAAATAATCAGAGGAAGCTGGTTTTCAATAGGAACCTGGTTCATCATAAGGTCCTTTTGTGACAAAATTTTGGTACAGCCACGGTGAATATTTTCTGCAATATCGTAGTAACGTTGACAAGACGGATGGACAGATGGACAACACAGGGGACGACAATACCCTCGGGCAATTTATGTGCTCAGGGCAAAAACCCTGAAAATTTATATATGTGAAAATAAAGCAATTGACAGTATATTTATGAACTAAATGGTAAATTTTTTTATTAAGCATGAATAACATGTACATGTTTTTTCAACATTTCTGAGTTATGCGCGATTTGGCTGCGAGTTGGTTTTTGTCAGATAAGACTTTCAAACCTGCTATGGGCAAATGAGATGAAACAGAGAGAATATCTCAACTTTGTCACAAGACATCAAAACATTTTGAACTGCCCGATCATTGATTTTCACAATTGCAAACCCACCCACTAGGTGGTAAGACACGTTCACTCACCCAGTTTCTGGAGTTGCTGGCTTTTTCCTGAAGTTTTCTGTGGAGATGTTTCCCTACCCCACTTGCAAACTCTCTTACCAGGGCCTCAGTCTCCAAATACTCCCTGTCTGTAACATGTGGTCTCACTAAAGCAAACAAAAATATTGTGTAACTCTGAAAAAAATAGACAATAAACTACACACAGTGCTAAACAGTGAAATTTAACCATTTTGTTGTGCATTGAGGATCCTTGCCTGCTCACAATACTTTCCTGAACTCACTGACGGTTCCCAGGCCAAACACTAGCAGGTATTACAGTGTAGCCAATTCAGCTGAGATGACTCAAATATACTGGCCCAACTCAAATTCCTCCAGCCAAACCAATTCTACATTTTTCAGTCAGTAGGCTGGTATTACATAATGAAGTCAAAATATAGGACTGAAACTACAAAGAATGCAAAATTTACTCTGCCAATTTGGTGAAAAGATAGTCATATCTTTTGCAAAATTGTACTTAAATAGAGGAGACTAAGAATAGATGGTTTCTGTTCCTATCCTGTAAATGGCACTTCTGTCCAGAGGGCTAGAGTAGTATATTCCTATTACTTTCCATTGTAACTTTAAACTGCTGTATGTAGAAACAACAAATTTGGGATGATAAAACTACGTGTATAGATGAAATGCTCAAATATATTTTGTTACCTCAGCTACACAAGTAGCCAGTATTTTTAAGGTTACTTTAACATGCAATCCAATGAGAACACACATTTAACCCTTAAGGATGTTTGTGTATGGGGCTGTGTATTCAGCCCAATGCACCTCATACATGTAAATGATAAACATGACCTGTCCTATTAGCCTATGGCTAATGACCAACCCCGTTTTTGTACCAGATTTTTACTGTATATTTAGCTGGGTGGACTTGTACAGGATTTGCATAGACAGCTTTACCAACCCGCCCGGTTTAACCCCGTGACTCCCGCCTTGTCTGGCAAGTCATGCTCCAATGGCTTCAAGGCTACATGACTTACCACACAAAATATAAAGACAACTCATGCTTGTCCAGGTTTTACCAACATTGTGTGGAAGTAATTAAATCTACAGGAAAAAAACCCTGAATGAATATAAGTTCAAACATTAAACTTAATTGCTTAATTGGAGTTTTGTATTGGGCAACCTTGTGTTTCAGTGCAATGTTTCAACTTGGGGTCGGATTGTAACTTGCTGAATACCACCCCAAAGGTAGCATGGAGAACTGTGGGTTAACAATGCCCTCAAAAGATAAGTTGTGTGCTATGGTACAGCACTGCCTGCTTGATAACATCCCTCAGTACAAGATAACTTCTGATACATCATTGGTCCCTTGTTTTCCACATGCGTACTTCTACCATCACAACTGAATGTCCCATCATTTAAAGGCATGTGTAATATATGGTATAGTCTGTGGATCCCACTGCCAGTGTTATGGAGCACGGTAGTTATGTTATACACTGCCAGTGTTATGGAGCACGGTAGTTATGTTATACACTGCCAGTGTTATAGAGCACGGTAGTTATGTTATACACTGCCAGTGTTATGGAGCACGGTAGTAATGTTATACACTGCCAGTGTTATAGAGCACGGTAGTTATGTTATACACTGCCAGTGTTATGGAGCACGGTAGTTATGTTATACACTGCCAGAGTTATAGAGCACGGTAGTTATGTTATACACTGCCAGAGTTATGGAGCACGGTAGTTATGTTATACACTGCCAGTGTTATGGAGCACGGTAGTTATGTTATACACTGCCAGTGTTATAGAGCACGGTAGTTATGTTATACACTGCCAGTGTTATGGAGCACGGTAGTTATGTTATACATTTATTGTTTAGTTTTCTATGTGATGATATTACATTTTCTGGAAACCTTCATCTGTCCACTTCACCATTGATGATGCCCTTAAAGCAGACACAAACTGTCATATGAACCAATTTTTTTATTTATCATTTTTTTTAAATATCAGATTGGATCTTGATCTTACATCCAGTAAAGCTCTCAAAGGATAGTCTCTTCAGGTACCTACCTGACTGTAAATATTTGTCCAGTGTCTGTTCAAGAGGAGGTACTGGCAATGATGGGAGAGACTCTTCGTGATCAAATGTCTTTTCCTCTAAATTCACAAAGGGTGAGTTTGGTGGAATTGCTGTCACCATGTCTCTGCTGTCCTGCGGGAAAACAAATCAAGAGACTTTAAGAATTGACCCAAAACAAGACATGTATATTAATTTCCTGCCAAAATGTCTAACCTGGTTAATGGGAACAACTGACACTCATCTGCTAAGTTAGGGATGTACTGACAGATACAAGAAGGCTATTACAAATGTTTGAAACTTTGCACTTCCAAGTTATGAAATTTTAGATCATGATAACTAAGAGGGTTATAAATATTATATCATCAATAGTGTCAGTATGTTTAGAAGTATAACAGAAATGTCACTTTAACTTCTGGGTATAAGAATGCTGTAAATATTGGCCTTTTCACATCTAAATGAATATTAAAGAAAAACCGTTGCATTCTAATTGGGCACATCAAATTCTTAACTTTTCATGTTCTCATTCCATGCCAACCTGTACCTAGTTAGCCTGCGGCCTTATTTGGATCTCTCAGTAGTATTTACATACATAGCTCCATGTATTGATGCTATCACAGTTACACACTCTTAGAATCCATATGACATTCACCACAACAATTGCATCATATTATAAAAGTTTCAGATTACGGAAGTTTAAGTGTTTGATAGCCACGCCATGATAACACAGATCAAATGGTTCTTTAATCCGGCCATTGGATCAAGTCAGACTTTGCATTGAACTCCGTGAGTGTGGAGCTGAGCCAAGAGCAGGGACAGGTGTAGCTTTTCTGTTACACCTGCATTGATAATTACATTGGGTATGAAACATGATCATCACACAACTTTTTACCAATGTACAGTATGAACTGACACACCAAGAAAACTCCTTCACCCAATGTTTAAATCATTTAATCTTTTACATGACCCTCTAAGATCCAAACTGTAGGCCAATGGTGCAGAGATCTGAAGCAGGGCTCCTGTCATGACCTCCTCCTCAACTCGTTTGGTCGCTGCCAGGATTATATTGCATATCCCAGAAGTTTTCTCTAAATAGTGGTACACAACCCAAGGACAAGAGATAAACAAAATCTTGGTGATACCGAGGTCTACATCATGGCTGTGCCCTGGGATAACCTTTCCTTCTTGTCATCTTGATTTGCTTGGATATACATGTGAATGCATACACTATAAAATAAATTTAAATTGTGAATATTTTATAACAATAATTAACACACAAGCAGACTTGTTAAAATCAGAATTAAAATATGATTAGTATATTTTTAAAACAAGAGGGCTGTGTGAACATCCCATGCTCAGCTGATCTTGACATTCATCACACTTGCAGCTCTGTGAATTTGAGGAGGATCAAGGTCATCCATGTTCTGTTTAAGTCTGACCTTTATAGAAGAACACTAACATGTGCAACATCAAGGTTCAAGTAGTTCTCAAGTTATAATGAAGAGTAATATTCATGTATATTGCACTGTGACCCCAGAAACGAGGTCAAGGTCATTCATGTACTGTCTAAGCATGACCTTCATACAGGAACATTAACATGTGCAGCATCACGGTACAAACTCAAAACAGATCTCAAGTTATCAAATAAACAGTAAATTCTGTGTCACTTGTGCTGTCAATTAACACTAGAATGCGCATTGACTTGCAGAGTAATCAACAGGAAAGCTGCATTGATCGATAAGTACCCGAACTGAAAAAATAAAAAATCAGGAATCCAAAGCAGTGCCACCTAGTAAACAACTTTGTTTGACCCTTCCACAAGAACATATCCATCACATTTTAGCTTAATCTGAGTGACGGTTCTGAGAACAAGTGAAAAATAGCAAAACCATACAAAAAATTCATGAAAAAAAAAAAAGAAAAAAAATTAGAGCGCCACCTGGTGAACAAATTGGGAACTAGGTGTCCCTGGGAGTGTCTATGTACGATATCAAAGCAATTGGGTGAGCGGTTTCAGAGGAGAAGAGTTTTTAAGGTTTGCCCCCCAAAAAGAACAAAAAAATTCATAAAAATATCCAAAAATCAATACAGCATGACCATTTGAAGAAACTTGGTAGAGATCCACCCAAGGCACATCCCCACCAAGTTTGAAGTAAATCTGGCCAAAATTATTTAAGTTATAAGCATTACAAGAAATTCCCATGTTAAACTTTCCTATTAAAACTTTTGTAAGAATTTTTGAAAAAAAATTATAAAAAAATCCAAAAATCATTGGAACATGACCATTGGAACAAACCTGGTAGACACCCACCCAAGGTACATCCCCACCAAATTTGAAGTAAATCTGGATGACGGTTTTGGAGAAAAAGTCAAAAATGTAAATTAACATTAGAATGCCCATTGACTTGCATAGTAATCGATAGGAAAAGTGCATTTACCGAAAAGTAGCTGACTTGAAAAAATCGTTAAAAATCAGGAATCCGCAGCATTCCCGCATAGTGAACCACATTGTTTGACCCTTCCGCAAGGAACATATCCACCGTGTTTAAGCTTAATCTGAGTGACAGTTCTGGCGAAGAAGTAGAGAATATTTTTTTCACGTGTGAGATCCATGAACACAGCGGTCCTCACCCCCTTCATAGAACTTGAGGACCTGAAATGTTTGTTAACACGGGATCCCAACCAGATTGACTTTACCTACGAAAGTAAGGTAAATGGCGAAAGATCCATAATCGACCATATCTTTACTTCTGATAACATGTACAATTTAGTGACTAACTACAGTGTTCTTCATGACGCCATTAACATGTCCGATCATTCCGCGGTAAAACTGGAACTGGAAATTGCTCCCTCCCATATACGTATTGTTGCTGATGCCACTGTTTCACACCCTCTGTGGCACTCAGCAACTAAAGAAAACATAGAAGCATACAAAATATCAGTGGGTAATAAGTTGGACAGCATCGTTATACCATGGGAAGCTATACACTGTCATAACGTATTTTGTGAAAAACATACTGAAACCATTAAGCAGTATCATGACGACATTGTTGAAGCCTGTATTCAGGCGGGGACTAAAAATATACCACATTCATCCACATGTAAGTCCAAAACTGTTCCTGGATGGAACGAGCACGTTGAACAGTTTAAACAACAAGCTCTCTTCTGGCACTTCATATGGAAGTCAAATAATCGTCCACGTGAGGGAATTGTCGCCGAAATTAGACGCTCAACACGTGCCAGGTATCACCTCGCTATACGATCGGTTAAAAAAGATAAAGACAAATTATGTGCCCAATATCTTGCAGACTCCATATCGAATAATCAAACGAGAGATTTTTGGAAGGAGATTAAGAAAATTAAGAATAGCAAACGTGTAGTTCCAACCTCCGTTGACGATGAATCTGATACCCAGAATATTGCCGACTGTTTTGCTGAAAAATATGATAGTCTATACAACTCAGTTTCTTTTGATGAGACCGAAATGCTAAATCTGAGAGAAAAGATAGATTCCCTAATTCAGAATAATAGTACCACAGATGATTGTTATGCTAATTCACTTCATGTGTCAGTTGACAAAGTTAAACTAGCCATGAGATCACTTAAGTACGGAAAGCATGACGGAGACAGCGGTCATTACTCTGACCATATCATACATGGCAGTGACAACCTTTATGTGCATACTGCTCTTCTATTTAGCGCAATGATAACACACGGCTGTGCTCCAAGTGGTCTGCTAAATGTAATTCTGCATCCAATTCCAAAAAACAAAAGAAAATGTCTGAATGACTCTGAGAATTACAGAGGCATTGCCCTCGGCAGTGTTCTGGGTAAACTCTTAGACTGGATTATTATAAATGACAATCCTGCTGTACTGGACACTTCCAATCTGCAATTTGGTTTCAAGCCGCAAAGTTCAACGACTCAGTGCACCTTTGTTGTGTCCGAAACTATAAACTATTATCAAAAGCACGGGTCTAGTGCTCACGTAATGTTTTTGGACGCCAGTAAAGCGTTTGACAAGGTTGAATATGTGAAATTGTTTACCCTATTGCTAGAAAAAGGTCTGAATCCCATCATATGTCGTCTGCTGCTTAATATGTATGTCGGTCAAAGTGTCAGGGTTAAATGGGGACATACATTATCAAGACCTTTTGACTGCTCTAATGGCGTCAAACAAGGTGGAGTCCTTTCTCCCTTACTGTTTGGAGTATACATAGACGAATTGCTACTTAGGTTGAAAGAATCAGGCTTTGGATGCCATATCGGAAATGTTTTTGTCGGTGCCGCAGCATATGCAGATGACATAGCTCTTTTAGCCCCAACTATCACTTCCATGTCAAAATTATTATCTGTTTGTACATCCTACTCCAAGGAATATAAAGTACAATTCAATCCTGATAAATCAAAATATCTATCATTTGGATGTAACGGTATGCCAGATGAGGTTTCTTTAATGTTTGAGGGGGAAAATGTCCAGAATGTTAATTCTTTCAAACATCTTGGCAACATGATCGGCCCACAGGTTGCTGAAGAAAATATCCGTAATTATATACGTATGTTTAATGCCGAAGTTAATATATTGATGTCTCAATTCAAGCATGTGTATGCCACCACAAGATATAGTTTATTCAAAACGTATTGTATGTCTCTGTACGGTTGTCAACTATGGGACTTTTCTGGTAGGGAGATAGATCTTTTTTATACCGCATGGAGAAAAGCAGTAAGACTATTATGGAAGCTTCCGTACAGATGTCACAATAACCTACTACACGTAATTTGTAAAGACCTAGACATCGAAGTTCAACTCCACAAGCGATTTCTCAAATTTTTCTATCAGTCATTTCACAGTAAAAACAGGATTGTGAGTACCCTGGCTAAACTGGCTGCTGGGGGAAGTCGTTCTACTGTCTGTAACTCTTTGAATTATATCCTTTCCAAATATGCTATCTCCAAAAATAGTTTCTTTTTGTATAATTTAAATGATTTAATGGTGACTCTTAAGCAACAGATGCCTCAGCCATCATCTGAAGTAAATGCTGCAGCAAAAATTATTTGTGAGGTCTGTGAAATAAGGGACGGAAGCTTGATAGCTAGCTTATCGCAGGCCGAATGTCACGAAATCATTGAACATTTGTCAACTAACTGACCGCTCGTTCGCCGAGTTGTCATAATGACCGACTGAACTGTTTTGACATTATTGTCTAATGTGTGTGTTCTTTTTCCTTTTTCTTGTCATATAGTGTACTACTGCTTTGGTGTACGAATAAAGATATATAATAATAATAATAATATAGCTATAACACCAAAAAAAAAAAAAAAAAAATTTTCCGGGCCCCCTGGTGAACAAATTAAGAACAAGGAGTCCCTAGGTGTCTTCCTGTGTGATATCACAGCAATTGGGTGAGTGGTTTTGGAGATTTTTTAAGATTTGTCCAAAAAAAAAAAAAAAAAAAATTCACTGAAAATCCAAAAATCACTGGAGCACGACCATTTGCACAAATCTGGTAGAAACCCACCCAAGGTACATTGCCGCCAAGTTTGAAGTTAATCTGGATGACGATTTTGGAGAAGAAGTAGAAAATATGAATTAGCATTAGAATGCCCATGGACTTCCATAGTAATCAACAGGAAAGCTGCATTGACTGATAAGCACCCGAATTGAAAAAATCGTTAAAAATCAGGAATCCGCAGTATTACCACATAGTGAACAACTTTGTTTGACTCTTCTACAAGGAACATATCAGCAATGTTTCAGCTTAATCTGAAAGACAGTTCTGGAGAAGAAGTTGAAAATAGCTAGAACACATAAAAATTCATAAAAAATTAGAAAAAAAATTGCAGTGCCACCTGGTGAACAAATTAAAAACTAGGAGTCCCAGGGAGTGTTTTTGTGTGATATCAAAGCAATTGCGTGAGCGGTTACGGAGAAGAATATTTTAAGATTTCCCCATAAAAGAACCAAAAAAATCCTAAAAAGTCCAAAAATCACTGGAGCATGACCACTTGAACAAACTTGATAGACACCCACTTACGGCACATCGCCACCAAGTTTGAAGTGGATCTGGCCGACGGTTTTGGAGAAGAAGTTGGAAATATGAATTGTTGACGGATGACGGACGACCATAAGATAAGTCTGCTGACGGACAAGTCAGCTGAGCTAAAAATATATATTTTTTGCTTTTTTCAAACAAATACACCAAAAGTGTGTGTGCAGACATACACATTTAACAGTCATATATGCGACCAGTACTTCTATAAAGAAGCTTTGTAGACTGGTCGAAAGCTGGTTCTAGAATGTTTGTGTTCCCTTGTTATGTTTTCAGTTGTGATCAAAGAACTGGTTGCTTGTGTAGTCACAGTGATTCATCATCAGAGGTTGAAAGTTTAACCTAACATAGACTGATCATAAAATCTATAAGCCAAGAATTCAAAACACAAAGTCCACAGACTTTGTGCTTTGCTGTCATGCCAATAAATGGTCCAAGTTAAGTATATGGTAAGACCACCTGGATTGAATCAGACATCACCAATATCATAAACAATCAACATTAAATATGCTTCTTTCAAAATCACACATAATTTCATGAAGATCCACCAAAGACAAATTAGAACAAAAATTCATGTTGTGACCCATACATTACAGAATGCTGCAGGTTGCACCACCAATTTTAACCTCAGCCTAGATTTTGACATGTACACTTGATAAGAGCGGAAGTTTACCTGGGGCAAACTTGAAAAATGCAGACTGTATTGCATTCACAAGCATGAAGTTTACTGATTACTGATTTTTTTTTTTTTTTTTCATTTTTTTTCATACATCTTTACATGTATATCTGTCAGTAGTTGGTACACATGGAAGTACAACTAAGCTGCACAAAAAATACATGGATTTTTATAAGTATTACTAAGAGTCAGGAGGCCCTGCCCATTGAACTATCTTGTCATATATTACCATATGCAGGCCACTTGTTTCATGTATCAGGGTTATTTATGCAGTGTTTGTACAAAACAAACTTGACCGTCACTTACCAAATAAGGCTAATACGGAATATTTGGAGTAATATGAGTATTAGTAAGTACACTTACCTCTCAACCACAATTGCCAAGATCTCTGTGTCTGGGCATAATGCCCAAGAAATCAAGTCGATTTGTTCACTCACTTGATCCTGAAACCTGACTGTCCCATGGGAACCTGATGGTGATGTCCAGTGCGCATGCACCCCTAAACATCCTGCCTCTTTTGGAGATTGGTCAGTTGACATCAGCTGTAAGAGGAAGCGGGGTTGGTCAGGTGGGCTTCTCTTGTGGTTCAGAGGTAAGTGTACTTACTAATGCTGATATTACTCAAAATATTTCGCATTAGTCACGTAACGTAACCTCTCGACCACCATTGCCGACATACAAACGTACTGGTGGCGGCTGTAACATCAATGGCACACTGACCTCTATTGCCCAGCAGGACTGACAGCTTGGGGATAACCATCGGTCCATGTGAGGAGGCGACGTCTGTAGGGAAAATCTCAGAGCTATGTGGGGATGAGGCCGCCAACAACAGAGTCTGGCCTAAACCAGAAACCCTTCTTACCGACCAGCATAGGACCGCACAGCCCACCCCCCCCACCCCCCGTGCCTGCCCGCCAAAATGGCAATTGTCTGCCCCGTGGGTAGATGTTAACGGTTTCAGCTCCATCAGGCCTGGAGATCTTACAGGACCTAGTCACAAAATTGTGGGCACCCGGGGGGAGGTATATGTATCTGTGGGCAGCAATTTCTGCATCATACCAGCAGCAGGTTGGGGCGTCAGGACAGACTGCCTGATACTGTTCGAGATTAAGTCTACTAGGCACAAAGCCCTAAAAGGTCCACTGAGAAATGCGCAGACCTATGGGCCTGCATCGGATCTAACCACGAGAGCGCCATAAGCTGGAACACAGTGGCTGCTCTGATCAGATCAGGAAGGCCTAACGAACAAGTATCCAAACCTATGCAAAGGAATTGGTTATGCCTGCAAAGGGGTACATGCCATCCTGGAGCACTATCATGTCACTTCAATAGTGCTTCACAAAAGTTGTAGATGACCACTAGTGGCAGGTCGCAGACTGCCACAACCGCAACATTTCACAGGGTGCGCCAGGAGGCACTGAAGGCTCGCACCTCGTGAGCTCTGGCTGAGACAAGCTGTAAGGTACCAGACCTTTCTAGTGAGGTCTTGCAGGCCTCCAGGATCATCTGCTGAATCCACGATGAAATTGTGTTTCTGCAAACTTGCTCCTTTTGTGGGTTACTCAGCGGCAGAAGGAGGGGACACCTCCTTCTCCTGAGTCCATCTGTGCGAGAAAGGTACCAGCAAAGAGCTCTCACCGGGTACAGGGCTCTCTCCTCGAGAGGAAGAGCGGTATCCCTTGCATGGAGGGTAAAACCCTTATTAAAAGGCCATAACCAGATCTTGAGCCACTTGGTTCTTCGCAAGGAAGCCCAAGTGAGGCCTCAGGGTCACCTGGAAGTGGTCAGGTGACCATTGGAGTCAGTCAAGAGCCGGATCGTGGATCTCGCTTCTCCTGGCCCCTAAAGCAAGTGTTAATAGAAAAAAAGTTTTCCACATCCAGCACTTCAGGCAAACCCACCTGGGGTCCTCAACGCACTCAAAAGGCCACTTCTTCAACATGAGTAAGTCCCATCTGGGCAGGACCTGTCGAGTCGCTGGCCTGTCTGTGCAGAAGGACGCGACAAGGATTGCTCCCGATGCGCACGCCTAAGACGTTTTCAAGCATTGCAAAGATGTCTAATCTAAACCCCTCCACTGTTCTTGATCTCTTGCAGAGTCAGTGATACGGGCAATGCGCGGAGCCCAAGGATGAATTGAAGGGGTTGGAGCAAGAACGTACTAAGTAACTTTAAACCCCAGTGCTAGAAAGTACCAATTTCTATACAATTTCATATAGCTTTGGTACTCTGTAGCATGGGAATTCAAAGTCACTTAGTACCTTCTTGCTCCCACCCTTCAATTAGCCTACTGGTAAACCACTTGGAAAACACCTTCCATCCAGCTGAGTAAACATCTAGAGAAGATCAGCCCTACTCTGGCAATTCTATCTGAGACCGACTCAGAGAAGCATCTGTAGTGGATGTACTGTGAGATAGCTGCCAAGCATGGAGGTTGAGCACTTGAGGGTTCCGATAGAACACTCTCGTCTGTGGCTGCATCAGAAGCTTTGGTCATGCCTGTAATTGTAGCAGATCGGCTTGGTTCCAGTAGGTCTATGGAGCAATTGCTCCAGCGCTGCCAGGGGGTGACCAGGATCAAATTGCAATCATGAATGGGACTGAACCTTGCGCAGTACCCTTGGAAAGATCCGGCAAGGCAGAAAGGCGTACATCCACAGGTTGCTCCAGTCCTTGGCTAGAACATCCACCAATAGGGCTTGGGGGTCTAGGACAGGCGAGATGTAAACCGACAGTTTTGTGTTCTCGCAAGTCTTAAACAGACCCAAGTGTGGAGCGACCACTCTGTCCCTACTGGCTGACCTCACCTTGAGAGTTGGTTGGCCAGGACATTCATATGTCCTGGGATGTGCCTGACATGCATGCGGACGTTGTGGTTATAACACCATCTGGTGATGCATCTGGCCAATTCCTTCAGCTTCCAGGACGGCCCTGCCTGTTGAGGAAGGCTACCATGGTCCTGTTGTCGCAAATTATGAGGATGTGTTTATGCTCCACCAGGTCTAGGGAATGGATGAGCACTAAGCGTATTGCCTCCAGCTCCAACCAGCTTATGTGTTGAGCCACAAATGACGCTGGCCAAGGGCCCCACGCCATCCAGTTCTCCATGTGGGCTCCCCATCTGGACCGAGAAGAGTCCATGTAAATGGTGAGCTGGACCTGCAACAGCCCCAGCATTTGTCCTCTCATGATGTTCTCCCTCACAGTCCACCACTGAAGGTGAGGTTGATCTTTGCTGAGGATCGGAACCAGGGTGTGTTACCCCTGGTCTCTCGTCCATCTGCCCAGCAGAGTGTGCTGCAGGGGCAATGGTGGAGATGGCCGAACGGGACCTGGGAGTCTATTGATGACAGGGAGCCCAGCAGGATGAGCCATTGTTGCGCCCAGTGGACCTTGTCAGTCAGAAAGGGCCTGAGCAGAGACTGAAGTCTGTCCTTCAAAAGACAGATGTAGGCAACCAGGTCAAACTGGATGCCAAGGAAGACAAAGATCTGCTGTGGCTGAAGACTGGACTTGGGTAGGTTCACTATCAGGCCCAAGCATTGGCAGAGTTCCAGAACAATCTGTGTGTGACGCTGCTAATCCAGGCGCCAAAGTGCCCCGATAAGCCAATCGTCCAGGTACACATGAATGTGAATGGCTGAGCGGTGAAGGCAAGCAGCAACTGTCTGCGCGAACCTGGTAAATACCTGGGGTGCTCTGGCGAGACCAAACAGAAGTGCCCTGAACTGGTATATTTGGCCCGCAAATGCAAACTGCAGATACTTCTATGAAGTCTCTGCAATTGGCATGTGGAAGAACACTTCCTTGAGATCCCAAAACATCGTCCACTCCAGGAGGTGCCACTGACTGAGGTGTCTCCATCCAAAAGGACAGGACTTCTAGATAGGCGTTCAGCGTCGACAGGTCTATGACTGGGCCCCATCCTCTGTCCCTCTTGGAGACCAGGAAAAGTAGATTGTAAAAGCCGGGAGAACCTCGGTCCTCTGCCGTTTCTATGGTGTGCTTGCACCGGAGCATCTGAAATGCCTCCAGGAACGCTGATGCTTTGGGTTCCAAGGTGGGTGGAGCAAACCACAGTAGCTCTCTGCTTAATGCAGGGCTGTCTTTGCCGACAGGCAGCATGTAGGCATGTCTCAGGATGTTGAGGACGAACAAAGCATCTGTGATCAACTCCAATTGCATGCGATATAAGCAGCCACCAACCGGGCGCAGCGCAGAGTCTAACAAGGTGGTGGTTGGCAATCCTGAGACCTCTTCTGGGATACAAGAGTTGTGAATGCCAAGGCTTTTCAAACTTATTGTCTCTACAAGAAGGCTTGCCCTTCCTGGATCGCTATCCACCCTTCCAAGGTCATTGTGCCAAACAAGGGTGCACAAGTCGAGGGATGGCCTAGGCCACCAAGGACGACAACGACCGAGCAGAGTGGACCACTTCCGCTATCTCTCCATCGAACAGTTCCCAAGAAGAGGGGGCCCATGCAAGCTGTATGATAGATTGGGTTAGACTGCTTCCAACCCTGGAAGTAGGCATCTCTCCATAACAAATGAAAGTTTGCCTCCAGCGTGCAAGCAGTCCGCACCTGGTGATCAACAGCTCCCAACAACGAAGTCGCAATGATTCTGATGCTGTACATGTATTTTGTTTTTATATTGCACCGACAGAAGCAGATATACAAGTCGTGCATGCATAGCTCACATGTATGAAAGTTGTACTGTTCAATAATTCACAAAACCCAGAGCTTTTAAACAAATCCTATATTGGGTATTGTATGTAAAACCATGATATCTGTAACAATACCCTGAGTTTTGCTTGCAAATCCCAGGTTTTGTAAACTACCCACGATAGCAAAACAAATACCATAATTTTTTAAATTTTGTTCAACAATATGTACAAAACCCATGGTTTTGTGGACCAAACCTGGGGTTTTATTTGCAAAACCCATGGTTTTGTATCAAAACCCAGGGATTTATACATAAAACTCTGGGTTTTGTAAAAAAAAAAACAAAAACAAAAAACAAAGGGGGGGGGGTGTTCCGTTGTTATCCAATGTTTTCACAAAACTCATTGTTTTGCTTCAAAACGCTGAGTTTTGTCATGATAACCCTGGGTTTTGCTGTTGTTTTGTTCAGTAATTCACAAAACCCAGGGTTTTGTGACCTCTGAAATCCCACGGTTTTGAATAATTCGCAAAACCCTGGGATCCGTGACGTCACAAAACCCATGGTTTCGTACTTTAGCAAAATTGGTCATATGGATACACCAACCACTCACAACACCACTTGCTTGCTGAACTTAGGTGAACCAGCATCATGCCAAGATGGCGGATCTCTAAAAACTTCCATCAATTCGCGGCTTAAATGTTACACATATTTTATCACTGTGTGCACTTCATGAGAGAAAACATGTATGATGTATACCGTATATGGCTTTTTAAGAAATCTATTAAATCAAGACTGATTTTCAGTTTCTGGGACCGCGTGACCGGCCTGGAGTTTTAGCAGCATAAGGTCTCTGATCTGCCGCGTAGTTAGAACCTACCATACGTTGTGCAGCTGCCTGCAGTGATGTGACTGTTAATTACCAAACAACTGCCACATCACATCATGGTGACAATTATCTCACCACGACAAAGTCTAAAGTTTTTAACTCCACCTTTGTTCCTACCATTCAGAATTACTGCATCTATTTCTGTGGTAGCTCTCTGGTGAGAGATAATTTTCAAGCTCTTCCCCAGGATCTCTGCAACTGCAGGGGTGAACATGCTGTCTGTGATGGCATGTCCCTGTGGCAGCCATTTCCCCCATACAAACTACCATTTTGTAGTACTGAGTTGTAATTCATATAATTTTTGTTGACAGGCATTGCAATCATGCAAGTTTGCCTGACACCTTTTCAAGAAGGGGGGCCCACATGGCCACCGGTGGATATATAAACACAACACAAATAAAAGGAAGTTAAACATTTTCTGATGTCACAATATTGCTTTTAGAGCAATAATAGTACCAACAACTTTAACATTGAGAAATTTTACGTCCAAAATTACAACTCAATTGAACACGAAATGAATTCTTGGGTAGAATTGACCAGGTCACCTCTTAATATCTGCAGTCCAACACACTATACATGTGGCCACACTAACTTATATAGTGATTCAGTTTGGTTTCTGTCTTACTTTTCATGCTGGTCAGACCACACAGCTTTGTTTACTCCTTCACATTTAGGTCACCCCAGTCAAGGACAATACTTGTTAATCATTTAGACAATAATGGTTGAAAAATGGGACCTATTCAGATCATCAAAATTTCCAAAGCTTCATCATACAATGTGCGATAAATTAATTATTTGCAACAGATCTCATGTCTTAAGCAAATTAAAGAACTTGAAGCTGTGCATTCAGCTTGGATTATTTTGAACACTGAATGCAAACCCTCTCATTCTTTAACTAATACACAACATATATTCTCATTGTGTCACTTAGAGGTGGACTATGTGCGTGGTAACCAATAATGATGTTAATGATCACACAAACTGAACCACTTGTAGTTTGGCACTATTTTTAAGTTGAGTAGCCTACCAAGTAGCAGCTGTCATGATTGGTTGGTTACAAAACCCCGGGAATTGCACTTTTTCAAAACCGTGGGATTTGTGACGTCACAAAACGCAGAGTTTTGCAATCACACAAACCCCTGGGTTTTTGTTGTGTTATTTCAAAATGTTACAAAACCCAAGGTTTTCTGACAAAACCGACAGTTTTGTGAACAAAACGATGGGTCCTGTTCAAAAAATAACAAAACTGAGGGTTTTGTGATCAAAACTCAAGAGTTTTGCTCTAAAACTGTGGGTTTCATGCTCAAAACCCAAGGTTTTGCTACAAAACCCAGAGTTTTATAGCTAAATCCTGAGTTTCGGTCATAAAACTCATGGTTTTGTACACAAAACCCATGGTTTTGTCCCAAATCATATCAAAATTTAATACCTAAGCAAAACCCAAATTTTTGTAATAAAACCCTGAGTTTTGCTAATGAAACCCACAGTTTGTGATAAAACCTATGGTTTTGTTAATTTATTCAACAGTACAACTTCCACACATGAGTGTTATCGCCCAGAGTTTGCTGGAAAAAAATGGGAATATAAATATTATTTTTCTATGAGCAGAAAACATCGCAAAGCTATTACAGTATTTCCATTCGAAATTATTGATGCACATGGATCCTCGGGACTTGAAATTTTGAGTCGGATTTACCTGGTTTGCTTTTTATTTACCTCTGCAGATTTGATGTTCCACTCTACACCAAATTATGGCAGCTTAGTTGTTCCTGACATGTTTGGCACAATTAGTCTGTTTTTAATGCGGTTTTGGAGTGAAAAGTTTCACAAACTTCTAACGGCATTATTGTTTCTGGTGCACATAGACCTGTCCTTTCTACCTTCCTGTAAAAAGAGTGCGCATCCAAGGAGGAAAGCCACAGCAGATCAGTGGGTGTCCCCACTTTCGTTAGATGCACCTTCACTTGACGGTGGCACAACTGATAAGATCAAAGGTGAGGCTTTCTGGACATGATTTTGCCCAGAGATTTAATCTCTTTTGACAGTCCTCCTCAATGATATGTCCATGGTTAAGCAACTTTTTCATTTTTCTCTGTGTTTGTTGGCAGTGAACGATCATTCTCCAATCTGCACATTCGGGAATCTTAGTTTACACACCAGCATTGCTTGGTGAATCTCCCTGAAAGCGTCTGTGGATACCCATTCAATGTATGCCAAACGTTACCCGAAAACCAGTGCTAAAACCCCAAGTTATGATCCTCAAAATCTCTCTAAATTTTCATTCAGCAGCAGAGTTTGGCAAAATGATGCTGGGTCATTCTCAGCTATTAGTGGACTTTCAGAAAAATCACATTTCTGCTGGTGTTAGGACGAAACTTTTGTGAGGACTGAAGAAGTTGGGTATATCCAGGTACAAATCTTCTCAGGGCCTAGCTACCATAGCAGAACCGAATCAAGAGTCCTCTTTAAAACCCACAGTGGCTGTAGATATGCTGAAGATAATACCCGTCCCCTGGTGCATTTTTTGACTTTAGAACCTAAATTAGAAGCTGCACTCCAAAACACCATGGTATATAGGGATGTGCATTACAAAGATAATAATTTGTATCTTGTACATACCAGGTTTGGGTGAAATTATGCGGAGCATTTTGCTGCAGAAGATTCATGAAGGTGATGTTTCGGACATCACCATCTTCCGTTAACTTTGATATGTTTACTACAACTTGATTTTGCAACCCCCAAATAAAAAGTGATCCCATGAAGTTACAGTTATAAGTAACTTTCATTGGCACTCATTTGTTTCTGACAGAATCTTATTACCGTATTCATTCCAATTGGCGCACTGTGTGCTTAAAAAAATATTTTACATGAAAATCCATCCCAGAAAAATCGATCATAAGCGCACACCCCCAATTTTCCCATGGCAAGTCTTCCAAAGAGTTCAAAGAGTCATCATGTTCACTTCAGTAAATTTGCCAGTAAAACCATTGATCTAAATTTTGTAGACTCACCTAAACACCATAGGATGATAACACATATATCAAACTTTATTTCTATCGATAAAAAAACAAAAATTTTGGTAAAATGAGGTGACATTCAGCCAACTAAATGCCTGGGACTGGCTCCCATGTGAGCAAGCCAGCATGGCTACCTAAACAGGAAGTGGTGACACAGCATGTGCAATATGACAGGAAGTACTCTGCAAAGAGGGAGTTCTTGTTTTCAAAGTACACACAGAGATGCAAATAAGGTGGAGAGCATTTAAAAACAAAACAAATAAACCATCATACTTTTGTGTTAAAGAATTGTACTTGACTGGAAAACTATTGATTTCATAGCTAGTCATCAGGGCTCGACAATTTTTTAAAAAATCACTTGTCCGCAGGGCAAGTTAATTTCTAAATCCACTTGCCCGCATACAAAATCCACTTGTCCTAATAAAACTTCTATAAACATCGTTTTTTCAAACACAATGCTAAGGCCTACACAAACCATTTACCCTAAAATATATTTGCCGCTTATTGTCCCTTGCAAATTCGCAAAAAAATGTCAAAATTTACAACGATTCAAGCTGCAACTGTTCGACAGTGAAACTGGCAAAACATTAAGAATACAAATTAAAAAAGTAAGCTATTTGCATGGGGAGACTAACGATGAAAAATACATTGTAATTTCTGGGACGATAGGAGTCCGTATCCCGGTTAAATTTAAATAAACGATTAAAATAGTTGCATTGGTTTCAGGAACCTTTTTCGCTGCCTCTGGCTCTGATGCCGTGATGGGATGCATATCGTTCGCGCACCTACCATGAACGCTATCGGTACATCGTAGTAAATTTGCGTATACAGTATTGGCAAGTTCCTCGCAATAAACGGTGTTCTTAAATCAAATTCAAACGAAAATTTTAATATTTCAAATCAGAAATCGAGCGTGCACACCGTCAACATCTTTCCTGCAACTGCACACAAACAGCTGCTTTGGCCATGTGGTCTGACGCACAACACATTACCCGATTGGTCAATTGAGTCACATGCAAAAATGAGCCAATCGCGGCTCGTGTTGCAGTGTTTTCATCATGGCTTCCGCCCAGTGAACATGTGTGAATATGCCGTAATTTACGGAGGGAACACACAAACAGGAAGCTTTGTTTATATTGCAGCATGCGAAAATAAAGATTCCAGTGTTTATTGCAACAATTATTTGGAGTCACAGGCAAATACTCAAAGGTAGGGGATAGCGGGAATTGCCGAATGTGTCCCAAATCAGTCCGTGCGACTGCGTCAGTTCACCGCAGATCCACTCCTTGCTGTCACTTGCGTGTGACTGGCAGTTGTGTGCTGTTTTTGCCCGGGAAGTCATCTCACGGCACCTACTTTTTCCAACACTGTTAGAACCCACCGATAAATAGCATTTGATGTTAATTTGCAGATGAATTCGCCATGCCAATTTTATATTATTTTATGACGCTGCTTCGAGATCGTTGGGGCAGATCACACTGACGGTGAGTAGTGTGACCCTGCTCAGCAAGTCAATTACTCCCGGTACCTTTGATATCGTAATGGCATGTACAACAGTAAAATGTTTGCTTGTGTTGACAGAAATAAAGTTCTGATGAATGCAACTGCTGACCAAGTAATTGTTTAAACTTGGCATGTTTATCAATTAGCGATTATTATCACCTATCGGCGCCCCACGCACGTGCTGCGAAAGCTCTGGATTTTTTTGTGATGATGAAACGCCCCATAGTTCTTCAGCATGCAGGCAGAACTCCGACTTCAAATACTGTTATCGCAACGGACTATCGTCACCTGCCGCCCCCTTGCCAGCCTTGCAAACAACTGCAACTTGTAACTATGTCATAAAAAATTTGAGGAATAGAGTTCCCAGCGAAAAAAAGTTGGTTGCCCGACCGGGCAAGTACCTATTAATTTTAACTTGCCCGAGATTAAATCTGACTTGTCCCGGGCAATCGGACATGTGAATTGCCGAGCCCTGTAGTCATACATGGTGATAAAAAGAGTTACATTGAAAACCACACCAGTTCACGGTAGGTAACTTAGCAGTCATTCATTAAAAGGGGGGGGGGTGCTTATTGGGGTATGTGCGCTAATTGGAATGAATACGGTATATTGGCAGCTCCTATGAAGATACAAAATCAGAGAAAGCTGTGTAAACAATTTTCCGTAAACATTTGGGTGATGTCCAAAACAACTGAACATTAAGTGGCCTGATTATACAAAAGATGAAAGTTTACTGTTTGGTACAGGAATCTGTTTGGGTTCAACTAATAAACATGATGTGTCAAATTGGATGGCCAAACTTTGTTGAATAGCAAGGAACATGAAAAATCAAATTTCCATTAACATTGGTGATGTCTGAAACAAGGGTAATGACCGAAACAGGGCTATTCCCATAGACATGTTAGAAACCTTTCATATTAGAAACCAACAATGCACTAACAAACCTTCATGCAAGGGGAGCTGCATCAGCAATCACCAAAAAAAGTTCAAAGAAACAGTTGATAATGTGAGGTAAGACAAAGTTGTACATGTTTCGGACATCACTATGGACAGTTAACATCATTATCATGTTTATTTGTGGCTGCACATTTTGTCAATTTTCGACAATTTCTATCTTACACTTGCTTCAAATAGCTCTGGGTAATAGGATAAATGTCACTTGTGTGTTTTTATTGTGCTAAATTGGTTCATGAATCAATGTTTCATTATCATTTTTCAACCCAGTTTTAGCTACACATTCTTCAAACCTTGCGTTACTTTGTGAGCTGTTACCATGAGAAAAACATTGAAAAGCAGATGTTCCATTCCTGTAGGAGTTGTGTGAAACATATTCAAACGTATTCATAGAATTTCTTCATCAACAGATTTGATATATTACTACAATCGGAGTCGCAACCATCTGTTTGACCTGTTTCGGACATCACTACAGACTGTTAACAAAACCATGTAAGGATGTGGTACTTAAGCTTCATTGTTCTTTTGTGGAAGTTGAATGGCTAGATATAAGCTACCGTTGATTTTGGGAAATGACACAAATATTTCATTTGTTATACAGCTTATACACCTATTTTTCACTTTTCTAAAAAACTTAGGACTAAAGCAAGGATGCTATAATTTGATGACCTGGCCTCTCAAAGCCTGGCAGTGTAAAATGTACAATGTAAACTTAAGATTGAGTAATGACAAAAACTCATTTCGAGGGACATGTTCAAGATTATGAAGATGGCCACTTGCCCAGTCTTATGCTAAATTTAATTGTTCTCGGCTGTCTAAATCCTCTAACAACCGTGACATGCGCACATAAACATTTTGCTGCAAATTTATTTTAGCTTCCAATTTGGATAGCAACATAATTTTAAAGGATATAAAAAGAAGTTTATGATCCAGACACATTATCTGATCAGGGAACAGGGAGATGGGAATCTCCCTGTTGGAGATGGTCTTCTCCCATGGGTCCTCACAGAGAAGAAAACCCCTGTGTTACCCCACTTATTAACCAGCGAACATGACCTGTCATCAAACCACATGCCAACCCAGTCACCCGTGATGACTCGCACAACCCAGTCCTACTGTCCAGTAAGGCTGAACGTGCTGACCCATAATTTATGACGTCACAATACAACGTAATGTCTAGATTTCCCCTGGCAACGTTTATTGACCCTATATAAAGGCCATACACACAACGCAGCATTCAGTTTTGATTGAACCACTTGACTGAGGAGTTTATGATCCAGACACATTATCTGATCAGGGAACAGGGAGATGGGAATCTCCCTGTTGGAGATGGTCTTCTCCCATGGGTCCTCACAGAGAAGAAAACCCCTGTGTTACCCCACTTATTAACCAGCGAACATGACCTGTCATCAAACCACATGCCAACCCAGTCACCCGTGATGACTCGCACAACCCAGTCCTACTGTCCAGTAAGGCTGAACGTGCTGACCCATAATTTATGACGTCACAATACAACGTAATGTCTAGATTTCCCCTGGCAACGTTTATTGACCCTATATAAAGGCCATACACACAACGCAGCATTCAGTTTTGATTGAACCACTTGACTGAGGAGTTGAAAGATTTCAACTCTCTGTACTGCTGGGCATAAGACTAGAGTTATGTTCAACCTGTGGTCAGTCATTACTCATTAGCCTCTGATGAGTCCAGTGAAGGACGAAATGCGTCAGGCTTATTTGGCACACCGTGTATCTGTTCTTATCACCACTTGCCTAGTCTTCTCATTGCATGTTCAAGATTATACTGTACCTGTAATTGCCAGAATGATTGAAATGAGCTTGAACCCCCCTTTCCAGTTTTCAAGCTAGGGCTGTGCCTCCCATGGAGCCTTTAAAGCTTCTCACATTTATAAGGAAGCTAAGGGTGAGCTGCAGGTTCAGCCTCAGAAAACAGTTATATGAAATCCAAGGGGTCTCCACAGTATTGAAGCCTGTAAGGCTCATACTAAAGCCTAAAATCCAACAAAATATTGGCTTCCAAAAAGCTGAGAAAAGCACTATGTTTTGTATGGACCTTACATTCCTCAGGAGCCATGTCATAATGCAGCCTAACCACCTCTGAAGCAAAACAAAATAGTTGATGAATGATGTGCACCCTGTACTTCAGTGAGGCTCATAGGTGTACATAGCTTCTTTTGGAGCAGAAAAAAAACACCATACTCCAGTGAAGTCCACACTTTTGTTTAGCTTCTGTGTAGCCAATTACCTGTGAGTGGGGGGTACCCTTATAATTAAGTGACCATAACAGGTATATGCTGTTCCAGAGTGCTTCTTCATCCTTGGGCCTATATTTTACACAAAATTGTCTAAAACAGAAAACACTTGTGTGTCAGATGGCCCACCAATAATAATATTTCCTGACAAAGGTCAGTATTTGCTCAAAGAGGCCATTTTGGGGCCATATTTTGGACATTTGTAATAAAATATTCTGAAGCAATGTAACTTTTTTGATGAAAAAGTGCCTGAACCAAGAGTAGGTTTGGGAAGGCACAGGCTGCATGCCACCACCAAACATGTGATATCCACCCACCCACCCACCCACCCTGGCTAATTGCCTGGAATTTGAAGACTGCATCCTTTCTTTCTGTCTCTGCAGACTTGTGTACATAAACTCTCATAACAAAGTGGACATCTAGTAAGGTATTGACTACACTGTGACATTCAACACTTGAAACTCCTTGGCTGGATGATGTGCATTGGTCACTCATACCTTCTCATTATATAATATGCAACAAAATAGCATCAGATCAGGCTAAAAAATGCATATAAGGAGACTTGAGCTTAGTTGACTACAGGCACACTGAACCAAGGACCAGCAAAAACTTCCCTTTATTTTGTGTTTCACTGTTACAAGCTCTGTGTAATAATGGCCAAAAAAGAAAAAAAAATAAACAGATAGATGTATAAATAGATGAAGGTGTCACTAAATGAATGAGTAATATGCATCTTTACATGGTTACAAAAATTACGCACAGAAAAAAAACAATCAAACACATATCATTTCTTTCTTCTTTTTGTTTTGTATTTTTTCCAAACAGAGGTATCACAAACTCTCATTCATACGGTACTCTTCTCATTTTATAACTAACTACATGTAGCCCTTCCTGCAGATACACTAGTGTTAACATACAATATGTATGTTACATGTACTCGGCATACTTAGAAGAATGAATGTATTGAATTAATATGCCTCTCAGGCCTAACTTTTACCATGACATAGCCTATTATTAAACATATGTGTGTATTTAAAATGTCAGAAAATGTTACATGTGGCCCATGCATGATTTCTTCACAATTTCCTTTGAATAAGTATGCAGCATTTGAAAGTAGGAAATCTGACTCCATGCTCCTCATTCACTTTAAATTTTCACTGCCACAGAAGGCTTTTTCAGAACTGGACACAACATTATGTCTATATACAAACTGTGTTTTCACTTTTTTGTGTACACTTTGTGTCAAACAAATCAAGTGTTGTGATCTGTTCTTATTTTTAAACTTTACAAGCTGTCAACAACTATGATAGCATTTATTCATTTTCATCTTATGGTTGTTGCTGAACTGATATACATGTAACTTCCAGATGAATGTTTACTGCAGTTATTGTTTAAGCAAATCATATATCTCGCAAAGTACAAAATCTTTGAGCCAGACATCATGCAAACCATGTCAGTAATAGCTGTAGATGTACATGTATCTACTGCTTTTTGGCATGCATGTTCTTGTTTCCCAGAAAATAAGGCTGTTTGGGCTGTTGAAAAAAAATTCCTTAAAAAAAATTAAAATTTGCTTTTAATCTTTAAGAATCAATTTATCTGCTACATTACACCTACCCAGAAGAATTACTTGTTTCACTTATATATGCTTTCAATGTCCAAAACAAAATGTCAACACAAGAGGTGATGTCCAAAACACATTTGTCAGTGTTCCTACTATTGTACAGGATCCTTCTTTCATACTTACCAAGGTATGAGTGGATAAAGGCACCCCTGCTATATTCACACAAGGACTGAATATGAGTTCACATAATTCCTGGTATGATGGCAAACAAAATTAGTTTTCTGTTTGAGCATTTTACCCTTATTTCAGAGCTCACAGCCATATGATTACAACAGAAATGAGTCAATCAGTATGATATTTGACACAAATATATTGCAGTATAAATGCTAAATGGTCATACCATTCTTTCAAAAATATGGGTATCTCTTTTATATTTTGAAAGGGGTAAAAATAAGATGTTCAATATTTTTTCCAGTGAAAGTTCCATTCCTTGCATTCAGTTTGTTCATACATAACAGAGCCTCCTGCTCTGAAATTATCATTTTAATTAAATTCAGGACCTAGGAAAATTGAAATAAAGGGAAATTTAAAAAGAAAGTCAGTGTGAAATTTTGGCATGTTCGCACCATAAGAGTCGACCAATAGCTGAGAATGACCCTGCTGCTTTCAGAGTTGTTTTGATGATTTGTGACCGAAAACAATGATACAATTTCGGATAAAAATGTCCAATTTGACATAGGACTATATGCAATGTGGAACACGTTTTCACAGGGCCCAGTCATTTGAATAACAACAACAGGCTGCTGATAAGCAGCGTATAAGGCATTGGCAGATCCGAGAATTTTCTGCAGTGAAATTCAAAGTTAGCAACTCACTGTAGATCACACGACCTAAACATTGTTACAACAAAATTGACATGACCCCTGCCTACAACAGTGACATAGTCCATTGCCATAAGCACATCTGTGTTATTATAGGCCTATGTAACACGTGAAGTGGCATAACTTCCATAAGCCATATCAGAGAACTGCCCCAGAAGCTCTCTGGACAAACGTAAACAAACATTGCACATCACCTGGCCTATGGCTATGGCATATTTTGGAGGGTAAATACCCTGCCCTGGTCATACTATAGTATGACCATGACTACACATTGAATATGTAAGCTCACAAGGCTGCAGAGTGAGTTACTATTTTCTATCACCCGAGATCCCTGCAGGTGGCACGGGTGACCATCCAGATTCTGAAAAATGCCCCTTCACAGACCATTGGAATTGGCATTGCCACAGTCCACACACATTCGTGTGAATGCGGACCACAGAACCGAAGTCGAAGAAGTGTGAGTGGCTACCGGCCAATTCATAGCATCAGATCTCTGGAATTTGAACATGAATTATCTGTTTATAAACACATCAATACTCAGGACAGCTGTCAGCTGCAGTGCAGCCTCGCAGACATCGAGTCAGAGTGAAGTTGAACTGGTCTTCTTATTGACTTGACTTGAGCGCCACTGGCCACAAACTGCACGACTCAGTCTCAGTCCGGCCTCCGGGAGGGGAACCTGAATCGTGACAAGACAGTGAACGAATTTCCTCGTTTATTCCTTTCTGAAGGAGAGCATTGCACATACTTACTGTCTCATCAAAAGTAACTTGGAAGGTTTAAATCTCTAGTTTCCATCGAGTCACCTGTGTCCCAATTCAAGCTCTGACAGCAACCATTGAAAACACGACCTCGACCTTTGACTCTCAACCACGGTATGCCTAAACACCGGATTGTAGAGGATTGCACCGGATTGCGCCGAATATACCGGATTGCACTTAAAACGCAAGACTATCTCATTACAGAACCTTCATTACCCCCCCCCCCCTCCAAAGATGGCAATTAGAACAAGAAAAATCTTTGTTTGGTCATCTGGGTCGAATGTTCAGTTACTTGTAGCCTAACTGGGCCTAAACACAAAGAATTATCTTTGTCAAACATTTTAATAGAAGAAGCCTAATATTGCTATTCATATATCAATGCTTGCCCATGTGTATCCAAACGTGGAGGGAAGAATCTTCTCATATAAAACAAGTAAAAAAAAAAAAAGAAGAAGAAGAAGAAGGGAAGAAAAAGCTCAAGACGGAGGAACAGAATGAAGAATTGTGGAAATGAATAAATTAACAAGTTGAGAAGTAGCATACAAGTGTGTCACTGTCAGAGTGTCTAGAGCAGCAAATTTGAAGATGGGTTATGTTAAAAGGAAAGGTTCCAAGAGTCGCAGTGCAACACTAAGTAAAAGCAGTTACAAACACCTAAAGAAAGTTGTTCATGGGGGAAAGAGGCCACACAACGGGTAATGGTAGTATGCGGAACGGAACCACCCGGAACCACTCGTTCCGGTGTAATATGCGTTTGTGTCCGGCCATGAAAATCTGTCCAGGGTACGGGGTAATCGGCAGAAGTGGCAGAAGCAGAAGTGGCAGAAGTGACATGTTTTCCTCTGTTGCTCCGTGGGGGTGTATATTCTTACCTCTCTATGCAATCAAATCAAATCTATGTATCTAAATATCTCTCATACTGGCAGAAATTCTGTTAAAAAATAAATCACGAAAGAATTCTTGATCAATATAGTACCAAACCGGGAAACAGCATAAGTATGTCCGCTATATTGACTGAGGGAGGCGTCATTATTGCAGATTGCCCAGGCGCTGGGTATCCAGAAGTAGGATCATAGTCTACTTCTTGGCCCCCTAAACGTTAATTTATATGTTTATTTTTCTGAATGTATTTGCCTACCATCTAGTTCCTAAATACAAAAAGTAAAAATTTGTCTGCACATGTCAGAAAGTTACTTGGTGTTCATTTTTGAACATGCATGAATTTCATAGACTTAATTGGCTTAATTGCGTAAGTGGGATATATATATATATATATATATATATATATATATATATATATATATATATATATATATGTATGTATATATATATATATACACATACATATTATATATATACATATATATACATACATATTATATATACATATATATATACATACATATTATATACATATATATATATATATATATATATATATATATATATATATATATATATATATATATGAGTTTTGTTCTATCTAATAACACAAGAATTTCATTGATACTGAGGCCTAGAAAGAAGTATCCCTTTTCACTTTCAAATTTGTCTTTTTTAATGATGGAAAAAAGTCGTCATATTAGTATTGATGTTGTTATTATCATCATCATCATCATCATCATCATCATCATTATTATCAATATCATCATTGTTATAACTTATTATATTATTGATATTATTATCAATATTATGATCATCATCAATATATGTATAATGTTAGACAGAAGCTTGAAAATATGTGTTCTACCAACCCAAATGATTATTGGAATTTTTTAAAGGGCCTCTCTTGTAAACAACCCAATGATGAGATAAATGTTGAGGCATTTTATAACTACTTTCATGAGTCTGCCTCCCCACCTGACACTAATTATTTTGATTTACAATTCATTGAGGATATCAAAAACATAGACCTGGATGACATTGGGGATGAAGAAGACTACGAAAAGATTTTAACTATACGGGAGATTCTTAATTCTCCAATAACTGAAAGTGAATTACAAACACATCTTCGTAAACTTAAAAACTGCAAAGCCCCATGCAGGTATGGATGGAATATCTGCTGAATTTCTTAAATATGCTGAATCGCTTTTACTGTATCCCCTCCTGTGTCTCTACAATCACATGTTGAAAAATGGGGCCTTTCCTGTGCAGTGGTCAGAGGGTGTTATTAACCCACTTCATAAAAAAGGTTGTAAAACAGATCCATCAAATTATGGAAAAATCACGGTATTAGTCACACTTGGTAAATTATTTGAGTCCACACTGAATGGTCGGTTGCAGTTAAAGAACAACACATTTGGGGATGATGATATATTTCAAGCTGGTTTTAGTAAGAACAGTAGGACTACTGATAATGTATTCATACTTTTGAGTCTCATTGAAAAACAGAAATTTCTAAAGAAACCACTATTTGTATGCCTTGTGGATTTTACAAAAGCGTTCGACTATGTACACAGAAAGGCCATCTATTATAAGCTTAAACAAAGAGGTATAGCTGGTAATTTTCTAGATGTCCTACAAAACATGTTTAGCAAATCAAGCAACAGGGTTAAGTGGCAAGGCCTCTTAAGTAAAAGTTTAGAATGCTCATACAGTGTTTTGCAAGGGGGAATTATCAGCCCCAAATTATTTAATGAATATTTGTCTGACATTGGAAATGACCTTAGTGATGATGTTGGTATATATCTTGATGAACTGTTATGTTTTTACTTGCTCTATGCAGATGATTTGCTCCTTTTTTCTGATTCTGAAGATGGTCGTCAAAAGCAGGTGAACCTCTTAATGCAATATTGCCAAAGATGGCATCTTATAGTAAGCTTGTGTAAAACAAAAATAATGTTTTTTAATAAGTGCAATTATACACCACGTATTTACTTTGATAATAATTTACTGGAGGTGGTTACCCAGTTCAAATATCTAGGAATTATCTTTGACTCAAAGAAAAAGAAAGTTTTACAGTCCACACCCTCTTATTTGGCTGAACAGGCAAACAGAGCAATTATTGCTAGCTTAAAGATGTACTATGCTTCCATGGGTAAACCCACACCAACATGCCTGTTAAAGTTATTCGATGCCCAGTTCTTGCCCATCTTAGAATACGGGTGTGAGGTGTGGCTGTCTGATAGACCCAACGATATTGTGGAAGGGGTACAACTACGTTTCTTAAAAAGAATGCTGGGTGTACGTGATCAAACACCACATCTGGGTGTACATGTGGAAATGGGTAGGTTTCCATTATATATCAGGCAACAGGTTCGTGCAATAAAGTATTGGTTACGCATCCTAGAACTACCTCAAGAACATGTATTAAAATCAGCATACACCTCCCTGCTTGAAATGTATCATGCTGGACAAATGAATTGGTGTTCATTGATAGCTAATATTCTATGTGGTGCTAATCTCAGTCATGTGTGGCATTCTCAGACAGTCAAGGATGAACATACTTTCATTAAAACTCTGAAAGTCTTTATGGCACTTATGTACAAGAATGTGAAACAAAACTCCTCTCTCTGGACAATAGTAAAAAACTGCGCATTTATAAGGAATTTAAAACTGAATTCTGTCTAAAACCATATTTATTGAATGTAAATAGTGTCACATACATCAATTGTATAGCCCGTCTCCGATTGAGTTCACATAATTCAAATATAGAACTTGGCCGGCATGCAAAGCCCAAGGTTCCAGTAACAGAGCGTATTTGCTCAAGATGCAGTTTACGGGTTGTAGATGATGAACTCCATTTCTTAACTGAGTGTCCTGCCTTTTCAGATGAGAGAGATTAATTGTTCAGTAAAGTACATATTCCCCTGCCACATTTAGCTAATGTAGATTTACGCGAAAAATTTATTTCTTTGATGTCATGTAAAGAGCCAAAAGTCAACTTCTACCTGAGCAAGTTTCTGCATAAGTGTCTGCCCAGGTGAATTGCTTAATCAGGCATTAATTTTTCATCGTGCTGATCGAGTGGCCCATCCACTGCACTAACTTTATGTGGCAAATTAATACTGCATGACTGGTTTGACCCTGTCCTCAGGTGCACCTGTGTTATCATGTAAACAGCGCAAGACTTGATCTGTATATACATGTATATGTGTAGATCTGTAGAGTGCTTTTTTTTTGGATTACTTCACTACTTTAACAGACATTCATTTGTGTGTATCTTTTTATTTTGTATGCATGTTTTTACACATGTTGGTGTTCACATGCATGTTGGTCTATGTATAAGAACTCCGACCATAAATCTTTAATGTTTGTGTCATATTGTATAAGAACTCCGTCCGTAAATCTTTAATGTTTGTGTCATATTGACTGAATCTACAGCCCTGCTGTATTATTCTGCTGTTACAGTCATAGTCATTCATGTGCAATTGTGTCTATTTATACGTATGTTTATATATGTAGGAGTGTGTAGTTGGATAGACTAAAGAGTTATCTTTTACATACCCTCTGTAAGACTTACAAGTAGTAACTATGTATGTAGGTGCTATAATGTGCATGATACTTGTCAGTAAGGTGGTGTACTTTCTACTGTTTGAAGCATTGTCACTGTTATTTCTGTTCAATTATATGTATGTATGCATGACTATTGGGTCAAGGATGACCCCTGTCGGTCAATAAAATGATTACTTATTTACTATAATTGGTAATTTCTTGTCCTCATTTGAGACTATGCATTTCAACTTGTTTTTATCCACTTGGTCCTTGATAACGGTATCAGAGGTTCCTGTCTGTTGATAACTATCATTTAATTCACTCAGTATTGTATTAATGTAGTATGGTTTACAAGTTAGTGCAATGTTATTACTAGCGTTGTCAACAGGTGTGATGACAAACTTGTCGTGTAAATCTTGCAATTGCTGACTACAATGTGAATCCTGCAGCACTTGTTTAATCTGTCTCCACTTTTGAAGAGGTACTTTTCTTAGGCATGTATATTTCTTTCTGTGTGGCTGTGCACTCAGTCGCTTACCAGTCACATTTCAATCTTGTGTGTTGTGACAATATTCCAGATGATGGAAAACGGCAGTTGATGGCTTACAAGAGCTGCCCTCTGATTCCAAAAATTAACACTAAACTATGGGCTCCACAGCGCGTCAGGCTAAGGTACATTCCGATCCAACCTTTCAATGTTTCATTGATAGAAGTTTCGCGATAAAAATACACCAGATGGCCCTGTCATTGGTACATGTAATAAGAGGGTCGGTAAGGGGTTTCTCGTACTGGCGTACTGGGGCTTTTTTTTTTTTTTTTTACCGTACTGGCATACTGGAAGCCCTCTTGTTTTACGTACTTCGTACTATCCAAAATTTTGAAAGATTTTTATTTTGCGTGCTGCGTACTCTAGAAAAATAATTACCTGTACCAGCGTACCGAAACCCCCTCTTACCCCCCTTCTAATAACTTGTTTGTATTATTACTTGGCGTTTTAAATTAATGCAAAAAACCAGGGAGGTGTATCATACACCTCCCTGAAAAAAACTGACAATACTAATAGTCATTTGACTATTTGTATCTTTACACATGGCTCTTGAAAGATATAGCCCATACAAATACTAAATAGGCCAAAGACTGCAATCATGGACATGGTGTTCAGATTCTGAGATATATTAGAAACATACACATCAACTCATCCACTTGAGGCCAATTCTTTCATTTAATGTTTCTTTCTTTTGTTACCTTAAACTTCTGTTACAAAATCTATGTCAGATGTGTACATGTGTGTGAGAGAAAGGTTAATAGTTTACTTACCCCCGACACCCTCGACAACGGCGTACTTCGCCAGCAGGTCAGCTGCACGCCCGTACGCAGCTGTCACCGCAGCCCCCTGAGCTGCACCCACCCGATGCGGGTCTGGTATGAAAAAACTTCTCCTCGTCCTATACATGTCTCTTCTCTCTTTAAGTCTCTGCAACAGAATAGATCCGGTAGTCATTCATTTCTCAATTTATTTCACATTTCATCCCCCCTCCCAAAAAAAAAATGTTTCTCGCATTTTTTGTCTTTATTCATAGATTAAGAAGGTATTCATTTTTGGTTGTGGCAAATATGTAATCTCAACAATCTACAGCCATAACAATTGTCAAAAGTTTGACATATGTATAGATGGAGTTATCCGCCATGTTATGACTTATCCATCTTTTGATTTAAACATTTTTATTTGAAAAAGGCAATTGAGAAAAGGGGTATAACCAGGCCATATAGGCCTAAAATAAAACTCTTTCGCACATCGCAATCTTCTGTATAGCCTACTTCTGAAGTTCCATTTCTACACAAGGGTTTAGAACGTACTTTCCGCACGTGTTTAGAGGGTTAAAATAAACTTCTGCACCAAAAAAAGGCAAAAGGACCAACAATTGGGCAAAAAAAGTATGTGACGCCATATCACTAAATTCGCTTTGTGATGTGTGCTGCACAGCACAATAGGCAGGTTCATCCATGCCAGCAGAGCCAGTTATTTAGGAATATGCTACATGTAGGCATATATTCCTGGTGCCTTGTCAACTACTGTATTATTCCAATGGGGAGATAGCTCCGCAAATTAAAGGCTTGAATCAGGGCGACTATCAAAAGTGATGTTACGAGGCTATGAAACATTGAGAAGGCAACGAATGGCTTTTTTTAATGGTAGAATTTGAACCTGATCGTAAATTCCAAAACAGTAGGCCTAAATTGCGTATAAATAAGCCAAACTATTTGATACTGGAAACTTTGTTGAACCAATGGTGATTCCCGTTCCATACGATTGCGGAGTTGAGAGTTGTGAAGTTGTTAGGTTTTGGCTTAAAATTAAAATTACGGCACAGCTCACACACAAGTGCCATTTATGCTGTCATTTTTAAAATGTGTGCTCGCATGCCTAAAAACCCATGCCAGCACGTGCGCGCATGCTAATAAATAGAGCCAGGCCAGAAAGTGCAAAACAAAGCCACCCTCATTTCACGGACAAAACTCGCATGGCGAATAGCTTGGCATTATTTTATAGCCAAACGCATGATTAAGCTCATCGCCAATCGCAACATGCGATGTGCGCATTTTGTGACAAACCATTGGCATTGGCCAAACCGTAATTTCAGTGCTGACTGGCAAATGAAGTAAATGCGGCAAATCTCATCCCCATTGAGGGAAGGGGTCGTAGCCACAGTTTGAAACCAGCAGAATGGTTGTCATCATATCCTGATTCCTGGTCAATACGATTTAACCAAAATATTCATGTAATACTGACCGGAAAAGTCACTGTCCACCGGCGAAAATACTGTCTGATTAGGCGACTTGCCGGTCAGTATGAATGGGTTCGTATTGACCAGGATTGGCAGGAATCAGGTTATGACAACCATTCTGCTGGTTGCCCCTGTGGTCGTAGCAGTGAATTAAACAATCAATGCACGTTACGGCTGCTATACGTAATGTTTGGAAGTTGGTTGTTGACTTACAGCCTAGGCCCATGTCCACTCGTTCGCATCCATTTGTTCAATGTTGTCCCAATTAAGCCCCCAAGAACTGTAATATAACTTTTTTGACGAGTATATACCTAACTTTTGCTTATTTTCCTCAAATTTGCGCTTGACATGGGTTTGTTGCTTTCCTTCCAAGTGGCTGAACAGTTGCTGCAAAAGGGCCTGGGGTTTCTGTACATGTCTTCGTTTGTGTGTCTCTTCAACTTCATGTTATGGGTTGCATTTGATTTGACAACGAAAATTCGTCGCAGACTTTGCTGCACTTGATTTAGGTAGGATGCAAACTTGGTAGCTGCAACCGGCATAACTGCGGGGGGGGGGGGGGGGGTCTTGGTACACTGGTACAGAAAATAAAATTTGCCAGTACAGAGTACAGGAAATAATTTTTCTCCAGTACACAGTACAGAAAATAAGATATCCGCCATGTACATTTTCAAATTTGAGATGGTTATACAACCTGTAAGAACAAAGATGCCACTGACTTTTACATATTTTAACCTGAATTGTTACAATTTTACCTGAAACTTGGGTACCTCCTTGTCTTTCTCATTTTTCATTTTTTTAATTTTTTTTTCAGTACGGGTACGAATATTACATCTGTTGCTGGTACACTTTACGCATAATAAATTTTGATCAGTATGGAGTACATGGTTTGCTGTCAGTACGCTATACGGTGAATATTTTTTTCTCTCTACGCTGTGCGAAAAATAAAAGCCCCAGTACGGAGTACGGGCAACCCCTCTCCGACCCTCAACTGCTCCAAGGGTGGTTGTGCCAAGGAAGTCGCGGGCGACAAAGCGTTCGATTTGCATTTTCAGCGGAAACAGAACTACTACGTGGATTGATTTGTCTAAGCCACGGAAAATCAGATTAGGCCTACCTCACGGGACACAACGTGGCCGACATCTTTGTGGAATCGAGCAAGTGGATTTTTCACAAGAGAAGTGAAGGTACATTTTTGATACTCCTGGCAACAGGGCATATAATCATGGCATATAATCATAAAGCATTTATCGTGTTTGTTAGTGAATGTTGATAATTTTATAAGCATGCACCTGCGTGAAAAATAAAACTTTACTGGACCCCTGGGCCCGTAGGCCTATGCATAAAGTAAGTGTAACCTACCCATCGTATAACTTAAAACAGTTTTAGTCACCCCTCAGTTCATGGTGTAAGAAAATCGGTATGCATAAAAGCTAGTGTAGTTATACCCGGGGTAACTAATCCATGGAACAGTTACACCACTGTACAAATGAAATTTGTGAAAACCTCGGTACAAATTTTAACCCCCTTTCCTGACACTGGCCAGCTGACCTGTCCCAAGGAAGCACAGTGAGGACAGTCGTGTGACTGCTGTCCCCTTTAATTGACAGATTGCATTATTACGTTACGACGGGGGCAAGGGGCTTCAGATTTATGTTTGTCCAAATGAAAATTAGTGTATGCACAGTGGTCAATGATGGAAATATTACTGATTTTATATCTGTGCACGATAAACAAATATGTGTGTATTTAATCCTCAATGTGTGTGTTATGGATAACATGATGATGCAAGTGATCATTGAAATTTCAATAGAACATTAAAATTTCTGTCTGCCCCATATAACCCCCTTTTTCCAAATGCAGCTACCACAACAACCATGGCTGTACAAGGCGTGGACAACAAAGCCAAACAGGAGGAGCGGAATTGGCAACATGAGGAAAAAGAGCAGTTACTTTAACGTTCTTCAGCTATGGCCCAGTGTTATAAGTGCGCCATCCCTTATATGCATATTGTAAGAAGCATTCAAATCGACACATGCAATGTATACATTTTTAAACAAGTAATGGTCAGTAGATTGTGGAAAAGGCAACAACTCTGATCCCTTCACGATTTGCCGCATGAATAGGCCTAACTGTTTGATGAGAAAATACACTTGTGTGAATGAACTTTCATTAAATGTATACTTTGCATATGTTTGTACGCGCACTTTTTACTTTATTGAGCCGGAAAAGAGATATTGCACTTATTATACTGTGGCATAACTAGACCACCTGAAGTGAAGCAAATGGCAGCCTTATTAATGCGGACCCTTCAGTCAGTGTTTCGTATTGAATGTCTAGTTTTTCCTTTTGGTTGTTGAACGTGTAGGCTGTAGACTAGGCCTAGTGTTAAAATGTTTTTCATTATACAGCAAAGATTCTAATATTAATGCAAAATATCTGAGGAAATGTCACATTTCGCAAAAATATCAGAAGCATTGTCAAAGAATGAAAAGTATGCTAACACTTAGAATATGTCGACACAGGTAAGGTCATTTGGTGGTTCATGTATTTGAAATTCATTTTGCCAAACAGTTTGCTGTGATCATTTATACGAGTGAAAGCATAATCTGTGTTTTATATGTCGCATGAACTGTATGCTTAACTCGGGTAAACTTATGATTGGGACAAGTGGTACTATTAGGCCTAATTTTGTATTGTACCACAGAATATAGGGTCGGTGGACATATCTCCTTCAATACCAAGGGTTTAGAAAGATCATTCAATTTGCATTTAATGTTTGTGAATATTGTTTAATGGTGTTCTGCTTGAACTCTCGTGTCATGTTATGATAGGCGACAAGTAGTAGTCCCCCGCCAGGAACCTGAAGGGGACTCGTTAGTTTGCGACTCGTCTGCTCATCTGTCCGTCTTGGCGCAGGGGCTATTCTGTGCCATATTTCCTGTACTCTTGGCCCATTCTTTCTGAAAAGAATGTTGGGTGGAAGACAGCAAATACCAACCCTTGGTGTTTACATGGATACAGATAGATTCCCCTTATTCATGAGACAGCAGATCAGATTAATTAAATATTGGTTGTATATATTAACACTGCCATCTGAACATGTATTGAAATCAGCATACAGTATGCTACTCGAGACGTATCATGCAGGACAAACAAATTGGTGTACAACGGTCGTGAAGATTCTTTCTTCGGCCAAGCTTATTTCTTTCTAGTATTCTGAACTAGTGGAAGAAGATTTAACCTTTATAAAAACATTAAAAGAATAATTTTATAGGGATTATATCCAAAAGTGTGAACTTATGCTTCACTCCCTAGAAAATGACAAAAAGCTGCAATTTTATAAAGTTTCCAAAAGGAATTTCGCTTAGAATCATGTATACAAAGTGTACCTAGCGTTACATACATTCAGTGCATTGCCACACTTAGATTGAGCTCTCACAACTTACAAAATAAAACTTGGACGCCATGCCAAACCTCAAACCCCTACTCCCTATTGCCGCTTCTGTGTGCGGTGTTATCTCGGAGTTGTGGACGACAGGCCTAACTTTGTTATACAATGCCTAGTTTTCGTGGATGAATGCAATTATTTTTTTGAAAAAACACAAAGCCTCTTCCGAAATTTCATGGAAATTAATGTAATGGAGAAATGTGTTACAATTATGTCATGTACAGATACTAATATCCAATTTACCTCAGGCAAGTTTTTACACAGGTGTCTTCCAAAGCATATCTGAATTAGAAATCTGTAATTAGAAGCAAAATGCTCAACTCAGTATAACTCAGTATTATTCGTCCGTCTAGACAAAACCACATCTCTGTTTATTGAAGGTTGTTAGGATGTGTCGCATGCTTGCAACGATTATGCTTATTCATAAACCAATTAAATATTGCCTGGATGTCCACTTGTACTGTACAATTCATAACCAAGATGTGAAACACTTAAGATATTATTATTTGTATGACCATCTTCAGATGCGCTTAAGTGAAACTACCCCGAGATCTCACTATTACTGTGACACAGTCCCGCTCAGTCTGAACATGAAATATATATTTTCGGCATTTCCTTAATGCCGATTCTGGAAATAAATGCCGACTCTGTAAATATACTGCATTACCGTGTTGATATGGCACTCTCACATAACTACCTCCATTGAACATTTCTTTTTAGGAATGGGGATTTAGTCGAGTGGATATGTGCGTTTCCCATTTCAGCTAAGCAACTGGTGCCAAAGGTTGCAGGTTCGAGTTCCACTCGTTCCGAACATGAAATATAAGGGTACAAAGCAAAGATTAAAAACATGTACATTTTATACGTAGAAAGCTTTAGGCATTGGAACCATAAGGTACTCCAGTTTCCCATGGTCATTTTATACATTTTATCTGCAGAATGCATTAGCCTTGAATACCATAGGGTATATTAGTTTCCCCTAGTCATTATGACTGGGTGCCAACCCAGACATGTTGTTTTTCCAAGAATACTTTCTTTCTTTCTTTCTTCTTTACGACCAGATTTATCCGGAGTTTTCTCAGACCCTACAATTCCAAAAACCACCAAACTTGACATGATAAATGACCTACCAGTGAAATTACGCAACTGGCTTGGAATAGTCATGATGATTAAAATTATGCAAATGAGGGACAATTAAAATTTTTAAAGCTCCATATCTTCTATACTATTGCAGATAGGCAAATTGTTCTAACTTACACATACAGGTTTGAGACAACTGGTAAATCAAATAGCATACAACCAAAACTTGGAGAATTTTAATGTATGCTAAATTCACCAAATTTCTCCCCAATCCACATGCAGGCCTTGAACTGCTTGTTGTATGACCTATCGCTTGACCTATATGGTGCCAGGCAATTATTTTCGACTCATAATTAATTAGCTTGAACCTGTCTCACAGGCAGCTTTCCATCCATGCATGATAGGTGTATGCTTTGGAAGGTTTGGTTCTTGCAGCAAAAAAAAAAAAAAAAAAAATAATAATAATAATGATGATGATGATGATGATGATGATGATGATGATGATGATAATGATAAAGGGGGGAAAGACTCCCAACAACTGTGTAATGAGGCTCAATAAAATACAGAGCAGCTCTTTCTGTTCATGCAGGAACAGATTGACTCCATGCTACCACATGTACAAGGAAGGTTTTAGTTTCCACTAGTGCAGAACATACCTGTGAATGCACCATGACTAAAACTGGTATCCTATCTGGCCTGTTTTTGCCTGAGGCAATGTCAGTCTGCTGAGTGTATCAGTCCCAAGGGAACACAGGCTCCAGACTTATAGGCAGAGTGTGCTCTCTGTTAAAAGTAGACTTAATACAGAGGTTAGTCGGCCAGACCAAGGAAGGTAGAATTTGTGTCATCTCAGTGGACACTTTCATGTCTTTGTTTTCTTGTAACCAGTTAGACCTGTTCTTCATAGCCAATACTGAGACAGTAAAGTTTTCTCTTGGTTCACTGGTACATGTTTATGTAGTTTCTTGACAGCTTCTGTTAAAATTTGTTTATATTTTATGTTCAGAACGACTGGGACTCGAACCTGCAAACTTTGGCACCAGTCTCCTAGCTGAAATGGGAAACGCACACATCCACTCGACCAAATCCCCATTCCTAAAAATAAGAATGGTTCAATGGAGGTAGTTATGTGCAAGTGCCATATCAACACGGTAATGCAGTATATTTACTTATGATCAAAATTTTACAGAGGAACGTGTGCAACATAGACAATAGTAATTCCATATGTATATAGGTTAGACAGGGACAGGTTAGCTTATGGAGAGTAAAGAGTTCGAACTGCGGAATAGGATATTGACTACTAGGAAGTGGTTCTGGGCAAAAAGACACAAATACAATTAGTAATAAAGGAAGTAAGACAGTTTTGTTTTGCATGTATACACATCCCCTTGAATTATAATATGTATACACTGTACATATATATGTGCATGTATGAATTATGTACGTATACATGCACACATACTCATCCATAATGCCCAGAAGGGCTGACCCTGTCAAGAGTGGGCACTTTTCTCTGGTCCCAAAGGTGACTTTTCTCTGGTCCCAAGGGTGCCCACTTTAGAGAGGTTTCACTGTATTAGTAAACACTGGATTTTTCTCTTTCTCTCTCTCTTTCCTTCCTTTCTTACTTTCCTTCCTCTTTATAACCAAGTTGGTCTAGAGATTTTCTCAAGCACTATTTTTCTGAAAACCACCAAACTTGCTTTGATGACTGACCTGACTAGTGAAATTGTGCATCTCATTTGAAATAGTCATGATGTTTAAAAGTATGCAAATTTAGGGCAATTAAAATTTTAAAGGCTCCATATCTTCCAAAATATTGCAGATATTCAAAATTTGAATGTGCATATACAGGTTTGCGACACCTGCCGATATAATGGACAGTATAGGTTTAGTAGACTTTCAGATTATGCTAATAAAGGGCTTTGAAAAGTTTCAAAGTTGAATATTTCCAAAACTATTATACATGCCATTCCAACTTCAATGCCCAGGTCTGTGGCAAAGCCGCATCCAATGAACCATGAACCAAAGTTGCAGGATTTTAATTTATGCAAATTAGGTAAACATGCAAAATGTAAATCTTGAATAGCTTCAAAATATTATAGATAGAGGTGCCATTCCTACTTCAATTTATGGGTTTGTGGCAAGGCCCCATCCAGTGAACCATAAACCAAAGTTGTAGGCTTTCAATTTATGCAAATTAGGCAAATACACAAAATAAAAATGTTGAATAGCTTCAACACTAGTATACATATTAGTAGTGTCATTCAAACTTCATTTTCTAAGTTTGTGACATGGCAACATCCAATGAACCAAGAACCAAAGTTGTAGCATTTTACTTTATAAAAATTAGGCTAATACACAGAATTTAGATTATGTTGAACAAAGTGGAGCATTTCAAACTGGTATCATTTTGACGGCACCTAGACAGATTTGCTGTGAAACAAGTCTTCTTTTGTAGTTTTATATTGGTGCTCTATGAACTTTTCTAGTATTAATGAAGACTGTTATACCAGTACTTTAAGAGATTTTATTATTCTCATTATAGACCTGTTCATACCGACTTGTACCGACATTTTCCGGACCCTAATTAATTATGCATTTCATTGTTGGCCTGATTATTCAATCAGCAAGTAGCCTAGTCGGGCCCACGCCTTCGTATGTTCACAATGGATGCCACGGCTAACGCTGGTGATTACAGCATGTGTTGAGCTACACAGTGCAAATCTTTTACCTAAAATGTCACATCAGTGGTGAACGTGCATTTTTAGTTTTCTGGCGGTTTTATTTTTCAGTAAACCCAAGTACTTCCTGTATTTTACTTTCTACTCCTTCCATGTGTAATCCAGCCAGCATGGTCGAGCACAAAAAGTAAACCAGAAAAGTAGATTTGCTTCACAGCAAATCTGTCTGGGTGCCTTCAAAATGAGAACAGTTTGAAAAGATACACTTTGCCATTTTTCAACATAATCTAAAATTTGTGTATTGGCCTAATTTGTATAAATTAAAATGCTACAACAGGTTTATCGGATGTGGCTATGTCACAAACTTATAAACTGAACTTTGAATGACACCACTATTTACAGCAGTTATGAAGCTATTCAAGATTTTAATTTTGTGTATTGCATAATTTGAATAAATTAAAGGTCTTCAACTTTGGTTCATGGTTCATAGGATGCACCTTTTGTCCCAAACCTACAAATTTAAGTTGCAGTGGTACCTTTATGTATAATAGTTTTGATGTTATTGAAGATTTAGATTTTGTGTATTAACCTTATTCGCATTAATTAAAATCCTACAACTTTGGTTCATAGTTCATTGGATGCACCTATGTCACAAACATGCAGAGTGAATTTGAAATGGCACCTCTATGATAGTTTTGAAGCTATACAAGATTTACATTTTGTGTATTCGCATAATTTGCATAAATTAAAATTCTGCAACTTTGCTTCATGGTAAATTAGATGCAGCTATGTCCCACGCCTACAAATTGAAGTTGGATAGCACCTTCACGTCGTATAAATGTTTTGAAGTTATTAAAGATTTAAATTTAGTGTATTCACTTAATTTACATAAATTAAAATTTTACAGTTTTGTTTTATTGGATGCGTCTATGTTACAAACCTTGAAATTGAAGTTAGCACCTCTTTCTACAATAATTTTGAAATTATTCAAAAAGATTTAAATTTTGTGTATTCAGCTTATTTGCATCAGTTAAAATTTTATAAATTTGGTTTATGATTCATTGGATGCGGCTATGTTACAAATCTTTAATTTGAAATTCGAACGACACCATTATCTATAATATTTTCAAACGATTCAAGGTTTTAATTTTGAATATTGACCTGATTTGCATAAAATTAAAAGCCTACTACTTTGATTCATAGCTCATTGGATGCAGCTTTGCCACAAGCCTATAATTTGGAGTTGGAACGACCACTCTATTTATAATAGGTTTGGAGATCTTCAACTTCTTAATTTTTTAATGCCCCTAATTGGCATAATTTGCAATTCCACAACTTTCATTTACTGTCCATTTTATTGGCAGGTGCCACAAACCTAAACATGCACATTGAAATTCTTTGTCTGTCTACAATCATTTGGAAGATATGGAGCTTATAAAATTTGAATTGCCCCTCATTTGCATAATTTTAAACATCATGACTATTCAAAACCAGGTGCACAATTCAATTGGTACGTCAGTCACCATGGCAAGTTTGGTGGTTTTCCGAAAAAAGGCGGCCGAGAAAAACTCCAGACAAATTTAGTCGCAAAGAAAGAAAGAAAGAAAGAAAGAAAGAAAGAAAGAAAGAAAGAAAGAAAGAAAGAAAGAAAGAAAGAAAGAAAGAAAGAAAGAAAGAAAGAAAGAAAGAAAGAAAGAAAGAAAGAAAGAAAGAAAGAAAGAAAGAAAGAAAGAAAGAAGAAAGAAAGAAAGAAAGAAAGAAAGAAAGCGCAAAGAAAGAAAGAAAGAAAGAAGAATTCTTGGAAAAATAAAATGTCTCGGTTGGCAACCAGACATGACAAAGCAGGGGGCGCTTCCCGCAGTGAACCGCATAAACCGGAGCCCTGTGAACTGGTCTATTACAGTAAACTTGTATCAGGTGCTGTGGAACTATCCTAATAGCTAATAGTATTACCAGGCAAGAAAGATAACAGGCAAAATGTGAAATAGACTTCCAGTCCATGTTCAAAAACAATTGTTATTCGTGTTTTTATAAACAAGTATCAGACTCGTGCATTTTCCTAGGTATTTAATCGTACATCATAGCAGTGTATGGGAGATTATTCGCCATAACTTTGCTAAGCAAATTGATCATTGGAAGGAGAAAAAATTGTTTTCATTTCTGGATTCTTTTGCCATTATTAAGATTAAAAGAAAAATTACATAAAAGTGATATGCCAGACTTATAGATTTGCTTTGTTATGGTCTTCAGACACCGTGTTACAATTTTCCAGTCCCGGCATTGTGTGAAATGCTCAAATGCAGACTCTTCCCAAGAAAATGGATAGTATATTGTACACAAATTCAACAGCTGACAACAGAATATATTCAAGGAATTTAAATAAATATATATATATATATATATATATATATATATAAGGAAATTGCCAAATGTGTACAAGGAACCATAAAGACCTAAGTTATCCACATTATTATCACTATCTCACATCACAT